>OX439040.1:19951629-20551629 GCA_949317995.1 Acholoe squamosa
GCACGTCCACAAGGGACCCAGATAGGATTCAAGCTGGTAAATGTCTGAGCTGCCAGAGGGGCCCATGCGGCCTAGCCCAGAAACCTCTTTTCACTATTATTTTTGAAAGTTACAGTTACTGCCAGAGGGGCCCATGCGGTCTAGCCCAGAAACCTCTTTTCACTATTATTTTTGAAAGTTACAGTTACCGCCAGAGGGGCCCATGCAGAACTAGCCCAGAAACCTCTTTTCACAATTATTTTTGAAAGGTTTTTAACTGTTCATACGCAATTGCTGCTGTTCCCCTCTTCACATAGCATTAGCAATATTCCTGAAGTCTATCAATACCATTCTACATTACAATAAAAGAAATAAAGGTATAAAACCTAGCATTTAGTTCATGTTATATGAAAAATTAAGTTTAGGTCTCCATCTGAAAAATAGTGAAGTCCTCTAGGGATTAGAAACCATCGACCTTTCAATATACAGTCTAGTGCTCCTTCCACTGAGCTAACTTGGCAGCTTTGGCAGTTGTAATTAAAATGGTAGAGAGATAGCTGATAGAGAGGCATATTACTTCATAAACAGTTGATGAATGAGTATGCTTTATTTTCCTATGGTCACTTGTTATATTAGTCTATGCTATTACCACCCCCCCTTATAGAGATACCATTGAACCGTCAATCACCACTCTCCCAGTGGCGTAACATGTCGTGATCCCCACTTCCCACAGATTGTTAATTTTTAGTTAATCAAACCTTGTAAAAGCATAAAATACCTAGAGAACTAAACTTCCTGGTGTAAAAGATGGCTGATCCACCCCTCGGGGGATGTCTTTCCCTCAGGCTACGCCCTTGGAATGGCCATCTTGTACACGATGGTCATTTAGTGTATGGTAGACATGTGATATTTGTTAGTTTGCTAAAACTGTGATTTTCAGCACAATTTCTTCTTGGTTTTTGATGTGGGCCCACATAGATCACCATATGGACATGTGATCACCAAGTTTTACCAAATTTATCCATTTCTGCATTCTACTTCATCATCTTTAAAGGCATATGAAATAACTAAGTGATAAAATAACTGTGAGACGAATTAGGTACATCACATCTCATGATCCTTGTCCCTGATGCCAATAATGCTTTTGTTGCTATTGACATCTACATTGCTCAATAGTGTATCATTTATGCCTCATGATTATGGGCTATTGATATATTGAAATCATTTCTACAGGGCTTATTGAAATGAAACACTATGTCAAAACCTGATGGACATTAGTTGAAACAAACAGGCTTTTTTTTAACATGGAACTGGTCACATTTTTTAGATCTTCAAAATATTGTCATCCTTAAAATGATGTGCCCATTTATGAGGATCCTGCTAATTTAGACCATCGGCCCTAGAGAGGGCATTTCCTCCAGTCTGGCATATATTATGAGTGAATACTGCATGACAAATGCTTAAGATGTTATTTTTGTTATGTTTTTGGGATAGAATCATACACAAGAATTGTATTCTGCAACATATGTAAATAAGTCAACAAGAACACAAACATTCTATGTGCGCAACAGCCTTCAAAACTGAAAACAAATTATCCCTTAGTTAATAATTTTGGTCTGGCCATAAGATGATTGAATATTCTGATTCTACTCAGAAAAGTTTTAGAAATGTCCTTACATGTTCTACCAACTGTCTCTAGTGTTTACCGATTTTTCCAGTGCCATTTGTAAAAGCTTTAGGGGGTACCTTTTGGGGTGGGGTACCACAATTCTAAAGGTAGGCGTTGTGAAAAAACGCCTACCTTTAGAATTATGGTACCCCACCACCACCCCCAACTCGGGATTTGGACCCCCTAAAGCGATTATAAATGGCACAGGAGAAATAAAAAAAAACAGAAGAATATACCAATGGGGACAGAGATATGGTATCATGTGACCGTCTGAAGGAGAGCCAGGAGAGGCAAATTAGGACTCACCGGGTCAAAATTTGGAGTCCTCATCCACCTCTCTTGTCCCTAGTGTTTACTTGAAGAAGTCTTAAACTTTAAACATCAGTTATGTCAGAAGGCATTTCTCAACATGGCACGACTGGGCACAGCCATTACAATTTGAAACTCCCAGGATTAGAGTGGATGATCATATAGCTAATGACAGTCATTCCATCTTAAGAAATGCCTTCCTGGGAGTCACCAGGGCACAGTGTCAGATACTCCCTGTGAGCTCTCTATATATGATGAATAGACATGACCTTTGCCAAACACTACCCTCATGCCCGCCATAGAAGTGTCTCTGAATGGCAACGACACCACCAAAGGAGACATAATAGCACTACAACTGATGTTACAAGTTTGAGTAAAAGGGTGTGCAGGAAAACGATTTGGGAATGCTTTACAGAGAAGTCTCATTGCTTATTCAGACTGAGATGTCTATTTGACGCCTTCTGATGTATATCCGGGACCTTGCCATGTCATCAGATCCTGTGTTGAGGCCTTACGTGTTCTATGCTTTTTGTATACAGTGACTGCCGTCTGACGGATAGCAGGCTAATTGTCTGCTAGATACATAAATTTAATGTTTGTGAAATGAGGTCAGCTTAGATATGGTATCCATCAAATACCCCATGACATAGAAGAGCGTATCTTTATATCTTGTGTTCTTTCACTGTTAATTCCTTTCAGCTTTATTAGATAGCTACCAATTTCATGGTCTTATTAAAAAATTTAGCTACTTGATAATAAGGAATGAGAGGATTCTATGAAACATGATCTTGAATATTAGCCAGCCTCTAAATAATCAACATATTTAGTTCCAAACTGACTGGTAATAAGCATAATTTCAATTCACCCTGTTTGCCTATGTGACATCAGTGGCCTGATCAGAGCATCCACCCATGCAGAATACAAACCATTAAAGATTTGAAGCCATCGTTAGGAAACCCAATCAGTGTAGTGTCATCCTTATTTGAGCAGTGAGCTTCATTATCTTAGGCCAGCTTGAAACAAATTCCACATTAGCCATATCAACATTGTACTGTGAACAATGGTATTCTACATGTCAGAGATGACAAAGTTTGACACCATCCAGAAATTAGTATTATTATTTTTGACAGGGCTAAGATACAGGACGTCCTCAAGGCACAATGCTACCACTCCAAATGACAGTTGAGATCAAAATCTGTGATGTCATCAGAAACACTGTTGCTAGGCAACAGCCACTTGTGACCTTTCTCCATGGAGAGGGGTACACAGTTTCCATGGTTGCATGGCAACCCTGGAGACAACCAACAACACTGGGTTTTATGGTTGTTAAGAGCAGTTTCGTCCTATAGGGACTCATTAGGCATTTGTTTTGTGCAATAAAAGTGGCAAAATTGCCAGTGGTATCAGTCTCAGATGTGGGACTGATGTTATAGTTGGGCTATATATAGAGCTTGGCTCTGTTGGCCCTACCAGATTAGTTAGACTAAAATGGGAGGTAAAGATATGTGACCCATCAAGGGAGAACACCCCCCCCCCCCCGCGGGGGATTTGTAATTCCCCATTTGGCCACCAGGGGGCATTGGAGGGGCAAAATCACACTAAAATCATTATAAAAATACATTAACCTACTTTTTTTTATGCAGAATTCAATGGTCTCATTTAAAATGCACCATTTTCGTTAGAAATGGCTGATATTTGAAAAGAAAAATGAACATTTTTCATTAGAACTCAAATGATATGACAGAAACACTGTTGCTAGGCAACAGCCACTTGTGACCTTTCTCCATGGAGAGGGGTACACAGTTTCCATGGTTGCATGGCAACCCTGGAGACAACCAACAACACTGGGTTTTATGGTTGTTAAGAGCAGTTTCGTCCTATAGGGACTCATTAGGCATTTGTTTTGTGCAATAAAAGTGGCAAAATTGCCAGTGGTATCAGTCTGAGATGTGGGACTGATGTTATAGTTGGGCTATATATAGAGCTTGGCTCTGTTGGCCCTACCAGATTAGTTAGACTAAAATGGGAGGTAAAGATATGTGACCCATCAAGGGAGAACACCCCTCCGCGGGGGATTTTTAATTCCCCATTTGGCCACCAGGGGGCATTGGAGGGGCAAAATCACACTAAAATCATTATAAAAATACATTAACCTACTTTTTTTATGCAGAATTCAATGGTCTCATTTAAAATGCACCATTTTTGTTAGAAATGGCTGATATTTGAAAAGAAAAATGAACATTTTTCATTAGAACTCAACTGATATGCCTGTTCCTGGTCGCCATGGCAACCATTCCAATAATCAAAATTTGCAGATTTTCAGCCAATTTTTGGGGAGACTCACCAAAACCCAAAACTGACAACAGAAATTGAAAATTCCTTCTAGATAAGAATCTATGATAAAAATCAACATATTATTATGTTGTTGTTTTTTTTTTATGAAAAAGGGTCAATTATTGTGGTTTTAGACATTATTATGTTTCATAATGTATTTAGAGCTTAATCATCAATTTCAGAAATGAAAAACAACCTATATTCAAGGAGGGGTTCTGACATAACTACTAGGAATATTTAAGCCAATGAAGTCTCATTTTAAAGATCTTGAGATGAACTTTGTAATGAATTTCCCTTCAGAGGGGTGTTTTTGCTTGCCTGGTCACATATGATGAAAAGGCACCAAATCAGTGTTAATTAAATAAAAATTCAGTGATTTTTTATTTAATTTTCATGTACCAGGCAGACCAAGGGTCGCCCAGCCGGTGTTCCTATTTGTATCGTGCTAGGCACGAGACAAAATTAGATTTATACCCACTACTCATGCGACCCAAAAATTTTTATGTAAAAAAAAAAAAAAATTCCATCCAGAAATTAGCCTCACTGGAGGGCAATTCATCTTTTATATTTCTTTCCGGAGCAATATCCATGGCTTATCTTGAATTGGGCTGACGTAAAGGAATTTTACTGTGAATAAATAAAAATAATGAACAGGTTGGGTATACAATGTCATCTTCTGCATTTACTTTCCCAGACATAGAAGATAAGCATATTCGACAGAGTGAAGGAAATAGACAACAGGGCAGTGGGAAGAAGTCTGGATAGGCTATTCTTTTACCTTCCAATGGGATGACAGTTCAATGATTGACCTGTCACGATATCCTGAAATGCTCAGAAGCAGCTGCAGTTGACAGCACATTGAGGCACTTAGTTCTGCCATTCTATCCTGAAATGTGCATCCTCTTCCTACTGGCTGGCAATGACACTGCATGTCAACTGGGCATGGTCAATAAGGATCTTTCTCCACTAGCTGCCAAATCGCCTGAATGACTGCCATCAGTACCAGTGTGTATGGAAGTGGGGGTTAGGTATGTTTTGCTTTCAATATCTTGATCAGTACAGAATCGGTGTATTGGTCACGATTGTCATGGGGCTGTGTACAAATGACGTCATGCATTTTTGGACCATTTTTGACCCCCCTCCCCCTTGTCATGTTTCGTCATACAACACTTGACCCCCCCTCAGCATGACGTCATGCAGAGAGATACCCCCCCTCAAAGTGCATGAATAGTGAAGGCCTATAGGCTATAAACAAATTAAAATGGTTCAAAGGGACATATAGTGGGTGTGAATTGGCAATAAAGGATAAGATACATGCAAAGTGAAAAAAAGAACTACCGTGATCTCGCGCGTATAAGACACATCCTCTACACCAAACAAAATGCTGGGGAGTCTTACTGGGAGATGTACTGAAATTGGGGGTGCGTCTTATACGAGGAATAATTTTACTATAGAAATGTACAGAATTTACAAAATTGAGCCTTAAAATGTGCGTCTTATACGCGAAAATGCATTTGCTAAGTTTGGGGTGCGTCTTATATGTGCAGCATGTCTTCTACGCGGGAGATTACGGTAGTACTGATCAACAAATGAACAGAGAAACATGCCAAACACTGTCAGCTTATATAATGTATGGGTCCCTATATGCAGGATGTACCATTTCCGTGCCTTATAGTTATACACGGAGTACTATGGTAGTGATCATACACAAGTATTTCCTGTCACAAAAGGGCTTAAAAACTGTCTAGACCAATAGTCCAATACAATTAATTATCTGCCTTCTTTGCAGCAAAAGTTGTACACTTGTCAGCGAAGAGAAAATCAAGAACAGTTATTATTAAGGATCATATAGTTCAAGAGCCTGAATGTATTGATATATTGAATGTATTGATTTAATCTGTAACTTGAACCATATACAAGTGTAGGCCTACTAGAAATAGGTTTCAGGCAGAAGACTCTGAATTTAGTGAGTGGCCTAATAGAAAAAAAAATCTCAAAAAGCATCACAAGTTCTCAGGAGACCATCAATTGCAATCATAGTTCCAATTTATGATCCTAAAAGCAAACGAGTCACCTCAGCATTTTACTGTAGAATCTGCAAATAAGGTCAGTCCGTTAGAGTTCCATTCAGACGAAGATGTGGAGAGTAAGTCTGGGGGGAGGTCCCCTTTACATCTCCCCAAGCATCCCCTCAGTTAAAATAGCAACAGGGTGGTGGAGAGCTCCAGGGGAGTGTTTGTTATTTATCAACAGTGGGACTCCAGGAGGGGGTGGATTGGGGGAGGAGCAAAATAGTTTTGACACCTCAAGGGCAGGGGGGGGAATATCACGTCTTTTCAAAAAGAAGCCTGTGGATTACTATGGATGCTGCCCAGGGGCAACAGCAGCAGTTCAGGGGTATTTTAGATGCATCGTTTAAGATCCTAAGGGCAGCAGTGGCCCTTTTCAAAAAGGGTTAATTAAATTGGTATAGGTAGGATAGAGTAGTAGTGCCCCCTCATAGTGGCCTGGATATCACCTTTATTTTACACTGACATTGATGGCAGTGACACACATTGAGTGAGATGTCTGAAGAATGCATGCATGTAGGGCCTATAGGTAATGAATTTATGTCAAATGAATGCATTAAACTTCCCTACCTTTACAAATCTTTTTACAAAAGCTTTTGTTCTTGCAAAAACCAAAGCATATTGTGATTTCTTGATGATATGATGTCATGCAGCCCATGACCCCCCCTCCCCCTTGTCATGCTTGGTCATGGCAAGTGGGACCCCCCCTCCCCCCTCCTGCATGACGTCATTTGTACACAGCCCCCATCTAGTGGAGAAAGGCTCTAAGCTGACAGGCCCTGAGATGAATCAGAAGCATCTAGAGTTGATGGTTGAGGTTATCAATGAACTTAAAATTCTAAAGCTTGACCCTGACCTTGCCTTATCTTCTCTCTACCTACTTCCCCTTAGTCTACATATCCTCAATCAGCCTATCATTCGGTTTACCTATCCCTTATGGTGAATATCCCTCAAAGCCTCATCCCTCATGTTCAATCTGCATTACTGTTTGAATTAACACTGTAAAAACTCGGTCAAAAAAGCATCACTGGAACCATTGGGTGTTGGACATTCCCTGTTATGATAATGGTTATTTCAAGACAATAGTGAATATAACTTTATAGAGAATGGTAGGCACCCAATGGTGAGGATTCTTTTTTTCAGTGTAGATGCTCTAGATAGGCAGTATGAGTGACAAAAGGATTGGAAGTATTTGGGATTGACAGAGCAATGCACACAGTACCTGAGCTATTTGAGAGTTTTTCAGACATTCAGAAAAGTAAATTGACATACTAATCTTCTTTGGGGGTACAAATCTTTTACTGCAGAAAATAAGTTACAATCCGAGCAATGTCAGATATCATCCACTATATACAGCACACTTATATATACAACTGTAATAAAAGCTGAATAGGGTCAGTTAGTGCGTTAACTGGTAAACGACCCCTATTCAGTGTAATATCCATTTTTAACCATATAAAGTCATGGCTAATTTTTGTATCACAGTGTTGCATTTGAAACAATACTGATTCAAGTATAAATATGTTGGTATGACACAAAACAATCATTCATTTAATTATGCCAATAGAGAGAGAACCACGGTTTGGAGAATAACTTATATTTTGTCACACAATTTAAAAACAATTGTTAAAATATGATATCCATGTATGAAACATTACAATTGAACTCCGTCTTCTGTATCATTTACAATGAAGAATCCTATTAATCATCTCTGAGGGATGGTGGGTGGGTAACCAGCGAGCTGATCACTGTGCTGCTGCCGGTGTGCGAATATGTGTGGTAGGTGGGTGCCTATATGACGTCATCGCCGCCGCAGGGTAGTGCACAGGTGAGCTGAAGTGATACTAATGTATGCATGAGAGACACACACAGAGTAATGGGGGTACAGTTGGTGGTTCTCTCCAGGCTGAATTAAAGGAAATTAATTAATTTCCTGCAATTATGCCAATAAAGAGAGAACCACGGTTTGGAGAATAACTTATATTTTGTCACACAATTTAAAAACAATTGTTAAAATATGATATCCATGTATGAAACATTACAATTGAACTCCGTCTTCTGTATCATTTACAATGAAGAATCCTATTAATCATCTCTGAGGGATGGTGGGTGGGTAACCAGCGAGCTGTTCACTTTGCTGCTGTCACACAATTTAAAAACAATTACAATTGGATCTGTTAATTGTTTTTGTGGAATTGACTCTGATCCACAAGGTATAGTTCCAATCTAGTGAATAGAAAATTGGATTGACGTAAGAAAGTGGCCTTGCCAAATAGTATGGCGTCGGCAGCAACCCTACCATTAATTGAGAGTGTCCTTAATATGTCTACCACCTGTTTGATGACACTCATGGGGAGTGTCGGAGCAGAAGTCTGCACATGAGTGGAGGCCCTCTCAAGGCCATTAAACAAGTTTGTAACCAACCTGTGGTGAAAATTATGACTGTGTTCTTCAATAAATATCCTTGCACCAGATAGGTAGTTTTGGACTGACCTGACTGATTTAAATGGTTTTCCTAACAATTGTATGTACAACAGTATCTGAAGTAGTGTAGGTGCGAACACGGTAAAATTACAATACAACATAAAAGCTATATACATTCTAGCTTGTGCTAGCCGGTTTTGGGTTGCGCCCACTGATAGGGATTGGTCCAAGGTCCAGCTAAGCCTCTCATACAGCCTCAACTAGGTGATCTCTGTAAAAGATAGATAAGTCAATTAAGTTTGTGAAAGAGACAGATTTACATTTGGACAGTTTCTTTTCTCTAGTCAGACGTGTTGCCAAGAAGTCTTTCTTGTCTGACTTGGATTGTCTGCTGAGGGCGTCGGTGAGAATCAGTGACTCTCCCTGTGCATGCTGTATGTTGATAACCAGTTGATTCAGTGATGCCACCATTGCCAGCTCCCATGCGCATGCCGCCATCACTGGATCTCTTGTGCGTCCTAACGTAAACACGTATGCTGTCGCCGAGTTGTCTGTGTTAACAATGACTCTTGTTGGGGGAAGGTCAGTAGGGATGAGCATCTTGATGGCCATGACCATGTTCACGGCCTCCAATCTCAATAAATGGTGGTCTTCAGTGATTTCAGCAGGGAAGACGCAGACGTAGAACCCCGTGGGGGAGAAGCCATCTGCAGGTGTCACACTCAATTCCCAGTGTTAGCATGTTGGGGGAAATGAGGTACTTGGCGTTGAACTTCCAACCAAACTCAGGGAACAAAGTAATTTTCTTCCTGAGCTTGGCATCTATGTGGGTAGTGCCGTACTTGGGGGTTCGTCTGAGTGTGTCTAGAATTCTTGACATGAATTTTCATGAGTGCATCACGCGGTGGCTTATGTGCGACAATCGGCCGGTCGGACCCTGCAGTTGCTTGCGAGTGGCTCTCATTGTTTTGTGCCAGCTTGCTGCCTCCTCGTGCACTTCTGCCAGCTTGATCTTGGGGACAGTAACCACCATTTTCTCAGTGTTTATGTTGAAACCTAGCCATTCCATGTTGGTCGCAGGAGGGTGAGACTTGTCTCTCGCCAAAACCAAACCCAGCTGGTCACACAAGTGGTTGAAGCCTTTGAAGGCCTTTAAAGCTTTCTCGTATGATGAGGCGGTCCCCCAAAATCATCCACATACGCCATTACTGAGTGCCCTTTCTTTGCCATCAAGTGGCATATGGTGTTGGATATGCACTGTTGGGAGCCGCCCTACATACAGCATCCAAACGGGGGACAAATGTCCAGGTAAAAGCTTTCCTGATGGTGAATTCTCATTAATGGGAAAGCAAGTGGATCCAGCCTCATCTGGCAGTAGGCCCAGGCTAGGTCACATTTCCAAGGGAAACAACCTTTCCCAGGCCAAGGACCAGATTGGCCATATCGAGGACTGATGGGAATGTGAAACCTATAGATTCTCCAAGGTAGTAGTTTTTGACAATACCATCGTTTACGCTACGACCTTTAGGGAACGATAAGTCAATTTTGACTGTTCGCTGGGCTGAGTCTTATTTGGGTCTCGTGAGGAGAGGGCTGGAATGGCACCAACTGTCGAAGGGGGCTGTGGAGAAAGGCCCCGGCATGGTATCCAGGCTACACTCCTTCAACAGAAAACGATCAATGTCATCAGGGTATTCCAACGCTGATAAGTGGTTCTTGTCAGTAGAGGTTGGAACTACGTCGACTGTACAGCTCAAAGGCCAGCCATACCTTACATACTGGGTTATTACATTGTCAGAGTAGTAGACTAACAGCTCGTCCCATATGTCGTATTTTATGCCAGACGGCATGGGTACCCTCGCGCCCATGCAGTTCGCAACTTTCGAAATGTTTGACCATTTAAGGTTCCCCTCCTCACTCCAGTCTCGTACAATCTCCCAATCATACGACATAGTTTCATAGTTAATCTCAACAATGTGCCATTTTTTGTTTTTTAAACTAAGCCCTGTCTCCTTCAACATTTGATGTAAGCCATAATTATATTCAGCCAGCTTTAATTGCCCTAAGTCAGTCTTTTTCTTCTTGTCTGCCTAGTCTGATATGAGCATGTGCAAACTTGGTCTTACCTTTGTTTGTGGATGGTAAGGTGCTCATGTTAGCTGTAAGGAATTTGCTGACTTGTTGTTGTAGAGCGTCATCATCCAAGTCACTTGTGCTATATGGCATGCTACGTGGTGCTGGCGCTGTCCCATATGTCTGCTGGGCTGCAACTGTATCTAAAAAAACATCCTGTTCATCATTTGTGGTTGACATAAGTCTTTGTTGTGGATTGTAAGGATTGTTGCCAACAATGTTGTGGGCTATGTTGGTATTATTTACTGCATGACTATTTCCAATTAACAAAAAAGCACTTGCTGGCTGCCGGCGCTGGCCGCCATTGTTGCCGCCATTACCGACGCCATTTTGTGCATCATCCTAAAAATTGTTCAAATTTGATTGAGTCATGTCAATTACATTTGTATCTGCCTGCTGTTTTTCAGTTATAAATTGCTGGGCCTGCTTAAACATCTCTGATATAGTGTCAAGTTTATCATAAATACCGACAATAGCCTTAGCGTTTTGTGCTGAGGTCGAATTCTTGGCCGGCTGGCCATCCGCTGCAATGTGTCCGTCATCCACCTGAGGCTGTGTGTCCTGTCCCAGATGAGGGGCCGCCACTGCCACCGCCCGGGTCCTCCTCTTGCGTCCCCTTCCAATTATGATGAATGGTGTGTAGGCTGTATCCGACAAAGAGCATTCACTGTGGAATAAAATATAAATCTCAGTAGACTATGTATGTGCACTATGGGTGTGTGTCTGCTATGTAGAGCTCAACCAGGGAGCTGTTCACTGCGCTGTTGGTGTCTGAATGATCAAGGGTGGCGGTGTGTGGCAGGTGGGTGCCTATATGACATCATCACTGCTGCACAGTAGTGCACAGATGAGCTGAAGTGATACTTATGTTTGCATGAGAGACACACAGAGAGTAATGGGGGTACAGTTGGTGGTTCTCTCCTGGCTAAATTAAAGGAAATTAATAAATTTCCCGCAATTGATAACATTGGCTAACTGCAGGCTACTGGATGTTAAATATTAATAGCACTACCTTATGTTATTGGTGGTAAGAAGCATATGTGGGTATAACAAGCTCTGATGTTATTTGAGCAGCTCTGATGGAGTTGAGCTAAGGATGGTTGGACAGAATTGAATTTAATCCAAAAAGATATATTAATTACCACAAGCTTTTGACTGTAGTTACTAAAACATTGTATGGAGTATATCCAGACCTAACATAGTCGTTAATAAATCCAATTTAGTCTTCTTTTAAAAATCATCAATATCCTGTATGGGTTTACCCAGGTCATTAAGTTAATTTAAATATGTTTAGTTTTGTAAATAACACTTAATTCATACGATTTATTGGTGACAAGGGCACTGAAAAGAACAGGATTGTCAACAAGTCGGGTTTGTCTTCTCATAGGTAATAAATAATCCTCCATTTTTGATCTCTAAAATGCATCATTCTAAAGCTAAGATACGGTATATTGTTTTCAATGTGTATATCCAGGGTGGGTGTAAGCCAAGTAACAATTTTAATGCATCTATTTTGTAATCATTGTAAAGCCTTCAAAAGGTTAACATTATGACCATCATAAATTGTATCACCCTGATCAAAAATAGGTAAAATATATGATTTGTAAATTTGTAAAAGTGCAAACTCAGGTATCTAATTTTAGATAAGGTATATGCCCCATATGCAACATTTTCTTAACATTTTTCATATGGTGTTTAAAGTTAAGCTTACTATCAATTGTCATTCCCAAGTACTCATAGGCATGTACTGTCCCAAGAATTTTAACCATCTAAAGAAGGTCTGGGAATCAAGTGGTCCTTATCCCTCATAGAAGAAGTAAAAATAGTAGCTTTTGTCTTATTAACATTTAGACTGAGCTTATATGATTTCTTTTGCACCATAAACTAAACTTATCTACGTTGGATTTTAACAAACGTTCTGCTTCTTGTAAAGTCTGGGCAGAGACATGAATAATTGTATCATTAGCATAAAGAAGAACCTAAGCATGAGTAAAGGCATGTCATTTATGTATAATGAAAAAGAGTAGGTCACAATACGGAGCCCTGTGGGACGCCTCTAGTTATAGGATGTTTGTCAGAGATTTTCTTATTAACTTTAGTTCTTTGGTGCCTATTATTCAAATAATAGCCCAACAAATTTATGAATTTACCTCTAAGACCATATGACGGCAGTTTGATTTCAATGCATGTCTATGGAGATTTGTTATCAGCATAAAATGACCATTTTTAGATTTACCAATACATTGGTGATACGGTATAGGCTATGCCTAAATAGGGTAAGACAAGACAACTTATTCTGATTATATTCTTTTTGACAGTAGATTTATCAGTGTGCTCTCCACATGTAAAATATCTTTGTAGTAAAGTGTTATATCTGTAGTATACTGGAAGGATATATATGGTCGAACCCATTTTGCTTGCCATATCAAAACCATAGAAGATATCAAACTGAAAACTAAATCTAAAATGTAAAAAAAAAACATTATGATGGTTCTTGACATAGCAAAGCTGCTTAATGCATGTACACAACTAAAAGAGACATACATGTGACTACATTTGGGGTGTTATTTCATCTACTTGGGTTAACAATTAATATGAGACTTTCTGTACAGACCTATGTTTTTACCTGAGCACCACCGCAGTAACAAAATGTAGTGCTTGTCTATTGTGAGAATGGCACAATGTACCCATTAGCAACATCGATGCACCAAAAGCAGTTGTTGTGGTAGTTCATCTACTATGAAAAGCAGCATTCTCAGAAGGCGTCATTTTAATTATGCCTACCTAGAGAAGAAGATGTGCTCTCAAAAAGGACACTTTACTTATTTTCAGAATTATGGCCATATGTCCCGATAATGTACAATGTTTAAGTATAGGATAAATGTTGATCAACACGGTAAAAGGTATGCCCGTGCACCCGCTCACGGGCGTACCTTTTATCGTGTTGATCCACAAATCTAAAGTCTTTCAGTAAAGGGTGTACATAAGCATGTATAGAGCCATAAGTAAGGCTAGAGGATGTTTGTGCCAGAAACATTTCTTCCTTATGCAAATGAAATGTCTGTCTAATACATTCTGCTCTTACAAGGGCTGAAGCCTCATCATGTCCTGTACTAATGATGTCAGTGCCTGGGCCATAACCTTTCATTGTTCCGAGGTCTCAATATCTTTTCTCTATATCCATCATAGGATATATGCAAGGACATGGCAGGACATCTGTTGCAGCCTTTACTTTGTATCAATGCAGGAAGTAGAAGGCCATCCCCGGCATTCCCCAGATAGTCTGGCAGCCAACCCCCCCAACTTTGGCCTAACCTCACTTTTGCTGCCAAAGTTTTATTCTCAGCTGATTTTGATAGATAGTTGCTCAGCAACCAGCCTATTTCACAAAAATGCTTAGTTACAGCCATTTTATTAAATAATCATTAGGGTTTGGGTTCACCTACCCCCCCCCCCGTAAAGTGATAACAAGGAATCCAGTGGTGTTGGAATTTTGTGGCTATAGTAACCAGTTCCCTAGCAACACCACAATATTTCCTTAGCAAACAGTGTTTTCCTTTGTTATGCTCATGCTGAATAGCCACATAATGATATTAGTGTATGAGCATAAGCCCAAGAAGGCAATTTTGGCTTCATTATTAATTGTATTTTCCAAAGAATCCCTTTGTTGCAGTTAAAAGTCCTTAGCAACCTGATAATAGTAAGATATGTGGAATTATTTTCATTTGCTAGTGAAGCTAGATCTTTTCTTTCAGGTAGCTACATTTTTCATACATTATGGCCTTCACTGGCTCTTGTCTACCCATTTTTGCCTTCATTCTTCATCTTTCATTCTTGTACCCATCCTGTCCTTCCTGGTCATTTCCTGGGAAATTTTGGATATTGATGGTTGCTTAGCAACCAACTAGTTTTCATAAAATTCCTCAGTTACAGCTGTTTAAACAAACAATTCCGATGTTTTCATGTCCACCTTGGCCCCCCTCAGGTGCTACCAAGGAATCCAGTGGTGTGGATTTCTTGTTGCTATGGCACCCAGTTCCCTAGCAACATCACTTTTACATTGAAATTTCCTTAGCAACCAATTTTTTCCAATTCTGTACATGCTAAATAGCCACATAATGTTCCAAGCTACCCCGCACTACCTCATACCTATCAGCCTGTCTTGTTTACTCCCTACCCCTCTGTGCTGCCTCTCTACCCCTTCCACCTTCCTTATACCCCTCAATGTCTCCTGCATACCCTTTCCAACCTGCCTGTACACCATCCTACCTTTCCTTCCTGGCTCCCCCAACTGTTACCAGCTCTCCTGACCCATTCCTATCTTTTCTGTACCCATTCATGCCACACCAACTACACCCTGCCTGCCACACTATCCCCTGTTGCCTCCCTGAACCCCTTCCTGCATAATCTACTGTGTCCTACCTCCTACCTGTCTCTCCCTACCCCTGCCACCTCCTGTCCCTTATACTGCCTTCTCCCTACACCTTTTGCCTCCTCCTTACACCTTCCTGCCTCCCCCTTACCCTTCTTGCCACTCCCTATGCTTTCAAGTCCCTCTCTCACCTTCAACTGCTTTTTGCCTCTACCCTAACCCAACCTACCTCACCCCTACCTCTCTATGCCTTCTCCCTGCACCTTCTTGCATCCTTTACACCTCCTCCCCATACCCATTTGCACCTCACCTGAGCCTTATGCCTACTTCCTACCACTTTCTCTGCCCAGCTCTAACTGTCCCTGTTCATCCCACTTCTTGCCTTCTTTTAATCCCTCTACTTTTTATTTACCATCCTTCTTGTGCCTACCCTTCCTGCCTCCCCCACCTGCATTTTGGGTCCTTCCCCAAATACCTCCTACCCATCTTTCACCAAATACCTCTTACCTATCATGCCTTCTTCCTGTCCTACACTGTAAGAAATTTATGTTTTATAACCGAGATGTCTCTTGTAAGCTCACAGGGGAAAGTGCTGTACTCTCAAATATCATGACTCTTAATGTAATACCAAGGCTTTGTAGGTGTAGAGACAGGAACAGTTAGGGAGGCAAGGAGGAAAGGTGTAGGGAGGATGCCAAAGGGGTATATTTTGCAGGCAAAAAAGGGTAGTGGAAGGAGATAGGAAGAAGGATTTACTGACAAGAAAGAGTAGGTAGAAGGCAAGAAAAAATAGGGGGAGGCAGGAAGGATTAGGAATGAGGCAGAAAGCCCAGGGATGCATTGAGGAGTGGTTAGGAGGCAGGAGGGGATACAGAGGAGGACGGATGTAGTAGGGGGTGGCAGGAAAGGGAAAAGAGAGGAATGGGTTGAGACAGGAAGGAGTATGCAGGAGCCTCTGAGGAGTATGGGAGAGACTAGAAGGGGTAGGGAGTAGGTACACAGAGGAAGGCAGGAGGCAGAAAGGTGTAGCGGGAGGCAGGGGGCAGTAGGGAAGAGACAGGAAGGGTTTGGGAAGAGGCACTGAGGCATAGGGAGAATGGCAGGAGAAGGCAGGGAGTAATAGGAAGGTGCGCGGGAGGGGGGGGGAGATGTGGAACATCATATTTCCACCAGGTTGGTTGCTAAGGAAATTTCAATGTAGAGGTGATGTTGCTAGGGATCAGGGTACCATAGCAACCAGAAAACCACACCACTGGATTCCATGGTATTGCTTTAGATGGCTAGGCAAACTCAAAAAATCATAATTGTTTGTTTACCCGGCTGTAACTAAGAAGTTATATATACAAACATATTGGTTCCTAAGCAACCAAAAATATCCAAAATTCCCCAGGAGTTGGATAGGGAAGAAGCAAGAAAGTGGAACATGTGGCCATGAAGTACAAAAATATACCTATTTAAGCAAAGGGATTGAGTAGCAAATGGAAATCAACCCACATATCTTACTATTATTAGGTTGCCTAGGACTTTTAACTGCAACAAGGAGTTCCTTGGTAAAAATAATTTGTAGTGAAGCCAAAAAATGGCTTATTGGGCTAAGGTCCATACACCAACATCAGTATGTGGTTATTTAGCATGATCATAACAAAGGAAAACACTAGTTGCTAAGGAAATATTGATTTATAAAAGATGTTGCTAGGGAATCGGTTACCATAGCAACAAAATCTCAACACCACTGGATTCCTTGGTATCAACTTAGGGGGGGTAGGTGACCCTAAAACCTGATAATTATTTAGTAAAATGGCCGTAACTAAGGAATTTTGTGGAAATAGGCTGGTTGCTAAGCAACCATAAATATATCGAATTCCCCAAAGGTACCCTCGAGCTACCCACCTGGAATAAGTTACTAGGACCCCCTCTATCAGAATCAGCAGAGCAAAAGCAAGGCTACCCCACTTGGCTGTCGGACTAAGGGTAGGATGCCTGGGGAAAGCCTCAGTCATGAAGCCATCTTCCGGACTAGTCTACCACAGGCTATTGTCAACACTGCAGCTATGGGCTAGGTCCCTGTGTAAGTAGATACAGAGGTGGAGGGCAAATACAGAAGCGTTATGCTGCCATTGGTATAAAAGGGAATCATGATCAAACTGGTTCCAGAGGCCCCCACAAATTATGCTGACTTCAGTGATTTCCTGGTTCCATGCAAACTTAAGCAGTGCTACAGAGCATACCTATTGGTGAGGTAGGATCATAAAGTTTCAAGTAGAATTCAGATATCAGGCTATACAATTAATTGGAAATTGTAATACAAGTGCTATAACTTTGATAAGTGCCCCCTTATGTATGTCAACACTGTCAATCCTTTTTTTCCATCGCCAACGACCATGATCCATCCTTAATAACTCAATGTACACATCGATTTCATCAACACCAAACCTCAATGATTCCTCTTAATCCTCAAGTTTAACAGAGGATTTCACTGGCTGCTTCATTTGCCTTGAATTAAAGCCATGAAACGATTGTGTTTTTTTAACCAATGTAGCTGTAAAAGCTTGTTATCTGTGTAGCTCTTTGGCTCACTTAAAGACTAGAGTAACCAAACTCATCAAAGTAGTTTGGGTTGGGCCAAGTCTCAATTCCACTTCTCGGATGGCCTTTATTCAATATTTACATAGAAGGGTTAGGGTAATGCGTCCAGTCACCTTCTGCTGATCGTCCGGTTCCTTATTAGGATATTATGTACAAAATTATGTGCTGAAGAAAAAACTAACCCTTTCTCATATAACTTATACTAAACATGTTAACAAACTCACTAAGATTAACCTCATTGAGAATAGGAGAAACAATGACATATTGAAACTAATGTACACGCGGTCAAGAGTTAACAAATACCTTGACAAAAGAAATCTGCAAACTCGCTCCCACACATGCCCCCATTTGATTGTACCTAACTACAAGTTAGTAATAACACAAAAAAAAAACCTTTTCATACAAAGGGCCATCTACTTGGAATGGGCTGCACTCAGATATTAGGAGCCTTCCTTCCTCCTTTACCTCATTACAAAAAGCAGCTTTGATGAAAATGGTATAAGTGGTATAGATACTTAAGGATCTTAGTGGTAAGTTTCATCCTTCATCCCCATCCTGTGCTACATGAAAGCAAACAGAAACCTGTATATTATCTGCTTGTGAGACCTAAGATAGGACAGATCCGTTGTCTTATGCAGGGTAAATAAACATTTTCAATTTCAATTTCAACTGGATGAGAGGCATGGTGCTGCCCCCTCTCGGATCAACTAAGTATCCAAAAGCGACGCCTATATGACCTGGAAGGAATAAACACCATACGAACACATCTCTCGAAAGACCTGCACAAATATAAGAAGATGCCAGCCCCTACACCCATTTAGCTTTATCTTGACGATGTAGGAATAGCTCGCTTGTTAATGTCTTGTCCTCTGCAATTACCATGAGAAAAGAAGCAAATACATTTAGGGACCTGTCTGAAGGAATCTGGTTAATTGCAAGTGGCTGAGACATTGGGCACATGATCGATTAAGAAAAAAGGGAACATCTGCATTATTTTGTCCTCTGCAATTACTGTGCGAAAGGAAGCAAATGTATTTAGGGACCCTGTTGAAAAAATCTGATAAGCTGAAAGTGGCTGAGACTTTGGCCACTCGATCAATAAAGAAAATATGGATCAACATTTCTGTCCCCTGAAAATTTCCTAGTGCTAATAACTTGAACAAAGAGGCAGATAATGGCCAATTCAGCTGAAATGAGCGATTCAGGATATAAGATTCCTTGCATTATACTTTGTGATACTTAATTGGGTATGGAAGGGGAGTGTCAATTGTCACTGATATCTGATTGTTCAGTGTTCAGGAAATGTGTATTGTTTAGTAGTGCGTTCTCATCTTAAAAACAATCTATGACTAAAATGTTGTTTCCTAAATAATTTCAAACCGTTTCTAAATATGAAAATGCGATGATGAGTAGATGTTAGGTGTTGATCTTCTTTATAAAGAATTGGAATGTTTGGATATGAGTAAGGGTAAAAGATTATACTTTCAGTTTACATGATCGGAAAAAGTCAAGCCTATAATTGTCCTTTGAGTTTACTTTCTTACCAAGCCATCAAAGTATGCAGCAGCGCTAGATACCAAGAAATACATGCTATATAACATAAAGGCCATTCAGATTCACATACAAGGCCAATGTTAAAGGAAACAAATAACAACATCTAAGAAAGGGATGGCTGATCAGACCTAATCTCATACCAAAATATTCATTTGACATCAGCTTTACTCCATCCGAGCCATGGCCTTGTTGAATACAACTATTCCAGTAGTGTCCTTCATGATACTCTGGAGCTTAATTCAAAACATCCTGGGATCACAATCCCAGTGATCTTAGTGTAGGCACATATCATAAGACCTGGCCGGTCTACCCTATCTAATGCAGTGGTTGCAGGCCTGTCAAGAATAGCAAGTCCTGGGATCACTTCACTATTCCATTTCCAGTGCTAAGATCACTGTGATCTTAGTGAAAGAATTGCATAGTGGTTTGACCTGAGTACAAGAGCACTTACAGGGAACACTCCTGATTGAAAGAGTGAATAGCCTGCTGCATACATAAAGAGGGGAGGGAGGACGTTTGCTGATTGTCCTTGAGGGCTCTTAGGGCTACTCATGCGTTAAGTGCACTGTAAGGTAATTCTTCCCTTCTCTCTCTTTGTCCTGGGGGGGGCACAATGCTTCTAATAGGCAAGCATAATTCATAGATTCATGGGAACAACTCTTGAATACTGTACGGGGTCAACTGCACCCTGTTCTCTTTTGTTAGCCCATATGGGGAAGGGGAACGATGGTATAAGCACTCTTGTGAAGGAGAGTGACTCCACAGCTATTCCTTTATTTTGGGACTCTTACCCCTGTGCCTAGTCAGTTCTTCTTGGAATAGTGTAGGAGGGCTGAGGCTAAGATCGATGCGATCTTAGTGCTGGCTGGGAAATGTGAAGGCAGTCTAATCTTAAGATCGCTTAATAAGATAAGGTAGAATAATTCCTAAGATTGCTGGGGTTGCGATCCCAGGATGTTTTGAATTAACCTCCAGGGCACAGCTATCCATAGACAGCAGGTGCTATCCCCTTTATACAGTAGCCATTGATATCTGTGCTGCCACTGGAAGTGGTAGATATGGGCAAACTGACAGGATGGGGAGGTGATGTAGGTGAAGCAGGTGAAGCAGGGTGATGGTACTAGAGACCTGTGATGTGTGATATACCATTTCTGAAAAACACTTCTATTTGCACATAATGTCCTATCCAGTAAGAATAGATATAAAGTGAGTATATTGGTTCTTAATTGGGAAAACATGTTTATGTTGAGGCTTCTCTCAAATGCTAAGAAACAAAAGCCTATGAGGGTGAATCATTGCTCTGCCTAGGCTAATGAATAAAAGAAACATCAGTTTCAGGTTACCCAACAATACCTAACAAATAGTATGTAATAGTGTGTGACTCACAATACATCAGGAGCTTAATTCAAAACATCCTGGGATCACGACCCCAGCGATCTTAGGAATAAATCAGCCTTATCCTATTAAGCGATCTTAAGAGTTGACTGGGTTCACATATCCGAGCCAGCACTAAGATCGCATCGATCTTAGCCTCAGCCCTCCTACACTATTCCAAGAAGAACTGACTAGGCACAGGGGTAAGAGTCCCAAAATAAAGGAATAGCTGTGGAGTCACTCTTCTTCACAAGAGTGCTTATACCATCGTTCCCCATCCCCATATGGGCTAACAAAAGAGCACAGCATGCAGTTGACCCCCGTACAGTATTCAAGAGTTGTTCCCATGAATGTATGATTTATGCTTGCCTATTAGAAGCATTGTGCCCTCCCCCCAGGACAAAGAGAGAGAAGGGAAGAATTACCTTACAGTGCACTTAACGCATGAGTAGCCCTAAGAGCCCTCAAGGACAATCAGCAAACGTCCTCCCTCCCCTCTTTATGTATGCAGCAGGCTATTCACTCTTTCGATCAGGAGTGTTCCCTGTAAGTGCTCTTGTACTCAGGTAAAACCACTATGCATTTCTTTCACTAAGATTGCAGTGATCTTAGAGGTGGAAATGGAATAGTGAAGTTATCCCAGGACTAGCTATTCTGGACAGGCCTGCAACCACTGCATTACATAGGGAAGACCAGCCAGGTCTTATGATATGTGCCTACACTAAGATCGCTGGGGTTGGGATCCCAGGATGTTTTGAATTAAGCTCCAGAAAAGATCAGGAGCAGATTTCTGTGTACATTTGAGGCATAATTAAATATGATTTTAAGATAAATTGGCCTTTATATTTTAATGCCTCATGATTTACAGCTTAATATTTGAAGGTATAAGAGCATAAGAATGGTCACAAAGCCAAGAATGATATACCATTGCAACATGAGTAGATTTCAACATGTCTGCTCCTGAACTTGTAAATGTAGCGAAGAAGGGTCTCGTATGGCATCCTGGCTGAGTGAGCAGCCATGTACTGGTAGTTGGTGTCAAAAGGTTAGGTCATGTGTGACAGATGAGAAAACTCACTGTCTGCTCAGAGTATAAAAAATACCTGGGAGTGTGAATTGGGACAGGCCTCCTCACACCCTGTTGACAGATATTTACATGGATCGTAACTGTGCTAGGTGCACTGAGAAAAAAAAACTCTGTCACACTAATCAAGGTTTCTGCACAACATTGGTACAACACAGTGCCTTACTGTACCACTTCCTGGGGCTTCATTCACAACATTGGTACAACACAGTACCTTACTGTACCACGTCCTCGGGCTTCATCCACAACATTGGTACAACAGAGTGCCTTACTATAGTACTTCCTAGGGCCTCATTCTAGAGATAACACTGCTTCACTTCATCATAAATATCGCCACACTGGCCCCATCTCTTAGTCCCACGATTACGTCACTGGTAAACAGG
This sequence comes from Acholoe squamosa, assembly GCA_949317995.1. NCBI lineage: Eukaryota > Metazoa > Annelida > Polychaeta > Phyllodocida > Polynoidae > Acholoe > Acholoe squamosa. Next base: position 19,973,900 of record OX439040.1, read on the forward strand.
CATGCTGGGAGGTACTATTTTTCTTAGCTTGTTGCTGGTGAGTCAAGCTGGCAGATGGATACCAGCAAATGCTGGTTCCCACAAGGCAAATGCTGGTTCCCACAACCTCTTCCCTACATCAAGCATAGGGTATAGGAACATGACATGATGGCTGTGAAAGTATGTTCTTGTGTCAATGCAGGAAGGAGAAGGCCATCTCAGGCATTCTCCCCGGGTAGGGTGCCTAAAGAGAAGCCTCAGTCATGAACCCATCTTCCTGATGAGCCTACCCACTCCTATAGGCTATTGTCAACATTGCAGCATGGGCCAGGCCCATGTACGCACATACAGAAGTGGTGAACAAATACAGAAGTGTGATTCTGACATTGGCATATTGCCCATACATGCAACATAGAAATCCCTGCATTCGGTATGTATGTACCTATTTTATGAGAAGGTGTACACCAGTACTCATAATGAAGTATGGATTCCATATGGATCAGACAGAGATAAGAGACTAAGATTAGCACAGAGATAATGGACTAAGGTTAGCAGACATGCAGGAGTGTATCTACAAAACATTTATTTACAGAGGGTCACGTAAAGAAAGAAGTCATGTATAAATAATATATTGAGGACTTTAGAAATTGAAGAAGCCTGCAAGGAGATGAAGATACATATAATGGAAGTGTTGTAACTTAGATAAAATCCTTTTGCCTATTTTAACACTTTTGATCGTGCTCTTTTTTTCCTTTCGCAACAAGGACAATGTAGAAAAAGCTTGCTTTTACAGTTATTGTAATTACACAGCTAAAAATAATTTTCTTGGAATCTTAAATAATCTTACCTGATGGACAAAACTACCAGTTTTAAGATTTTTAATTTTCTTAAAACTGGTAGTTTTGTCCGCCACGTAAGATAATTTATCTTATTTTCTTAAAACAAGAAAAATATTTTTAGCTGTGTACCATGAGGAAAGAGGTATATGCCTTTAGGGACCTGTTGGAAGAAATCAGGACATTTGAAAGCAGCTTAGACATACGATGCATGTTTGATTATCAAACATTGGATAAACATAAACAGTTTCTCCTTCCTTTTAGATCTAGAATGGGATATTTTGTTTTACAGAGGTTAATGCTCATTACACTGGTCATATCAATCACTTTACTTCTTCAAACCTGGGAGTATCAAATATGAGAGGGCGAACCAGATCCCAGTGGGCAAAGATTGTGCAAGCAATTTTTTCAAGTGGCTGTTACTCAGCCCACAAGATTACCCACTTATCAACTCACACACTAGAAAAGACAATAAAAAAAAAAGAAATGTGAAGGGGCTCCCCTGTTTGCTGGACAGGATTTGCTAACCCTAAACTCAGCTGCCACAGAAACTCAGAAAAGATCTAGCTGAATCACATACGAAGCCCAGGTATCGATTGAGAAAGAAAAAGAAATGATGTGTAAGAAAGAGAGGGTCTGACATGGCCAGACTCCAATCATCTGGCCATGTCAGATATAACTGCTCCAAGAATGTCACTCATGGAACTCATGGCTTGCATGCTCTCGGGGGACAGCAGACCTGTGCTAACTTGCACATAGAGAATGCATGAAGTCTTTTATGAGAAAGGTCCTGAGCCCTGACACCTAGACCTGTCATGAGGGCAGATCTGTCTACCCTTTTAAGCCCCTTAAAAGATTTACCCTACCCCAATCCAAACATGAGTATCACTCATCTCCTTTTGACCAGTCCCAAAAACAGCTCAAACCTAAAACATCAAACCAAAAGAGGTCAGAGGAAACTCACTTGACACACATCCCTGCAGGCCTCTTTGATACTGCTTCCCATCCACCTGTGAATGAATGATATTACGGTGAACGAAAATGATTATAAATCCTTTGAGCAACAGCTTTTAGAGAAAGGTCCTTAACCCATTGAGGGTAGATGTTGAGTATTCTCAACACCATGCAGGGACAGATGTTGAGTATAATTGATTATGTTGCTATAGCAGCTATATTTGGAATTGTGGGAGATTTAATTGGGCAGCTTTAATTGGTCTGGAGGGCATTTCAAAACCATAGCTATAGATATCGTTTTGCAATGCCCTGCAGAGGATGTTATTAGGCTATTTTAGGGCAGAGGAACTCGAATCTTCGAACTCTATTTTGCAGGATCTCCCTGGATCCCCCTGGTGAGAGTCTTGCTAGAAATCCAGGCTCCCAGCCTACAAAAGTGTCCTCATAGTCTGCCCTTACTGGGTTAAGCATTGGATCCACTACTATTGGTCAGGTGACTTCCTGCAATTAATGATAATGCAAAAGTATAGAAAAAATCTAGCGTATTAGCAAAACTTCAACCATGGGACCTTAGTGGAACCAGTGCTTTAGTATATCAGGCCTGTGTAGCAGAGCTATATGTATTTGAAGATGAGTGTGATTAATTGGCATAGGTCAAACAGGGGAGTCCCTATGCAGCATGAACTGCCAAGGGATTATACCATACTTATATATACCAAAACTATAAGACCAATATTGGAATACTGTTGTTACATAACAAGTAGTTGTAATGGGGAAGGCATGATACAACTGCGAAGATTACAGAATAGAGCATTTAGGATCTGTTTGAAATGTAATATCATGAAATACAGTACCCAAGAATTACACAACATTTGTTAAGTTAACATGTTGCAAAAAAGATTTGATATGTTATTGTTGTCCATGGTGTATAAGAGATCTAAGTTATACATTGAAAATGTAGCACATGGTTAGACTACTAGATCATCCGATAAAATTGTTTTTCCATTACCAAACAAAATAGCTAGACAATTTATAAGGTCACCGTTTTATAGGGGTGTTGGTCTTTGGAATGTACTGCCTGTAAATATCCAGAGGGCAACAACTAAAGTTAAATTTAAGGAATGTATTTATAAATATCAGAACTTAAGAGATAGTCTTAACACTATCAGCCCGGGCATTGGGTTTTCCCAACCCCAGCCAAATCCGGGAGGTTGGGAAAACCCAACCCCAGCAAAATCCGGGGGTTGGGAAAACCCAACATTATGTGACATCCCTTAATTGTACCAAAACTAAAGTAATATTAGGGTTAGAGGCATAATTTCTTCAGGGCTTGCTCCCTGACACCTATCCTTCCCAAAGACAAGTTTGCTTTACTTATGGATGATCAATTTGTTAAGTAATGGTAGATGTGAAATTATCATTATTTGTCAAAGTCCCAGCACCTTTTGACGGATTTCAAGGGCAGAAAACACCAAAAACAAAAGAAATTGACATTTTTTAAATGAAAAATTACTTTTGGTAGTTTTTAAAGCTGAATCTGGTAAAAGTAAATGGAATACTGAATTATGACGCTTTTAGAACAAAAAATATGGTTTCCATGGCAACAGATTGTCAACAAGAAAGCTGTAAAAATGTGATTTTGTTGATTCCTGTTGCCATGGCAACATCAAAGAATGATTCCATTTGACATTTTGTTATCATATTTCAAAAGATTACGATATGAAGGTTTAGATAGTCTTTAATTCATTCCAATTGACCTATCCATTCCAGAGATATTCTATTTTGAATATTGATTGATGCAGGGATTTTCAAATGTTTAAGCATAACTTTGATAGGCCCTAATATCTCATATATTTCATATTATGGTAAGGGGTGATATTTGCATTTTCTTTCTTTATAGTAAACTAAAATGGTCATAGATTCATTGATAATGGGAGTATCTTCAAAATTCTTGCAGTTTTAGAAAGATAATCCAGTCAGGTATAGGTCAAAATGAAGACATATAGCTTCCCGATCTTTAGAAAAAATATGGGAAGACCCTCCAGGTCTATTGGACTTTATCTGATAAGGGGCCCCGGGCTGAAAGTGTTAAGAAAGGTCATAATTAAATTCAGGTAGCTGTAGATATTGCACCATTTGATGATCTGTTAGTCTAATAGCTTTTGACTGGTATATTGAAGATATATTATTTCATATTTTTTATTAAACTAAATTAAAAATGTAATAGTAAAGTGAACATACAGTTCTTGATACCAGTTTCTCCATATATTGGAGGTGAACAGGACATCACTTGCTGTGTGATCCACCGACCCTTTTATTAGATCATTGTCAGAGTCCCTGAGTCGACACATGAAACTATACACTAGTTTTCTAATGGTAGCACCACAGGTTGGTAAACCACACACTGCAAAAACCTCTCCAGCACTAGTATATCTGGGTATACCTAGTAGGACTCGTTATATGCCACAGTTAATTTGCGTAAGGAAGCTTTGCTGTAACTACACCAGAATTGTGCTGTATACAAAGGTGTACAGTATGATCTGAACAGCTGTATGTTTTTATTTGGTGTGGCTTCCGATGTGGTTAAACACTGCTCATATGAGACTGTTTAACTTGTCTGTTGCTTTGTGCATACAGCACTCTTCACTGCCATTTAATGTCTTCATCATCCTTGAGTGTGCTGGTTATCAAGTGACCTAGTATTTAACCTGGTCACATTCAACAAATACTGTATCATTTAGGGTAAACCTGGGGATGCTCAGATATTCGTCCAACGAACTACCATCAATACACTCTTGAGGGGGTTGTATTTAATGTCATTTTCAATCCCATACTGTCCACAAACAGCCAACAAGCGGGCTAACCCATGGCTAGCCAGTGAAAATATTACCAGATCGTCAGCATACATCTAATGATTGACAATAGTTGCCACACTAACACAAGCATTCAATTTACCTGACAGGTGATCATGTATATATATTGAATAAGTGAGGTGAGAGTATACCGCCCTGCCTAACCCCATTTCCAACTGTGAACTCTGCAGATAAAGCACTGCCCCATCTTATAGACACCTTCTGACAGGAATACCAGTAGACAAGAATTCTTACAATGTAACCAGGCACTCCATGGTCAACTAGCTTACTAAATAATTTTTCATGGTTGACCCTATCAAACGCTTTTAACGTGTCAAGAAAACACATAAACATAGAAGCATTAAGTGATCTGTACTTAAGAATTAATTCATTTAGAGCATAAATACACATATCAGTGCCATCCCAGGTAGCAAAGGTGGTGTAGCCCTTCTGTGGTCCACATTTTTATTTGGTGTGGCTTCCGATGTGGGCCAAAATGGGCTAACCGATGGGCTGCTGACAGTTTCTGTCCTCAGTGAGGTGCATGGGCCACACTGGGCTAACCAATATGGGCACAGCTCAGTCTTAGAGTTGGTTTGGGTTCAACATGGGTTTTTGGTGTGGCTGAAAGTGGGCTGCCCACTTTGATCAAATGGCGCCATCTGGTCAAATTTTATCATTTTGGGGTCAACATGGGTTTTTGGTGCGGCTGAAAGTGGGCTGACTACTTTGATCAGGTGGCGCCATCTGGGATAGATTTTATAGAAAATATATTTTTTCCTCATTTTCTACAAATCTGAACCCTGAAAATGCTTTGCTAGCCTCCAGGTGCTAGCCCCTCCCCTTGGCCTCCATAGTTGGAGGGAGACTAAACATACTGTATTACTCTCCCCATCATCATAATACAGTAGAAACATCAATTCAAACTTAGTTGGCCAAGGCATGTCAACCAGACCTAGTCCAGTAACATGCTAGCCTTAAAGTTCAATGTGCCTCCCAATGGGTAGCATACTTCAATATAAAATGATTACCACAGGAATGGTGTAGTCACATTAAAAACTGCTGACATCACCTAACTTGCACATTTCAAATGTATTTTGCCAGTAGATCCAAACTCTGAGAAAATTTGTGTACTGTTATGATTTAAATGATTCATTAGCCTATTTCTGTTATATCATACTAAAGAAAATCAATACTGACATGGGGGGGGAAAGCTGTACATCAGACATAGTGGGGTCATCTAGTGTCAAAGTTCAGAACTCCCAGCTCAGTATGCCTTGTGCAAACCCATCCTCAACCCTGTCTGGGGAATTATCTTTGGAACTGATCTATGCCTGATTCAGGGTGCCCACCTTCAAACCAATGTATGCCCAAAGTGTTTGCCCATTTTGAAGCTGCTCTATGCCCGAATCAGTTAGCCTTATGTGGCCCACACAACTTGCTGAGGACAAAAACTGTCGGGAGCCCAACAGTCTTAAGTCAGTTTGCCCTATTGGGGCAACCCAATGTGGCCCTGACTGGAAACCCATCATTTGCCCAACCTAAAACCATGAATAGTATTCTGCCCACTTTGAACCAGCTTATCTGAGCTAAAACTGAATTGGCCCTAAGCGGGCTTGCTAAATGGGATGTTTCTTCTTAAAGCCAAACTGATTATTACGAGTGATAACATAGTTCTTGATCCTAGTCAGGAGGACAATTTCTAGTATCTTGGATATTTCAGTGGAAATGGAATGATTTTAAGCATACCACTGGATCAAAAATTGGCCTAAAGCTTTTTTTAGCACATTGGTCAGTGTTATACCCAAATACTGCCCCCTGGTGGCCAAAACCAGTACTAAAAATCCCCCCGGAGGTGCGTTTTCCCCCCTTGGGCCACATATGAAGTCAAGCCATCTTTTCTTCTTGTAATAATAGTCATGTTGTGTATCCCATAGTATAATGATATGGCAGCTGAAAGTCATGTTGTGGTGAAATGAAGAATATTATGACAACATAGAACTTTATGTCTATGATTTTGATGTCCCATAGATTTAAAGTCACAAAGAGAAAGCATACAATAGTCAGCTATCTAGCTTCCCAATATTATATAATCGTGATAGATGACACTGGATACCATTCCAAAGTAGCATTGAATTCAGAACAGATAGTTATCACCTGAAATTAAATTGTGATCAGGAATGAAACCCCTAATGTGATGAATAGACAATAGCATCAACCCAACTAAATTTAGCATTTCGTTCCCGCTAGACAACATCAGAAAGCTTTCTCTTGATACAAATTGATTTTACAGTCCATGGAAACGAAAGATAATCCAATCTTGGTCTGGCTCTAGCCCCTATGAAAGAATATCAACAAAGATTGAAATGTGATTCTGACCAGGCTCACCACCAAAGACTACATGATGGTGATTGAAAGATACTCAGTGCCTCTAAGGGCTGTTTGTTATAGAATACTATTTGCCAATGAATCGACTGCTGATGGATGGCAAGGGAATATTATACTTGTTATGTTACCCAAATATAGGACTGGTTCTATACTAATGAATCATTGGATTATCAAAAATTTGCCCAACAGACAGCAGTGGAACCAATGCTTTTCTGGGGCCAAGAAACTCATGTTGCCTGTGTCTACTCTAAAAGAAGGGTATTCCTGCATAGTTACAACATGTTATGAGACATGTAATTACACTGCGTGTAACCAACCACATGCATCATCAGCCTATACATCCTCCGTGCATGTGACATCAACCTACATCTCATCACTATGGTTACCAGTCATTCTGACCCTGATGAGGAAATCCCTCCACTACTGCCATATCACATGATTAGTGGAGGAGAGAAGAGGCATAGTCTTTAATAAAGCTGATTAGACTGATCTAAGTTGTGAGCTCAAGAACAAAATAAATTTTGTTCCCAGTATGAATTGCTTTTGGGGGGCACTTGTTATACTGTCAAGTGTGATTTCTACCATTTAGTTCTAGGATCAGCTCTACTGCCATTCTGCCTATGGCAAATGTTTTGCCATATTAATATTTGCTTGGATTTAAGGGACTTAAGTTCAGCAATGTCCCTCTTTATGAATCAAATCTGATGCCACTTGGAACCAAGAAATATAGTTAACTTATGATTATGGAACATAAAAACTTTCAACCAGGTACATGTATAATTCAGGGCAGAATGCTGAAGATAGCAAAACAAACAAACCATTCCTTTGAAATTCATCTAAATTGAGTGATTTCAGGATATTCATGTTATGTATAATATTGCAAAATGGTGGTGTGGTGGTTGCGAATCAGCCTTGAGGAACATTCAATGTCTGTCGATGCTCCTCGTTGGCAACATCGAGAGCACCTCCCTTTCAAAATTATACACTACTACTTGTGAACTGTCATAGAGAACGGCTGCTGCCTATGCGTTGTTGACAATAAACTGAAACCTGATTAGTTGTTCTTCGTTGTCTATCGAAAGGTTCGAGTAGCATTGAGGGGAAGAAAACTACAGTGGTAAATTCTAGCTTCAATAAAATGGGTTTTCGATAGTTATCATACGCTGATGAATATCTGCTGAATTTCTGCTAATATTGTGCAAAACTGATGTAATCATCTTAAAAAGACATTTTTATCCTAACTAAGTGGTGCCTCCACTGTCTGTGGAATATCATAACATTAGGGGAAAGTCATGTCTTTAGCTACATTTTGGTGCCATTCATGTTAACTCTTCCTTTACCGATTACGCATTTATGCGTAGTTTGGGCCGATTTTGGCCGATTTTTGGCCGATTTTGAGTAGCCTATAGCTTCCTCAAAATCCATTGAAACTCTTCGATTTTTCTGTTAGCCCTAGCTTGAGTTGGGTTCTCCACAGAGTCCAAATGGCTAGTCTCTATCTCTTATAGTTTTTGTCTAGCAATTTTACAAACTTGAGACAAAATCTTAAATTACCATAATAGTTTTCCATAGATTTAATCAATATCTAGGCTAAAAATCGTGAAAAATGTCAAATAATACATTTTTTTTGGTGAAAATTGAATTTGTACATTTTTTCATGCTCAACAAAATGGCATGAAAATTTTTAGTGTAGTTTGATGCATTATTGGCCATTTTGGCTGGTTACCATGGCAACAGATATGAAAAAATATGGATATTGCATGGTTTTGGTTGCCATGGTAACCAAAAAAGAATGTTTTCCAAAATTCATTATCCACCAAAATTCCAACAAAAATTAATATACTTTATATCTACTACAATATGCACTTTATATCATTGCGATTGATAATAGGAGTGCTAAGATATTGCAATTTGAAGTGACCTCATAAGATCAACTTTTCTCATCATAACACCACTTTTATGATGATATATCTCAGTAATTAAACTAGATAGAGAAAAATTGGGTGTTGTTCTATCTGAATGATTAGCCTAGCATAAACAATCACTATTTCCCTTCTAATTTGAATATTCACACAATTCCAACGGTTTTTGAGAGTTTATGTTGTAAACTAAAACCCTAAATTTGCACTGAAATACTCTGGTAAAAGAATACTCCAAATATCTACAGAAATATAACATCTCAAACATGGGATGTCAGCGAAATGAAGAAATTCAGGATAGGCCGTAATACAATTAGGTATTCATATATTGCTGAATAACACATAAAATAGCTATCATTGGAAAATATAATAACCCTTAGTATCAATTATTCATAATTTTGGAACTAGAATTGATAATATTTTTTTTGTTTTCAGTTTTGAGAACCTTATGGATGGGTTAATAACATGGGGTATTTTTTATCCATAAAAAACAAAATTATGCTTTTCATGGCAACCAAATGTCAACAAATGTGTTAGATTATGGGAAAAACGTTCTTTTTGCCTTCTAAATAAGGCCTATTTGGAATGAAAATAGAGTTTTTGCCATAGCATATTCTTATTCTTCAGGAAAGGTTACTCTAGACTTTTTTTTCTTTTTAATTTTCTACTCTTTCTAACCATATCTCCTTAGATATTGCATTTAGGGCATATGTGGGTATTTCCCTTAATGTTATGATTTTCCATGTTTCGTCACACACACACACATACACACACACACACACACATATATATATATATATATATATATATATATATATATATATATAAGTTAATGTATTGATCGAGTGTACCAGTAATAATAATAAATAGTATTTACCATTGATAATAATACATATTAATAAATATGTACCGGTGATATAATAAATAGTATTAATGTCAGTTATATAGGATTAGTATAGGAATTGAAAATAAGCTCGTCCTCTAGGAACTATACTTTTTTCAGCGGCCGTCCCCATGGCCAGGGCAACAAGTTTTGCTCTGCCCTTAAAGGGTTAATGATATTGCAAAAGTATAGAAAAAATCTAGCGTATTAGCAAAACTTCAGCCATGGGACCTTAGTGGAACCAGTGCTTTAGTATATCAGGCCTATGTAGCAGAGGTATATGTATTTGAAGATGAGTGTGATTAATTGGCATATGTCAAACAGGGGAGTCCCTATGCAGCACGAACTGCCAAGGGATTATACCATACTTATATATACCAAAACTATAAGACCCATACTGGAATACTGTTGTTACATAACAAGTACTTGTAATGGGGAAGGCATGATACAACTGCAAAGATTACAGAATAGAGCAATGAGGATCTGTTTGAAATGTTATATCATGAAATACAGTACCCAAGAATTACACAACATTTGTAAAGTTAACATCTTGCAAAAACGATTTGATATGTTATTGTTGTCCATGGTGTATAAGAGATCTAAGTTATACATTGAAAATGTAGCACATGGTTAGAATACTAGATCATCCGATAAAATTGTTTTTCCATTACCAAACAAAATAGCTAGACATTTTAAAAGGTCACCGTATTATAGGGGTGTTGTTCTTTGGAATGTACTTCCTGTAAATATCCAGAGGGCAACAACTAAAGTTAAATTTAAGGAATGTATTTATAAATATCAGAACTTAAGAGATAGTCTTAAGAAAGGTCATAATTAAATTCAGGTAGCTGTAGATATTGCACCATTTGATGATCTGTTAATCTAATAGCTTTTGACTGGTATATTGAAGATATATTATTTCATATTTTTTATTAAACTAAATTAAAAATGTAATAGTAAAGTGAACATACAGTTCTTGATACCAGTTTCTCCATATATTGGAGGTGAACAGGACATCACTTGCTGGGTGATCTACCGACCCTTTTATTAGATCATTGTCAGAGTCCCTGAGTCGAAACATGAAACTATACACTAGTTTTCTAATGGTAGCACCACAGGTTGGTAAACCACACACTGCAAAAACCTCTCCAGCACTAGTATATCTGGGTATACCTAGTAGGACTCGTAGGACATTGTTATATGCCACAGTTAATTTGCGTAAGGAAGCTTTGCTGTAACTACACCAGAATTGGGCTGTATACAACGGTGTACAGTATGATTTGAACATCTGTATGTTAACCTCAACACTGCACATATGAGACTGTTTAACTTGTCTGTTGCCTTGTGCATACAGCACTCTTCGCTGCCATTTAATGTCTTCATCATCCTTGAGTGTGCTGGTTATCAAGTGACCTAGTATTTAACCTGGACTCTAGACTTGTTTTTTTTTAATTTTCTACTCTTTTTAACCATATCTCCTTAGATATTGCATTTAGAGCATATGTGGGTTTTTCCCTTAATGTTATGATTTTCCATGTTTCGTCACACACACACACACATACACACACACACACACATATATATATATATATATATATATATATATATATATATATATATATATAAGTTAATGTACTGATCGAGTGTACCAGTAATAATAATAAATAGTATTAATGTTGCTAATAAGACATATATTAATAAATGTGTAATAAGGAGAAGACAGTGGGTTTGGTGAGAATTGACTTTGTCAATAGCAATCCTATACATGCCTTTATTTATAAGACAATAATATCACATATCACAAGTATAATACCATAACCACAACTATAAGACAATAAAATCACATATAAAACACAAATACAATAATAACGATTATGTTTAAAATTTTCCAGCACCACCAAGCGTGGTGTGTGCCGCTTGAGTATAAGAAGCCAATTGACCGTTAGTTCAACCAGTATATATACTGAAGGAAATGTTATGATGACGTCATAGAAATCCATGCGCCCTGATGCATTGCATATCACTCTTGGCCTGATGCATGAATGCTTTGCTGAACTGGCAAGTCCACTCACCCAGGGCTACTGGTAGTAATGAGGTAACTTAACGTCTATAGATTGGTGGACCTTTGTGCCAAAATCATTAAACAGTGTGACATCGTCATGGGAATACCCACTTGGCATGATCTGCCTTTCCCCTTGGACTTTTTATTTCTTGGTTGAAAAAGGTAATTCTTACATAAAACAAACGTATCTACCAACTATTTTTATTATGTCAAGAACGTGTTTTAAACGTAAACGTTAAGATAAAATAACCCAATTGATGCGTAAGGTTATCTGGGAGGACATTGCAGCCCCCTCCCCCGACTGTGAATGGGGTGCATCCACAGAAGGGCCAGCCTCATCCCTTTGAAACAATTAGTATAGACCATAAAACATTAGACCTGAGGTGAGTGCTTCCATACACAGGTCAATTAACAGTCCTGGTGAAAAGGTGTAATTAATGGTAAGCGGGTCATTTCATCTGTGCCCTAATATAAACACTGACACATGAAACTCCCACAGAGAACTCATAAGTCAGGCCCTTGGACGGCTTCATCAGGTTCTTGTGGACAAGGTATAGAATCGAGATGCAATTTACAAAAAGTAAAAATATACAATGGCAAAGGACACTTCTAAGATGCTACATGTACAATTTGGGGTTAATCCTTGCAGTATAACGTCCAGGGAAACTAGAATCAAATCAAACTCTAGTAGTTCTCTAGAGCTTTTAGGACACCTAAAGCCTATACCACAACGTCAGTGTCCGTGGTATAAGGAGGCTTTACTGAAGGCTAAACTGATGCCAACCATATACATCTAGGCAGCAGGAAAGGTGACAAGTGTCAGCAGTTTTTGGCGAGGTTTCTAATCTATTTTACCTCTAATATATTTTGAAAAATAGTACTAGCAGTAAGGCTTCTGTCCCCCAAAATCTACTTTTAATGATAAAGACTTGAAAGACTCAAAATTAAGTGCCTTTTATGGGCAATCTCCAGCTAGCAACCTGGTAGCTTGGCAGGTAGATCGATCAAAGCCATTATCAAAACCCTAGGTCAAAGTCGCTTGAACCCATCACATGGTAAACTGATATTCCACACCATCAATTAAAGTTTCTGTTGCAATCCAAACTATTCCAGCATCAAGATAATTCAACAGAATAAAAGATTTTTACAAATAGCTCAAATGAAGGGGCTTAGTATGTGCTAGTGAGCAATTGCATGTATACCTGTACCATTATGAGAGTATGGCAGATTTCAACATGACTCTATGAAGGTATTTCGCAAGATGGTATGACCACAAAACCACTACAATTCGATAGCATTGAATCAATAGGATTTGGTAGTAGGGCAGTCATATGAGTGCAATCATTAGTTCCCGCTGGATGCACAGATAAAAGACTGCAATGACATTAGAGTGAGGGTTTCTATCTTTATTTTATGTGAATAACTTCTTCCCGTAGAGATAGCATTGCGCGGCCGATCGCCACACCCCCAGTGGCGTAACGTGTGCCGATCCACCACAGTGGTTGATCCACCACTGCAGCCTCGTTCTGGGTGCATGTAAACATTCAAAATGGCCATGGGCGCTCGTGCGGTGAACTACGGTACCGGATTTTGATAATTTTTTCTTATTTAAACCCTCTAAAAACATAAAATAAATATAGAACTAACCTCCCCTGGTGTCCTCGGTGGACGATCCACCCCGAGGGAGTTGTCTCCCCCGTGGTGGATCGACCACCTCGTACACCACGGTCGTTTAGTTCTATCTATTTATTTCACAGGGTCTAGTCGTACTACAGCTCGATGCAGCAAGTTGGGAACCTAAAACTTAGTTTTTCCTGAATTTTCGCTAAGAAATGCTGTAGTTTAGCCAAAAATTATCCGATTTACACAATATTTGCAGCAAATGAAGATGAAACTCATTGCTTTCAAGCCAGGGTAGATGGTATAATAATAATATAGTGCACAGTTTACCACGGAAGTACAAATTATAAATCTAAAAATAATTAGTTAAAAAAAAATTGCTGTTTTTCAAAGTTTGACCCTATATATTTTGTGGAAAAATATTTATAACTGTAATGGTTCGTATTGACTTATATGTTGGGTGGCTCTTTGGCTCGCTTACCACTAGATGTACCAACACAACACGAGTAGTTCGGGTTGGGCAAAGCCCCAGAAACCCCTACCTCTCGGGTAGGACTTTATTCAATCTCTTTCTGATGTCAAAGTATTAGCGTCTGGACTGGACCATGTCCAGTCCCCTTCTGCCGCTCGTCCGGCTCCTTAGTAGGAGCTGGACGCGAGGCATGGTGCTGCCCCCTCTTGTACCAACGAGGTATCGCAAAGCGACACCTAGCTAGCATAGAAGGAACAAGCACCACACGAACACGTCTCTCGGATGAACGGCACTAATATATATACAATGATGCCGGCCCCTACACCACCCCCACTAGACTTTACCTAGGGTTGTGTGTAATTAACAAGTAACTATTGTTGACTTTATACAGTGGTGTTATAAATAAATAGGTAAGTCTATATATACACAGTTCGTATTAAATATAGAACATTTAAGGGGCATTATAAGTTATATGTACACAATAAGGCATCATCGTATATAACCCGAAGTGTTTATAAATAATAACAAAAATAGGAAGTGGCCCCTTATGGACCATCGACCTATGGTGATAATATTACACGTGTGTTATTATTAAACATGAGACGCGACGAAGAATATTCGATGTGTAGTAAGGTGATATTGAAAAATTTTTACAATGTTTTTACCGACCCGAGGTGGGGTAAATAACCCGAAAAAATTTTGACTTTTACTTACAAGAATATAATATGCGATATAATAAAAAAAAAAAATTTATACAAAATATGAAATATAGGTGTCCTACCAGGGTAGCAGGATCACCCTTACAATATACCGGACTTCCGGCGAACCTGGAACGACTGGTTTCTGCAGCTCCATCCGGCGACATATGTGTGGTGGCAAACCACGTTGCTGTTATGATGTGCCCTGATGAAGATGGGAAGATGGAGACCCGGTTAGATGTTGTAGTCCATTGGGTGTTCGGGTTAGCGTCCATCCTCGCTGCAGGTTACGATCCAGGTATCAGGAGTCCAGCGTAAGGAACAGTGCCTCTGGCATATTAAATGCATTTACCCTCGGGTACCAGGAGACACCAACAGATGGACACTCAAAGATCTTCAGGATCTGTGTCCATCTTCTCAGCCGGCTCCACTGAGGCAGATGGAGCCGAGCTGCTACAGCTGCTCGTAGAGAGCGCCGCTGAAGCCTCGCTGGGAGTCTCGCTCCCCAAGCTCAAGGCCCTCATCACTGCGGACGGACTGTCCATTGCCTCGGATGCTGGTGCAGCAACCGTGGCAGTTGGGACAGCCCGGTTCCAAGTGGGGGGCGGGAGCAAGAGAGCTGCCGGAATCGGCGGAGCAGCCGGGACCGGTGGAGTGGCCAGGACCGGTGGAGTAGCCGGGGCTGGCGGGGCATCCGGGGGTATCTCTGGAACGAAGATGAGAGACGACGGTAAGCCGTCCCACTCCTCCAGATGTTTCCCGAATGCCAGGAAAAACTTGAGGTCCGCCTCCTTAAATCGATGGATATATCTGGAGTTTTCAGCTTCGTGAAACTCTTTAAGCTTTTCGGCTTCCTTCTGTTTTCGCCGGCAGGACTCGAGGGCCTCCTCGACCTTCTTCCTTTCCAGCTCCCTGATTTTATCTTCCTCCCGCCTCTGGATCTCGTAGACCAGATTGACGGTGGCTTCAGTCATCACACGCCAGTAGTCAACAGACTTCTGGCGGTGCAATGCCTGCCATTCTTCCATCAGCTCATTCTGGATCTGAACCGTTCGGACATCGCGGTGGTCGACGAACGTGTTCGGATCCTGAAGACCTGACAGGGTACCGGAGATTAGTTCCATTAGGGGTACCCGAGGACCTGTTGGTGGAACTATCACTGGTGGTGGCGCTGGGGCCTCCACTGAGACAGGCGGGGTGCCTGTTGGAGGAGCAGACGGGCCCTCTACCGTGATGCCTCCTCGGCCTCGGCCACCACCCGGAGAGCCTCGGGTGGACTCCAGCCCACCGCGGCCCCTACCACGAGCTTTGGCCCGGCCCAAGGGGGTAAGGACCTGCGACTCGGGTCCAGCCGGTCCCATTGAAGGGAACTTCGCCGCGTACTCACTGTACGTGGGGCGTTTGCCGGAGGATCCCTCTCCAGCCCACCAAGTAGAATACCCGGATGGGGGAGCGAGCAGTTCGCCCCCATCATCCTGGCCGCCAGAGGCTTCGCCCGGGCGTTGTTCCGCGGGTGCAGGTGTGGAGGTGGCTGGAGATAGGTGAGCTAACCAACGTCCAATCATCCCCTCGGCGTCCTTGAAGTTAAGGAGCCACCTAAGAGACGAATGGTCTGTTCTTGAAGTAAAGTCACTTCCCCAAAGGAAATGCTTAAACTTCTTCGTATACACCACCACAGCGAGGAGTTCTCGCTTGGTGGTACAATAATTTCGCTGTGTCTTGCTTAACGTGTTGCTAGCAAATGCTATTGGCACTTCGACTCCCTCTTGGACCTGAGAGAGAGCTGCCCCAATCGCATCATTGCTCGCATCGGTGTCTAAGATGAAATGTCCCTCGGGAGTGGGATATTTCAACACGGGTGTATTCCTAAATAAATCTTTTATTTTATTAAAAGACTCTTCTTGCTCGCTGGTCCATGGGAATGGGTCCCGTGCCCTACCCGGGGTCCAGTGAGCTAAGCACTGCATGGGGAAGCTGACACGAGAGTAATTCGGTATGAAATCACGATAATAGGAGCAAAATCCTAAAAATGATCTCACCTCCTTAGCACTCGTGGGTCTTTCCCAATTTTCTACAGCTTCTAATTTTTCCGGATCCGCACTTACCCCGTTAGGAGTAATGATCCTTCCCAAGTATGTAATGGTTTTCTTAAACAAATTACATTTCTTGGGTTTAAGTTTAAGACCGTTTGATAGTATCCGGTCGAGGACTAATTGCAGGTTTGCCAGGCATTCCTTGAATGACTTGCCGAACACGACCACATCATCCAAGTAAACCAGGCATTTCTTCCACAAAAGGTCACTCAGTAAGGATTCCATCATAGCCTCGAATGTAGCGGGGGCGTTACACAATCCGAAGGGTAGGACATTATACTCAAACAACCCCATATGACTGGAGAATGCTGTCTTCTCCTTGTCTTTGGGGTGCATTGGTATTTGCCAATATCCGGACTGTAAATCCAAGGTACAGAACCATTGGTTTCCGCCCAAGCTATCTAAAGTCTCGTCTATCCTTGGTAAAGGATACGAGTTCTTTTTTGTTATACCGTTCAATTTCCGGTAGTCGACACAAAAGCGGATTGTACCGTCTTTCTTAGTAGTCATACAAACAGGGCTGGACCAGGGACTCGAGCTAGGCACGATTACCCCTAGGTCCAACTGTTTTTGTATTTGCTCTTCACAGATTAACTTCTTTTTAAGGGGAAGTCTACGATACGGGATTTTAAAAGGTTTCTCGCTGCCCACATCTATGGTGTGCAACACCTTATCGGATCTACCCACCGGGCCTCCTTCCCTACCAAAAGCACCTTCGTACTTTTGTAGAAGTCTCGCTAGGCAATCCTTATCGTCCGTATTCTTTAAATCTGACTGATCAATCAGCTTTTGGAATTCTTCATCCATAGGATGCTGACTAACTGGGTTTAGTGGTTTGTTAAATTTAGCCTCGGCGACATGTTCTACCGAACTCATCCTTCCAACACTGTCGCCTCGCCTCAAATAAACCACTGAACCACTTCGGTTAGTTATGGGTAATACGGACCAAGCTGCATTAGCCACCAATGTATCCACTGAGTCTAACCCGATGCTTGACAAATACACCGTGTCGGGTTCGTAGACTCCAGCTTCATTCCTCTGAGCCATGGATCCGCCACAAAGGACATCGCAAGTGGTACCCGGTGGGATCTTCACCGTATGTACCACTGCTGCGACCGAAGACACCTGTCTCAATACGCATTGGACATGCAAGCCATACGGGCTCCGTATATCCATACTACCGTCCCTCGGGTCCAAGACGGCCCCGTATAAGCTTGCAAAATCCAATCCGAGGATTCCGTCATCACTAACCTCTGCTATAGTTGGCGAAAGAACAAACTCTTTGCCTCCTATATGGATAGGCATAAACGTCCTACCAAATGTACGCATACTGCTTCCGTCGGCCGTGCAAGCATTTACCCCCGTTTTGAGGTTCTCATGGCTGCCGGCCACCGAATCGAAGAATCTTTTGGACACACATGAATGACTAGCTCCAGTATCCACCAAGAATTCCCCCACCCGGCCTTCCACAGATATGGGTACATACCACCGTCTCCCCCCTAAAGGCGAGGGGTTACTGGTAAACTGGTGAAAGTCTCCCGAATCACCAAGATTCAATCCGAGTCCTCTCAGGAATTCCAGACACGGATGACTTGGGGGAAGGCGTGTCCCACACACTCGAATCAACTCTTTGATCCATCCTTCCTCTCCCCTAGTGCGGCCACTCGCCTCCATATGATCACTCCTGCACATATCAACACTAGGGTCCCTGGCCCCGGCCGAGGTGCAGGGGTGCGCACCCTCAGCCACCCGGCCTCCAGGTGTAATTGACTCGAAATCTTCCACCGGGATACCCCCGGTAGCATTTTGGCATTCGTTCCCACTCGGGGCCATGTCAGATGCCGTTGACACAACCCCCACTAGTTTTCCACATCTGTGGAATCCCTAGCATTCTCCCTTTCTACGCCGTCGTCTTCGGCTTCATAGAAGGCAGCCATTACCGGCTTAGTAGCGGTACATTCAGATGAGTAGTGTCCCATGCGCTGGCACCTGAAACATTTAACCGTTCGGCGATCCACCCGGGGTCTTTGCCGATTGGCTTGGATGGCATCTGTAATTTTCTTACACATGTCTTCCAGAAGTTTGGTCATGTCCGGGGACTGAATCTTCACTTTGTCAGTGCTTACAATGGACTTGACCGCCTTATCGACAGCCTTCGGGTCACTCTTGACCTCGGATGAAGGTCTAGAGTCCCTTTGTTTATTGAAAGATTTCCTGGGAATATACTTCCTACCTGAAGTATTCTTCCTTAATTGCATCGAACAGAAGGTGCCGTCTTCCTGTTCGATATCAATCAATTCGAAGTCGTCTGATGGAGTATCGACCTCCGACTGCTGGGTCACCGATGCTAGGGGTACCAAGCCGCTGGCATTAGGTATGTCCCCAGCTAACATAGCTCGCTTCTTCACGGCCATATCTATACCATTAAAAATGCCGTGTAGTGTTATGCCCTCCTTCCAGGCATCCCTCGCTGCTATTTGTTCATCTCGGTCTCTTAGACCCTTGACGAATTGAGTGATCAAATCGTCCATATACCAGTCCTGGTTTTCAGTACCGGGTCTGGCCTTACTTAGCAGGGCATGGAGTTCCATACCGTATGCTCTGAAAGCTTCATTCGGCTTCTGTGTGCGTTTCTTAAAACGGACCATCGGGTCTTCCTTGACCATATTACATAACAGTCCACTAGCAGTTTCTACTAACTGCTCAAAACTCCCAACGAGGCCGTACCAGGTTCGCCATTGCTCTACAGCCATGCGACCCGGCCCGCCTTTCAGACATCTCACCAGATGTGGCTTGGCCTCGTATGGGGTCCATCCATTACAGTTCATCACATCGATGAAATCTTCAAACCACTCTTTCCATGGTCGAGTACCGTCATATTCTTTAGGAATAACGGCTACCCTTCGGGCAGAATTGGGAGCATACATCAATCTAGTGCATTGCTGTTTGCTCCATTCAATCGCCTTGGTTTCATTCAAGGTCCGATTGCCCCCTATACCACCGAAGCTAGAATTGCCAGGTGGAGGCGGTGGTGGAGGTTGAGTATACGTCCACTGTGTACCACCGTGGTTCATATAACTCGCACTACCTTGGTTGGGGCCGGTACCCGAGGTACCACTATAGCTTGTGGCACCCGAAGCAGCGCCCCCCCCTTGCGCGCCTTGGTACCCGCCATCGGATGGCTGGTTTCCCGTTGACTGGCCGCCATCGTTTGATGGATTCGGTTGGGTGTTGTCATTACCAGCACCCAGCCCCGGGTCGTTACTAGGATCCACATGAATGTGGAACCCACTGGTCTCCGCACTACTGTCGGAAGCCTCTCTAGGGGTATAGTCCGGGTCCAGGTTGTGGACTATGGGCACCTCACTTATCCGGACTCTACTAGTTCGGCCATGCTTATCCTGGGTTCTGATGTAAACACCCCCTTGATCTACGTTCCGCGAAGCATTATCATTTACAAAAGGATTATACTGCGGATTCTTCGGTGTAGAACAGGAGACCGGGTCGCCCTGTTTCACGAACGTCGAGTTCGGGTTTATCACCCTACTCGCCGGAGGGGCATGTGTTTCCTCTTGCTCCTGTAAATAACTCTCCATAGCGGACTTATTTATTGTGAGGGTAGCTACGTCTGTAGTCAGGTTTCGCTGTTCCTCCCTAAGCTGTGCGTTTTCTGCCAAGATTTCGGATCGAATCTTTTCATTTTCAGCCACAGCTCGGTTTCTTTCTTCTTGGGCGATCATTGCCTCTCGCTTAAAAGTATCCTTAAGTAGGCGGTACTTTTCACCCTTCTCTTTCTGAGACCTGTTATATTCAGTAGTCTCCTTCCTAATCTCGGCTTGTTCCGAGACCATCTTGGCTTCTGTCTCAGCTTTCCGGAGTTGAAGTTTCTTAAGCTTCTCCTCCATTGCGTGCAACTCAGTTTGTAATTTATTTACATCCCGAGCCTTAGCAACCTCCTCGGCTCTAGCCTTGTCGATTGCTCTAAGTTTATTGGCTTCCTCGATTTCCAACTCAGCCAGCCTCTTTTCTTTTTCCTGTGCGTCTCTTTCCTTCCGCTCCAACCGATGGGATACGGAGGATAGACGATATTTGAGGTCGGATTCTTTTAGAATCGCCTCCTGCTCCACGGATCGTAATTTTCCGATCCGGGACTTAGCTTCCTCCTCTATTTTGGATTGGGCTAACATGAATTGTTCATGTTGCCTCTTTGCCTGTAACTCTACCTGTTCCTTGGCTTTCAAATAGGCCTGAGTATTTTTATACCCGGGACCCATCCGACGTCCGTAGATAGACTTGCGATTGCCTCCAGGGTAAAACATGGAGTCAGACAAGCCTTCGTCTAGAGATCGGCCTAGGTGATGCCTTTCCGAGCTTTTCGGTCCGGTACCACTAGGCTTATCTTTTGATTTCGCGTCTGGGACTATTGCGTCCCTTTTGGTTTTACCATCGTCGCTGTCATGATCCGACGATGTCATTAGTGGGGCTACTTCGGTTCCACCACCGGGTGCTGAACCCTGGGGGGTTGCAGTACGCTGCATAGGGCTTTGTGCAATTGGTGTACCCAAGCCGCTAGCCGAGCCTGTTGGTACCATAGGACCTAGCTGGCGTCTGCTAGTTATAACTTGGGACCAATCGCTCAAGTCTAAAGTTGGGGGTCTTAACACTCCCCTGAACAATCCGGTATCCGGTACTCCTGTCTGGGGTGTAGCCGGATACAATTTTACGATGCCATCTCTGGTGGCATTGTCCCTAAGGTCGGGTGTAGAAAAAATATTTCGTACACCCTCCTGATTAAACATTTGTTGTTGACCGGGTTTCCAGTCTAACAACAGATGCTGGGATGTGTAATCATCCTCTTCGAATCCCTCTAGCCCAGGGCTGGGGGGATCCGCTTCGGGTTTCCCGAGGCTTTCGGCCAATGTGGCCGCGCACCACCCCCGAACCGACTGGTCACGGCACCAGTGTAATGGTTCGTATTGACTTATATGTTGGGTGGCTCTTTGGCTCGCTTACCACTAGATGTACCAACACAACACGAGTAGTTCGGGTTGGGCAAAGCCCCAGAAACCCCTACCTCTCGGGTAGGACTTTATTCAATCTCTTTCTGATGTCAAAGTATTAGCGTCTGGACTGGACCATGTCCAGTCCCCTTCTGCCGCTCGTCCGGCTCCTTAGTAGGAGCTGGACGCGAGGCATGGTGCTGCCCCCTCTTGTACCAACGAGGTATCGCAAAGCGACACCTAGCTAGCATAGAAGGAACAAGCACCACACGAACACGTCTCTCGGATGAACGGCACTAATATATATACAATGATGCCGGCCCCTACATAACCATCAGTTTTTGATAGATAGTGCATTATACTGACCCATCAAGTTTATAAATGAGTATGTTTTTTTTTTCCCTACCTCTATAGTGGCTTATTACACTATGGGAGACATGTGATTTTTGTTAGTTTGCAAAAACTGTGATTTTCAGCAAAATTTCTGCTTGGTTTTTGATGTGGGACTACATAGATCACCATACATGGATGTGTGATCACCCACTGATATCAGAATTATCCATTTTTATGGTCTACTTGATCATCTCTAAAGGCATGTGAAATATCTAAGTGATACAATAAGTGTGAGAAGAATTAGCCACATCTTATGATTCTAGTCTTTGGTGCTGACAACGCTTTTGTTGCTATTTACAGCTAAATAGCTCAATAGTGCATTATAATAGGCCTCACATGCCTAATATGGGGTTCTAATAGCATTTCAATATGGTTTTCAATGGGTCATCAGGTCAAAACAACAATTGATGATGGAATTTAATAGAAACAAAAGGGTTTTGCACCATGGACCTGTTCACATTGTTCAGGTCTTCAGATATTCTTATCTTGAAAATGATGAAGGCATTTATGAGCATGGTGCCTTTCCAGCCCATATGGGACCTACAGAGGGCATTTTGTCTAGTCCGACATGTATTATGAGGGAATAATGCATAGCAAATGATTCTATTTGCATATTTTGTTATGATTTTTGAGATAGAATCATACACAAGACTTGTCTTCTGCAGCATATACAAAACTGTCCCTTGTATGAAGGCATTTTACATGCACAGCTGCCTCCAAAACTGGAAAACACTCAGGTTCCCAACTTGCTGCATCGAGCTTTAGAAATGTCTTCCTGTGTGAATAACAATGAACTGTTTTGGATGACAGTTCCTTGGCCATCAAATAGGACTGAATACTTCCAAATCAAGAAGACACATTAGAGAGGTTAAGATCCCAAGACAGTGTACGGTAACATGTATGTCTAGAATAATCGCATAATATTATGGTAAGCTAGAGTTTACCATATATTTTAAAAATGGACAAATCTCAAATATTCTATTCTAAATAACACAGTCTATAGTATATAGGAACCATGTCTTCACTGCCCTGTAAGTTATTAGAGACAATTATTTACTCTTGCCTTTCAGGGGCTTTATATAGGCACTCCGCTTCGCGTCACACCTATATCACCCCCTGAAAGGAAAGAGTTCAAGTCTATTCATTATATAATACATTCCTAATGTATCATCTTATGAGACAATAAAGAGAAACTTCAAACCAAAAAAAAAAGATCAATTTATAATAGCTTTTGCTTTGCTGTAATATACTAATATTTCTTTACACTGGATCTATACAAAGCAGTGAATCCTGTTTTGCAATTATCAGATTAGGTGTTTCGTCCTTGTATATCATACTATGAACTAAATAGAAAAGTAAAGAAGACGGTACTTCATGTAGTAGAATATGCCAACTAAGTATGTAGGCTACCTGATAACACACAGTCAGGCAAAGTCTCCTTGATAGCTGTAAAGGAACACAGATGTGTTATATAGTTACTAGAATTAATAAACCTGGTCTGAAAAGCAAATAAGATTGCATCTTAAGTAAATGTTTACATATTCTACTTGTTATTCTATATGTTGTCACCTTCTTGAAATATGAGTCTTGAACTTATGAAAATATGCCCTCTCTGATTTCCATGAAACAACAGAAGACACCTTAGAGAATGCTGCCTCCACAGTGTAACTCCTTTTTTATTTTCTGTCCCTTCCCCGGGGATGGACAGATGTGTGTTCCTTTTATCAAAATGTCAGAGATGTCTATCACAGCTAATGTTGTAGCACCTTTCCGCCATGTCACTTGCATCCCCCCGGGGGAAGATGAGGAGGCTGCAATGGGAGGGGAATCTGCATACATTAACTGACCTTGTTAGTAGATGGCTTTTCCTAGAAGGATGTTTGTACATGGAGGGGCTGTCAGTGGACTGTAGATGGTTATTAACCCATATCAATAGTCCCTGAATGTACTCCTCTCTCACATCACTAATAATTGAAGACCATGATTCTCATCAACAGCCCCCATCAATATACATTATGGTGGTGAATGGAAAGTTTATAGTACGGATGTAGACTTTCTGCATCAGGATTAAGTAGTAGTTTGTTGTCATTGATAACAATGCTGGAACAGAGGATATAATACAATTCGCATTAGGACATTTTCTATATGGAAATATTATCATCAAAACCATCCAAGATGCTTGTTGATGGACAACCATTATACTTGCATCATGATATCTCTAAGCACACAGAAGTATCAAATCCAATGGAATAACGTTGTACCCTGTTTCATACCAACATTTCCATAACTAAACATCAAAATACCTAAGTCCATAGCAAGATTCAGGAGAAAGGAAAGTAGGAAAAGAAATGAAGAGTTTCATCCAAAATTACAATAAATCCATTTAGGACTTTGTATTGGTAAGTGAAATCTTTGAATCTAAAGATCTTTTAATTTTTGGTCTTTATTGCGTTTTGGAACCAAACTCTTCAATTATCCCATACTGGAAAGGAGAATAGTCTATAACAGGTAGTTTATACCAGAACAGAACATGAATCATAAGAGTGATCCCTAGAGGTGCCATGTCAGTAAATCCAATAGTCACCTGAGGTATTATCCCTAATCACCACCTTCCTACCAGGGCAATCAAACTTTATTCCTCTTCATCCCCCTTCATCTCTGACCTGCCTGTGATGCTATTAGACTCGCCAATATGGTGTCATGCTATATTATGGCAAGTGAGTCTTATTCTTCCTCTTGACAATGGTGAATCAGCTGATTTCTGGGCTCATTGTTTGTTTGTTTTTTAAGTGGTTACAACCATATGCCACTGAACATTTGTAAGAAGAGGGACAGCTGACTATATATATATATATATATATATATATATATATATATATATATATATATGATTTAGCCCTACCAACATTATGGCGATTCAAGCTCTAGGTATAGTTAATGTAAACACCCCACATATCAGCTGCTCACAGCACTACGACTGCAAAATGCCAATGGTATTCCTATGGAAATATTGGTACAACTAGGAGGGTGCAGTCGTAGCCTGTTAAGTAATAGCCTCCTGGGTCCGGCATGTACAAGGGATTATACTTACATAGGGGAATGCCAACCATTTCAGACCCATTGTGCCAGGTGCAGCTTATAAGATATGTGGGTCTGGCAGTAGTATTTACAGATTTCCCATTTTTGTTGAACTATGATTGGTCATCAAGGATCTTTTTATTCAGATTGATGTGGTTTGTTTTTAGCCCTCTTCCCCTCCCATTGATTCAGAGGAAACCCTTTCTATCAGGGGTATAGATTTTTGCCTGACACCCATGACTATCTGAGCTCCAGCTGAAGGGATTAGATCACAGCGTCCCTAATCAGGTCTACTAGGAAATACCTACAGGTCATGCGACACCGCCATTTTGAGCATAGCCTTGTAGGATGTAAGGTGGGTGGATGTAAGAAGTTGTCAAGCTAGAAAAACACTACTTAGTGTCACGTCTTCTTTTAATGACAAAGATGCATGTCCTTCAGTTATCTTGATGAGTGAACTAAACACTGAAGAGGAACTCAACACGGTGCAATTCATGTATCATGCTGACCGTAAAGGGTAGATAAATACAATCTAAAAGGGTCAGCATGATGGACAAGTGCAGTAAGAATGTATGACTGAGTAAGGATGCATTTCAGCGCCATGACACTATAAAAAAATCAAATTAATGATGGATCTCTGCCAACTTTGGGGCAATGATTTCACTGTTATTTTATATGTTGCAGTGCTTTTCTGTACTGCCATCTGGGGCTCCAATGTAGAAACTACACTGCCTCATTGCATTGCACTTGTGGTGATGCACTGTTCAATTCATGAGGATGCCTGGTAGATTCAAGATTTATTTCCTTGAGGTTTCTGTATTCAATTATATCCAGCACTGGAGAATATATACAAGGATAAAGGTAGTGATGGAAAAGTGAAGGTATACATGTAATATCATAATGGCTTCATACATCTTTGAGCACTAACATTTCCTTTGAAGACATAGGACCTTAATTAATGATTGTGACTTTCATTGTTGTACATACTTGAAGAGGTAAGATAAGGCTTCCCCCAGCAATGCACTTCAGGACTATAGCCCCATAATATTATATACACACGAAAAAAACAGAGCAAAAGATTATAAGCTATTTTAATTGTTTGTTTTTTTTGTTTTTTTTTACTCTTCCATGAAAGAGACAGCATATTACATTATGACTGGATGACTGCCAGATGGACATAAAACCAATACATAACCTTCTTTCTTTCTTCTAGATAATCAGAGTGCCACAACCTATTTCTTTGATTTATGGCAATATCATCAGTGTTCTAGATGCTATGTCGTAATGTACCATGTTTACAACACTACGACTGCAAATCTCAAAGCTTTTCCTATGGCAAGTTCGGTACAGCCGTAGTATATTATGAAATTACCTACTGAATACAAGCAGAGTTTTGGACTACAGCATGTCTACCCATATACCAAAGTATGTCATGTATGAGGTGCTACTTATACATGATGAAAGCACCTTGCCTTAAGTTAGGGCTCTGCCTTATAGAACAATACAATAATAAATCAAACCCCAGCTGTATTTTACGGCGTTTTCCTTAAACCTGAGGAGGCACATTAATTATGAAGTATACCTTATAATCAACATGTGCTTTATACATGAGGTACAACAGTAATTATCATATTAGTTTCTTGGTAGTTCTACAGGACTACTTATAGTGTCTACCTGACTCTTTCCATTCAATTTGTGTAATATGTGTAGTAATTTGGCAAGGCAGAAAGAGAGAGCACTGCTAGAAGGCTACTCATAGTGACCCTGTCTCATCTCCTCAATTATTGCTACTTTCATTACATATAATAGATGTAATATCAATATTGTATTAGATACACAGCAATCCAAACACCTGTTTTTAGTGAATAGAGGTTGGATAGTATAGAAGTCTGGGCTGTCCTGCTGGTTGCCACTGCTGATTCAGCACCAAAACCAAGTCCTATGGCCCACAGATCTCAGGACAATGGTGATACTGTTAGCCCTATACAGATAACTCAGCAGGATATTTTAATGTATAGACGTTGCTCTCAAAAACATACATGAAGGCGTCAAGTGCTTTGAATGCTCTACCAAATGCTATGTGCTTGATGGCATTGGAACTAAGCTTATAAAGTGAAGTCTCTGATGATTGCATGCCCTTCATATACAATAGCTTCTTTTAGATCATAAGCAATATTGAAAGAAGCTCCAGGGCCTACCATAAAACAATGACGCCTGGTAACCTTGCCTGTAATACAGTGCTCAGAGGCTGATTTCTGGTGGTAGGAATGAGTCATGTTGTGCTAATGGGCCAGCACAACATGACTCATTCCTACCACCAGAATCATGATTGCATTATCAAGAAAGACTAATGGCACTTTAAGAAGAAGTCCCCTGATATATGACTTCAAGCAGGCAAAGGGCACAGCAGGGGATGACTAGTATTTAATGGGGATTTCTGGCAGAGTTTTACTTAACCCATTAGCATTGATTAGGACGAAATCATGCCGGAAACTTCTCATGCTCTCATGAAGTACCAATGCATAGCAATGCAGAGTATCGCATTTCTCTATGGCACGACTATACACTCCAATCAAGTGGGAGCAGACTCATCAGCACTTCATTGAAGCATCATATCAATCATTGATAGGTAGTTGTCACAACACCTCCACAGCAATAATACCAAATGGATTTTACTGTGCAAAGGGGGATTGCGGAAAATACACTGATCTCTATGGTGGTACAACTGGAGACACTACGATCACTGTGCGACCAGGCTGCATCCTAGTGATACAGAATGCTTCTGGTATGACTCAAATCATAAAATCTTGAGGAATATTATTTAGGTGGTCTGGATGTACCTCCTTTTGGTTCATGATACAGATATTTTGAGACTGTTTCAACAAACGTCTAGGCTTGCAAACGCCACCTTAAACAACCGCTTTTCAACTATTGAAGACAAGGTGAGACGAGGCACAAATATGAAGATGGAATGAGGACTTCTGCACAGACACATTGATCATTTGTCTAATTTATCGCCAAATTACATCTGTCAATCATTATCTCAATCTTTTTGAAAGTACTTAGGCAATGCTGGATTTTACATCACGTTGTATAACACACTGGACTAAGATCAGGGTACAGCATGGTCTGACTTGTATTGGGTTGGGTCTAGACACCTGCTCTGTATTCATGAGTAAAAAACAATTACACAGAGACCTGTTTCATAAGCATTCCTTATTTAAGATCGATCTTTCCACTGTACTAGTGACAACTTAAGATCAGTCATTTGGGAATGACTACTAGTGTTTCGGAACAAGCTGTCACTAGTATTGCAACTTAAGACTGGTCCTTTAGAAACAGCTGTCAATTGGACATAGGGGCAGTAATCAAGATCAGTCCTGAGGTCACTCGTAGACCAATCATTCAGCTAGTAAGATCAATCACCCAGGTGCAGAACGTGCCTCTACTTTGTTATTTCACAATATAAAAAGGTATTATAAAAGGGTATTTCATTTTGATATATTCCTGACATCATGGATTAAAAAGATATGTGGGATTCCACTAATTGATATGATTTTCCCCATTTATGTGTACCCTTAACCTTCCACATAAATCAGCTACTTTCTGTTGGTCATATGTCACTCTTACAGGACTCTTTACTAGTAAGCTTCAATCCCAATTTCCCTTTGAAACACCTCCTACTAAGAGTGAGCTATGGAGATATGACCAATGAATCCAATGATTGATCTTATCACCACCTTATGAGTATCTTGCTCTTAAGTCTATGTCACTAGTATATGGCCCTTGTGAAACAGGTCTCAGGTCTACTACTCCTGAAGGTATTGTCATACTAGTAATTGGCATGATCAAGTTGTCATATGAGAAATATCATATGGCTAGTGATGTATGGAGTAAATACATCAGGCTCATATAAAATAGTGTTATTTCCAGTTGTCACTGGTTTATTCAGCTTTAGGCAACATGTAAGAAATATCAATCATACAGTAGTTAGTATGTAGGTAATTTGTACATACAGTAAATATACAGTAAGTTATAAAGTATAATGTTCTGTTCCACTCCACCTGTGAGGTAACAATAATACAATGTCCAGCATAGTTCGAGGTGGGTTCCCACACCTAGCTCCTGACCTGCTGCTTAGAGGAATAATGTAATAATGAATAACTTTACCCTCTGGTGGAAGTCTTGAGGAAGATACCCTCTGGCCACTAATGATAGAAACCAATGCCTGTCTAGCATAGTTTCACCATAGTGTAGTGGTATAGCAGGTAGCAGGAGATGACTGGAGATGTTACCTCTAGAGCAGTTCTTGGTGTTCTGTCCTCCTGGAGGTGCAGACAGGCTATTTGTAGCAAATCTTGGAAAAGCACCTCCAGACTGACTGGAGCCAGCAGCATCTGCCTAACTCTACAATTGTTTGAGGGGAGTCTTTCATGTGTCACAGGGGGACAAAGGACCCCCATGGACGCCGCTGTGTCCCCCTTTGTCTTGGTCGGTTCTGCATCTTCAGACCCTCATAACTCGGTCGTTTATGCGTTTATAACCACCATTTTGCGCATGCGCGGAGTTGAATATGCCAAATTTATAATGCCCGCTGGATAGGCGCGTAACTCCCGCCGGTTTGTCTGTAGGGAACTCGGAGCTCCTTTCAGTCTCCATGGCATAACTTCCTTAATAATGGGAGTTCCGCCTTGATCTTGGGCTCATTTTGACCGTCTAATTATGGGCTTTTCATAAATGCTTTGATATTTGACCTAGCTTGCTCAGGAGCGACGCTAGAGCGACCGAACGGTTATGGCGTCGTGCTTATGTAACCCATTGTTCAGTTATTAGAGTGCTCAGACACTCATGACGGCGTCAGCGGTGCTCAGGCACCCGTGACGGCCGGTTGCATTCACTTACAAGTTATTAATTTGTGCATTGGACCATGAGGTCGCACACTGAGACCCTTATTCTTATTATATTGTGCAGTGAACCATTAGGTCGGAGCCTTTGATGTCACAAACTCTGTCTAACTGACTGTGGCTGGTGTGCAGTGGGGCATGAACGCTCTTATACAAAGTTTGAGCGCTCTTATAGCTCTTAGAACCAACCTATGTATTAATTTCATAGATATTCTTTGATTAATACAATAATATGTTAGAATTTATGGAATAATAAAATGGTATATCATAGAATACTCCCTCTCCCCCGAGAGAATGCGAAACTCCGTCATTTCGCCGAGGGAATGTACAATTTATACAATTTTTACCTTATTTTGGAGTTATACACTGTTTGTAAGAGGATTTGAAGTGATGGGGAGTGCTTCAAATGCAATTTTTGTGGTAGAGCTTTGTCAGTATAAACAATTTTCTCCTGGGTATAAGTACATTTCCGAGTTTCTATATCTTACCATACCTGAGCTTATTTGCTTATGTAACATCAATTTTGGGTACAACTTTCCATTTTTATGTACAACATACAATTTGGCAAATAGTGTGCCATTTTGGCATTCAATGTTAAATTTAGCGTGCAAATTGAACATAAATGACAATTTTAGTGTGCAAATTTACAATTTCGCGTGTAATCGCGTTCAATTGACAATTTCAGTATGCAAATATATAATTTTTGCGTACATTTGGCAATTTAAGTGTGCAAATATATAATTTTCGCGTATATTTGGCAATTTTAGTGTGCAAATATATAATTTCGCGTACATTTGGCAATCTTAGTGTGCATATATACAATTTCGCGTACATTTGGCAATTTTAGTATGCAAATATAAAATTTCGCGTGTATTTGGCAATTTTTGGTGTACAAATATATAATTTTTGCGTACATTTGACAGTTTTAGTTTGCCAATATATAATTTTGCGTTCAATTGATAGTTTCTGTATGTACATATATAATTTTGCGTACAGCTTGGATACACATGGAAATGTTGATTTCTAAAAATCTGACTTCAGTGTATGAATTGGGTACAGACATACAGTATAATGTGCAACATACAATTCAAATGTAAATTGGATACAAACTTACAATCTAGTGTGCAAACATACAATTTTAGTGTGCAAATCGGGTACAAGCGTACAATCTGGTGTGCAAACATACAATTTTAGTGTGCAAATTGGGTACAAGCGTACAATCTGGTGTGCAAACATACAATTTTAGTGTGCAAATTGGGTACAAGCGTACAATCTGGTGTGCAAACATACAATTTTGTGTGCAAATTGGGTACAAGCGTACAATCTGGTGTGCAAACATACAATTTTGTGTGCAAATTGGGTACAAACGTACAATCTAGTTTACACTATACAACTTTTGGGATTTGAGACAAATTTTTCCGAGGGCCGGAAAAACAAAGTACTTCATGTACAATAGGCTTGTTTGTCTCTGAGTTACTCATTGATTTTGCTATATGGGTGTATTAATTGGCAATTTCGGCAGTGGGCCGCTGCTTAATTGACTTTCCCCTAGCCTTTTGAGTATGTGTCCCTGAAAGAGATTTATTTGGTGAGTATCTTAAGTGAACATGTTTTATGTCAACAATTTTCTCAACAATTTTTTTTTTTCATTCATTTTTCCAACAATTTTCTTGGATACCTAAAGTGTGTTACTTTAAGTAAACCTTGGCATAGTATACAAGTGCTAGTGGGTACAAAAACTGTCTTAGTTATCTACCTGCATTCATGTATATTAATGTTAGATTTGTACAATTTACAATTTGTAATTTGCAATTTCGCGATTCTGCGCGTACATGCGCGCATTAATCATCGATTTTGTGAGAATACCATAGATTTTCATATTATACATCAACAAGTGGCTGTGTATATGTTATTTTTTTTTTCTAATACTTTGATAATTTCATTGACAGTGGAGGTGTGTCAGGAGTGAGATGTGAGTCTCCTCCCTGGTGTGCTCATGCAGTGGTGGCACTTGAGGTGTTAGGTGCCAGATTCTGGCATGTGTCTGTGTGAGTGCCTAGCTTGGTGTCAGTGGACAGTTCAGGGTGGGGGGGGGTGTGTGTGTGTCCATTTAAGGAGTGTGTGGCTGGTATTGGAGTATCAGTTCCTCTCTGGAAATCACTGCTGTAGTACCATGGCCCATCTACAAGCTCTCTTTGCTTTGCCTGTCCCCCAGGTGATGGAGGTGGGGAGTCCAGTTAGGGCCCTGGTGGAGGCTAACCAGGCCATCCACTGTGGTTACATAGTGAGGAATTTCAAGGAGATCATTGAGCATGGTGATGTGATGGTCTGTAATTATTCCTGCCACTATTTCTTAGGCTCAGCCTTGTGTCGGGGGGCCACTGTGGCCCTTCTGACTAGGGCCTTGGGTAATATGGGTTTCTGGCCCATGGACTATAACTTCGGGCCGCGGGAGCGAGTGCTATGGGATTATCTGTTGGCGGCGTCCCTCCTCGATCTTGCGGCATCCGGGGATCCATCCACCGCTGCCGAG
The DNA here is from genome assembly GCA_949317995.1 of Acholoe squamosa. Taxonomy (NCBI): domain Eukaryota; kingdom Metazoa; phylum Annelida; class Polychaeta; order Phyllodocida; family Polynoidae; genus Acholoe; species Acholoe squamosa. The sequence continues at coordinate 20,006,564 of OX439040.1, forward strand.
TATGGACTGGGGATGCTGGAGGCCCGGCTCGTTGAGTGGGAGCAGGATCACGGCCATATGTATGGCTCGGACTCGGACTCGGACTCTCCCATTGATGTTGAACCCGAGGATCTGTGGTAGGATCCCGACTGACTGAAACCTAGGGTGAAAAAACCCGCCATCCCAAAGGCCCTTTTCAGGGCCGGCAAATTGTCCGAAAAGTTCTGAATACTGTCTCTGATGTGTTGTCTCCTGGTGGTGGACTGGGGGCAGCCTAGGCTGTGGGCAGTCTAGGCTGTTTCCACAGTCACCGGGGAGGGCTGGTGGTTTAGAAAATTAGCAATAGTCTGCATGTTTGACCTTGCGGTCTCCTCCTGTTGTTCGTCAATAATTATATCTGTTGTATTTTCCAGTGCTGTCATGGTCACCGGGCTGGTGCCACAATCATTCTGGAGAAGCATGGAGTAGTACAGTCCTTTGTTTTTAAGGGCTGGTATAGTACTGAACCTAGTGCGCCAAGGTAGGTGTATCACCTGAGGGAGGTGATAAGCAAATTCTCCTCTCTGTGTTGTTATAACTGCTGGTCCATTCCAGGTAAATATAGCCTTAGGTAGTGGGAAGGTTTTAACCACTATATCCTTATAGGTAGGGGCAGCTGCTGATTTAATCTCATCAAATTCATGTGGTATTGGCCTCAAGGGTAGCGCGAAGTTTGAGTCTCCACAATATATTTTAAAATATATTGTGGACCAATCAGAGGACCCGGTACTTGCCTCCTTGGCAACCGTTCCTCTACCAACAAACCATAGCAACACAACCCTGCTATGATTGGTCAACAGTGGTCACATGTCAGGCACTATAAAAGGGCACTTTTTCAAAAAAGTGCCATTCCAGCGGTAACTGCGAAACTGTTCACATCTACCCCGTAATACCTTAAAATATATTGTGGGATTTGTGCGCTTGGCCACATTTTTCTTGCCACAGTGTGTCTGTGCAAATTTCTTAAGGTACTTCATTATTCTGTAGGCTGAGTAGATGGTCAGGGTGAATAATATAGCAATTATCAGGGTGTGGGTTTCCTGAATTGTGAGGAAAGGGGTGTGGGTTTCCTCTGTAGGGGTTAATTTGGTAGGATTCTTATCTGGGAGCAATTTGTGTAGGGGCAGCTCGGTGACTAGTCTGAATGCTTTGGCTGTAGGCAGGTAGGCTACAGTCCCTCCTAGTCTGTATAATTTGAGTAGTATGTATACTATAAAAATGTGAGCTGATATCCCTAGGATGAGTGCTAAGCTTTGGAAGATTGGATGCTCTGTAACTCGACGTAGGTATGATTCCTCGTAGCGCGTTTCCATTTCCTTATTAAGGTTGGAGGCATCTTTTAATACTGTTTTGGCAAAGGGCTCTAAATTTAGTTGAGTAATATCATCCATGATTGGATTTTCCTGTAGTTTTTCTAAGGTTCTAGAAAAGTTTACTACTGGGAAATTTGGAAGATTCTCTCTTTCATCTGGTTTGGTTTCAGTAATTTGGTTAAGTGCTGCCATGAATGGTAAATTAATTGTCTTGAGAATGTAGTGAAATGATAAGGTTGAGTTACAGGGCAACCTTGTGTTTGGAAGAGAAAATTCTCCTACACTGATTGTGCACCCACAGGGTACACCTATGATTGAGTAGGACTGGGCTTTTCGAGTTTCAGACGTTTTACCATGACAGTTGATAAAGTAATGGGGTTCATTAGTAGTGACCAGATACTCATCTTCAGAAATGGAAATAGCATGGGTGGTAGGTGCTTGCAGTGGTGAAACTGTAAACTTGCAATGTTCCTTAATCTGTTGAGCCTGGTTAGTAAAAACGGCTACAGGGCATGTAGGCCTGTGTTTGTAGATTCTACCATTTACATCTCTGCATACCTTTACTGTAGTACCTTCACATGCCTGCATATCTGCTGAGTCCAATTCGATGAATAATGATTCGTCGTAAGATACTGCTAGAAACTCAGTTGTGGTTTGTAATTTGGTGACACCTCTGGTGGGGGTCTCCTGTGTGTCTATAGGCATGGGTGATGTAATCATTTGGTACAGTTTGAAGGTTGAGGTGGTAGATTGTATTATAATGTCCAGATGAATATATATATGGTGAGCTGAGTAAGTGTATGAGGTCAGCTTCTGTGAATAATAGAAATCTAAGTCATTAATTGCGACTTGTGCTCCAGGGTGTGTGATCCTAAGTTTGTTATTAATGTCAATTAGGTATCTAGCAAGGTCTGAGGGTGGTACTATATCAGGGGTTAGGATCCCTGATGATAGCATCCTCAGGGCTGCATTTGTCCTTTGCAGTGATTGAACTGTATTCATTCTTGCTGCTATGATAATTAGTGCATCATTTAATACTTGCATTTTTTCCCTTTGAGTTTTCTCGTGCCTTGAATATGAGTCAAGTGACCTGGACATGTTAGAGGCCCACAGGTTGACGGTGTCACCTATGGTGTTGATTGTGCTGTCCAGTACCTTCTTATCTTGGATGTATGCTTTAACAAACTTATCTTGTCTGTCTGTGATCTTTTCAATGAGATTAGCTGCTTCCTGGTCCTGTTTAGCAAATTTTCTTAGTATTTCATCTATGTTCTTGAGCTGTCCCATTACTTGGTTTACATCTTCTACTGTGGCTAGACCTAGCACACCGCGAAACAGGGGTGCTAGAAAACCCAGTATGGCCTCTCTTTTGGCCTTGTCCAATGTGTTTATGGGGTTGGATAAGAACAATTTGATGGAGGCTAGTGTTTCATTTATCTCCTTGTCTGCAATTTCCAGCAAGGTGTCTAGCTCCTTAGCTTGTTGGATAATTTGGCCAGAGGTATGATCTTGTAGAGTAGGAGTGGTCAACTGGAGTATTCTATCCCTTATGGATCCTTGGGTAACGGGTGCCCGAGGTATCTTGTAGGGAATAGCTAGCAACAGTGTTGTGGTTGTATGTCCATTGACCAATGGTTGAGGGCTAGGTTTGAATACCACTCCTATGTTTTGTCTCACCACAGGTGTATAACCTGCAGTAAGTGGTTTTATAGTATATAATAACAGCATAGTTAGCAGTATGGGTGAAACTCTCAGTCTCCCCATGGTGCTTGTGTAAAGCAAGTTTGCTGTTTAAAGTCTTGTCAAATTTGTAGTGATTTGGTGCTGGTAAAGTCTAAGTGTATGGTGTAACACTTTAAATGAAGTGGTTCAAACTGTACCTTTGCAAGATTGAGCTGTCTTGGCAATATGTCCGGTGAGTCTATAGAGATTGGCCAGTAAATGGTAAGGTCAGGTTGAAGGTGAAGTAGGTGTGTTCTTTATCCTAGTGCAGTCTCTCCTGATGGAGAAGTGGGCTGGCTAATTCCCAAGTGGGGTCCTGTAGACTTGTATTCCAGACTGCAGCTGGATGAAGACTGATGGTGGGCTATGGTCCACAGTGCTTCTTATGTAGCCTACCCTACCCACATCCATTGTGGGCCTGGTATTGTTTCTCCGGAGACAATGCATTAATCTCCAGTGTCTGCTAACTGTGGGGTCTATTGTGTAGTCTGTGTACTGGTAATTAGCTCCTCCTGTCATCCAGGACAGCCATTCATGACCGTCTAAACAGTTGTCTGAGGGTAGCTTATAAGGTCAATTGATCTCTATAGACTGCTGTGTTGGCATAGCGCGCTCTTTCATGTGGGGATTAGGCTTTAGACACTCCATTGTGTTACCCTTACTCTTCTTAGACTTCATGTCTGCTTTACTTGGGGGGTCCCAGTCTTTGACCCTTTCAGAGGCAATAACCTACTGATATATTTACAAATTTGATTGGCTTTATATACATATAAGTAATTCATTATCAGTCACACATGTCTTATGTGTGGATGAAGAGAATTTGTAATACATTTTGAAAATCTTATGTTCTTTTGGTATCTCAATCTTGTTTCTAATTTCTTGAAACTGCACCATACCTAGATGTCTTTCTTAGTATGTGGTGTGCAGGCCTAGGCTTGATAGGGCCTATGCCTGTGGTTTCTTTTGTAAGGGTGATATCATTTTTGTTCCTTACAATTTTGCTGTAGTATTTGGCCTCATGTGGAATAAGCCTGTGTGCAAATTCATTGTTTCTGACAGCCACAACCTTTTTCAGTCTGTCTATGTGCACTGGTCTGGCCACCAATAGATTGGTGTCCAAGTTTTTGAGTTTGGCACTTGTCAAACTAGGTCTATCTACTACAACATATGGTCCCATAAAAAGGGGTTGAAGTTTCTTACACTCTGTGTTGGTCAGGATTCTTGGTATGTTTAGGTACACCATGTCGGTGACCTTGATTTCCTGTGGTGTAAGTTTCTTATCATATCTATCCTTCCTTTCCTTTTGTAGCTTGGCGACCCTTTCTATAGCTTTCCTCCTAGAGGTATCTTGATTTGTTATCATGTTAGCTACATGGTCTGCTACGGTGGATATGTCTTCCTGTATTCCCAGCCCTAAGTCCATTGGGGTGGCTGGGTTTCTTCCATGGAGTAGGAAGAAAGGGGTGAATCCTGTGGTTTGGGATTCAGTGTTGTTTAATGCAAAGGTTATGGGTTCAATAAATGAATCCCAATTGTTTTGGTGCTTTGAGCAGAATGCTCTGAGCGCTGTGCCTATGCTAGCATTGAATCTCTCTACAAGCCCATTTGATTGTGGCCTGTATGGTGAGGAGAATTTATGTTTGATCTTGAGGTGTTTAGTTAACTTTGTGAACTTTGCACCTGTATAACATGTTCCATTGTCTGTTTGAAGAGTGGCTGGTGTTCCATGATGACAAATTATATTCTTGTAGAACTCTGCTGCTGTTGTCTCAGCTTTTAAGTCAGTAGTAGCCCAAGCTGTTGCATATCTGGTAGCATAATCTATGCAGACTTGTATATGTTTGTTTCCCCTGGCAGTTGTGGGAAGTGGTCCCACCGCGTCTAGGTTTAGGAACTTCATTGGTGAAGTCATGTACTCTCTCACTGTCATTGGTGTTTTGTGTGAGTGTACTTGCCTTTTTGCTGTGAGGCATGTGTGGCAGGTGGAAACATATTTTGTTGTGTCTGCTAGCATAGACTTCCAATATACCCTAGGTCGGAGTGCTGACAGCATCCTACTTGAACCAAGATGGCCGCCAGTAGGTGAGTCATGGAAATACTGTAGTGTACTTGTTACCCATTGCTGTGGTATAACGATTTGAAGTGGTACAGTATTGGTTTTTCTCCAATTTATGGGGCATATATGGACTAATGTACCATTTACCAAGGTGTATGTCTGGCCTTGGTTGATGATTCTATTTCCTTGTGCTTTTGGTGCAGGCAAGGTCCCATCCTCAAGATATTGTATGAGGGGCAATAGGTCCTTGTCTTTCCTTTGTTCCAAGCCAAGGTTTGTACCTGAGATGGATGTGTCGGGAATCTGATCCAGGAGTTGATTTATATCTAGCACATGTTGTTTTATTCTGTCTCTTTCTTTTTCTTTTTCATCGAATATTGGCCTATCTTGTGCCTTTTGTTGGGGTGTGTCACTCTTGTTTTGGTGTGTAGGCTCCTTTGGAGGGCCTATTCTCGCCTTGGTGGGAGTGGCAACCTTTTTCTTTAAAGGCACAATTTGCTTTTTGTCAGTCTTCTTTGTCTCAGAGTTCTTTGACTTAGTAGATGCAGTGTCTTTTGTGACATTTTTCCTGGCAGGTGGGGTTTTGGTAGGTTTGTTTCCTGTGACCTTTTTCTCATTTAGAATAGTTTGTGATTGTGTGGGGGGTTTTGGTGTGCCCTCCTGAATCATTTCTCTAGTCTTTGAGCGTGTGGTCATAGGACACAAATGGTTTGATGTTTCCTCTCCCTGCATTGGTTCAAAGAATCTGACTGATTTGGAAGTTGCTTGAGTAATAGCATATATTGTGTCTTCTGAATCTTCATCGTCTGAGTCAGGTGGGGTGAAGGGTGGCTCCTTAGGAGTTGCCTTCAGCATCTGATTGAGTGATGAGAATTCAATAGGCTCGAAGTCATTATCTGGAAAGAGTTGTGAGTATTCTCTCTCACAGTGGCAAAACACATAGTGTGTAGATTGCTTCAAGATACCCCTAATGGGTGTCTCTGGCCTTTTAATGGTGTTGGGTGGATCATCCCGTATTACGGTGGCCCAAGAGTGACGTTGTGTTTCGCGTTTGTGTGTTTGCACGTTTGTGTGTTTGCATGTTTCATGTTTGGTCTTTTCGCATTTTTGTGTTTCGTTTTTCAGTGTTTCGTTGTTTCATGTTTGGATGTTTCATCTTTTCATGTTTGTCTGTTTTGACATTTCGCATTTTGTGTTTCGTGTTTGTGTGTTTCCATGTTTCATGTTTGGATGTTTGGTCTTTTCATGTTTTCCTGTTTGTCTGTTTTGATGTTTCACACTTTGTGTTTCCTGTTTGTGTGTTTCCATGTTTCATGTTTGATCTTTGCATGTTTTTGTGTTTTGCATTTCAGTGTTTGGTTGTTTCATGGTTGGATGTTTTGTCTTTTCATGTTTTTCTATTTTGACAATTTGTATTTTGTGTTTCGTGTTTGTGTGTTTGGATGTTTCATCTTTTCATGTTTCACTGTTTGCCTATTTTGACCTTTCACACTCTATTTAGTGTTTGTATTTTTGGTCTTTTCATGTTTCACTGTTTGTCTGTTTTAACCTTTTACACTTTGTGTTTTGTGTTTGTGTGTTTCCATGTTTGGATGTTTGGTCTTTTCATGTTTTCCTATTTGTCTGTTTTGACGTTTCACACTTTGTGTTTCACACTTTGTGTGTTTCTATGTTTCATGTTTGGTCTTTTCATGTTTTTGTGTTTTGTTTTTCAGTGTTTCGTTGTTTCATGTTTGGATGTTTCATCTTTTCATGTTTTCCTGTTTGTCTGTTTTGATGTTTCACACTTTGTGTTTCCTGTTTGTGTGTTTCCATGTTTCATGTTTCGATGTTTGGTCTTTTCATGTTTTTGTGTTTCAGTGTTTGGTTGTTTCATGTTTGGATGTTTCATCTTTTCATGTTTCTCTGTTTTGACGTATCACATTTTGTGTTTCGTGTTTGTCTGTTTTGACGTTTCACACTTTGTGTTTCCTGTTTGTATGTTTCCATGTTTCATGTTTGGTCTTTTCATGTTTTCCTGTTTGTCTGTTTTGACGTTTCACACTTTGTGTTTCCTGTTTGTGTGTTACCATGTTTGGTCTTTTCACGTTTTTGTGTTTCGCATTTCAGTGTTTGGTTGTTTCATGTTTGGATGTTTTATCTTTTCATGTTTCTCTGTTTTGACATTTTGTGTTTCGTGTTTGTGCGTTTCCATGTTTCATGTTTGGATGTTTGGTCTTTTCATGTTTTCCTGTTGGTCTGTTTTGATTTTTCACACTTTGTGTTTCCTGTTTGTGTGTTTCCATGTTTCATGTTTGGATGTTTGGTCTTTTCATGTTTCGCGTTTCAGTGTTTGGTTCTTTCATGTTTGGATGTTTTGTCTTTTCATGTTTGTCTGTTTTGACATTTCATCTTTTGTGTTTGTGTGTTTGGATGTTTCATCTTTTGATGTTTCGCTGTTTGTCTATTTTGACCTTTCACACTCTGTGTTTAGTGTTTGTATGTTTGGTCTTTTCATGTTTCACTGTTTGTCTGTTTTAACCTTTTACACTTTGTGTTTCATGTTGGTGTGTTTCCATGTTTCATGTTTGGATGTTTGGTCTTTTCATGTTTTACTCTTTGTCTGGTGTGATATTTCGCACTTTGTGTTTCGTGTTTTTCAGTTTGCATGTTTCATGTTTGGTCTTTTCATGTTTCACTGTTTTTCTCTTTCATGTTTGTATGACAGTGTGAAATGTCAAAACCCACAAACAGTGGAACAGGAAAAGACCAAACATCCAAATATGAAAAATGGAAATAAACAGACACGAAACAGAAGGTGTGAAAGGTTAAAACAGACAAACAGTGAAACATAAAAAGACCAAACGTACAAACATGAAACACAAAGTGTGAAATGAAAAAACAGACAAACATGAAAAGACGAAACATGGAAACATGAAACAGAAAGTGTGAAAGGTCAAAATAGACAAACAGTGAAACATCAAAAGACGAAACATCCAAACACACAAACACAAAATGCGTACTGTCAAAACAGACAAACATGAAAAGATGAAACATCCAAACATGAAACAACCAAATAGTGAAAAGCGAAACATGAAAACATGAAAAGACTAAACATCCAAACATGAAACATGGAAAATCACAAACAAGAAACACAAAGTGTAAAAGATTAAAACAGACAAACAGTGAAACATGAAAAGACCAAACATACAAACACGAAACACAGGGTGTGAAAGATCAAAATAGACAAACAGTGAAACATGAAAAGACAAAACATCCAAACATGCAAACTCACAAACTCAAAATGGAAAGTGTGAAAGGTTAAAACAGACAAACAGTGAAACATGAAAAGACCAAACTTACAAACATGAAACACAAAGTGTGAAATGAAAAAACAGACAAACATGAAAAGACGAAACATGGAAACATGAAACACAAAGTGTGAAAGGTCAAAATAGAGAAGCAGTGAAACATCAAAAGACGAAACATCCAAACACAAAATGCGAAATGTCAAAAAAAACAAACACGAAAAGACGAAACATCCAAACATGAAACAACGAAACACTGAAACATGAAATACAAAGTGTGAAAGGTCAAAACAGACAAACAGTGAAACATGAAAAGACGAAATATCCAAACACACAAACACGAAACACAAAATGCGAAATGTCAAAACAGACAAACATGAAAAGATGAAACATGAAACAACCAAATCCTGAAACGCGAAACACGAAAACATGAAAAGACTAAACATCCAAACATGAAACATGGAAAATCACAAACATGAAACACAAAGTGTAAAAGGTTAAAACAGACAAACAGTGAAACATGAAAAGACCAAACATACAAACACGAAACACAGGGTGTGAAATGTCAAAACAGATAAACATGAAAAGACAAAACATGCAAAGATGAAACACTGAAATGCAAAACACAAACATGTGAAAAGAGAAAACATGAAACATGCAAACTCACAAACGCAAAATGCAAAGTGCGAAATGTCAAAACAGACAAACATGAAAAGACGAAACATCCAAACATGAAACAACCAAATACTGAAACGCGAAACACGAAAACATTAACAGACTAAACATCCAAACATGAAACATGGAAAATCACAAACACGAAACCCAAAGTGTGAAAGGTCAAAATAGACAAACAATAAAACTTGAAAACACAAAACATTCCAACATGCAAACTCACAAATTCGAAACCCAAAGTATGAAATGTCAAAACAGACAAACATGAAAAAACCAAACATGCAAACATGAAACAGCGAAACACTGAAAAACGAAACACAAAAATGCGAAAAGACCAAACATGAAACATGCAAACACACAAACGTGCAAACACATAAATGCGAAACACAACGTCATTCTTGGGCCACCGTACTACACATCGAAACATGAAACAACCAAACACTGAAACACGAAACACAAAAACATGAAAAGACCAAACACGAAACATGGAAACACACAAACAGGAAACACAAAGTGTGAAACATCAAAACAGACAAACAGGAAAACATACAAATACCAAACATCCAAACATGAAAGATGGAAACACGAAACACAAAATGTCAAAACAGACAAACATGAATAGATGAAACATCTAAACATGAAAGAACCAAACACTGAAATGTGTGAAATGTCAAAACAGACAAGCATGAAATGACAAACCATGAAACAACGAAACACTGAAAAACGAAACACAAAAATGCGAAAAGACCAAACATGAAACATGCAAACGCATAAATGTGAAAACACACAAACGCGAAACACAACGTCACTCTTGGGCCACCATACCTTTTGAATGGTACTTTCTTTGTTACTTTTGCAAACTTGGTTCTACTGGCTGCTCTAACTCTCCTTGGTGGGGGTGGAGGGTTAGTCATGGGCCCAGAATCTGGGTATTCTCTTCTAGACATAGCATCTGGTGGTGTGTTATCATCACCTTTCATGGTTGGATGGTGAATGAAAATTGTTGTATGTCTAGAGCCCATCTGGCCCATCTATGTGTGAGTCCTGTATTGGTTAGTAGTGGGATTAGGGCTGCATGGTCTGTGTATAATTGGAAGTGTCTAGTCTCTAGGTAGTGTCTGAAGTGTAGTACTCCATACACTACTCCCAGTAGTTCTCTCTCTGTGGTATTGTAATTTCTCTCATGTTTGGAGAGGGTTCTACCTGCAAAGGCTACTGGTCTGAGCACTCCTTCATTATCTCTCTGTGAGAGTACAGCTCCTAAACTCACATTGGAAGCATCAGTTGCCAAACTGAACTCTTTCTCATAGTTTGGATATCTGAGAAGAGCATTGGTACAGAGGGCATGCTTTAATGTTTTGAAAGCATTATCTGCCTCTTCTGTCCAGACAAATGCTTTGAGATGTGTCTGTAGATCATATAGTGGTCTAGCAATTTGGGCATAACCTTTGATAAACTTTTTGAAGTATTGGCATAGGCCTGTGAAGGATCTGACATTTTTGACTGATTTTGGTGTTGGGAAGGTTTTGATTGACTCCACCTTTGTGGGAGATGGTTGTAGTCCCATGGGTGTGACTCTCATTCCCAAGAAGTCTATTCTGTCTATGAAGTATTCACATTTTGATTTCTTCAGTTTGAGTTTACCAACTCTTAGGCTGTTGAACACATCTTCCAGGTCATGGAAGTGTTGTTCGATTGATGGTGATAATACCAATATGTCATCTAGGTATGGTAGGGCACATTTGTATTTGAGTTTGTTCAGAATTAATGTGACTAGATGGCAGAATCCCGCAGGTGCGGTCGCTAAACCCATCGGCATCCTTTCGTAGACATATTTTTTGTCATTTGCTATGAATGCGGTTTTATGCTGATCCTCCTGTCTTATAGGAATTTGAAAAAATCCCTGTTGGGCATCTAGCTTACTGAATACTCTTGGTCTGAGTGACCCTATCATGTCTAGAGTGTCATCGGCCCGGGGTGTAGATAAGGCTTGATTTATCGTGTTTTGATTCAAATAACGAAAATCTGTGACGAGCCTATGGCCTCCCGATGATTTTTGTACTAAAAAGGATCTGGAAGCCCAGGGGCCTTCAGCACATTCTCTCAGAATGCCCTGTTGTACTAGCCTTTCACACTCTTCCCCTATTGCGGCCTGTTTTTCTGGTGTTTGTCTATATGGTAGGAAATGATATGGTACTGCCTCAGGTTTTACATGTATTGAGTGTGTATACAGGTGTGTGGCACCAATGTCTCCATCTTTTCCTACAAATATATCATCATACTTGGTCAGCAGTGATTCTAATCTTTCATGCTGATCTTTGGATGTGAGCACAGATTTCGGTGGAACATTCTCTTCCAATTCTGGCTCGAGGTCATGTGCCTCACTATGTATAGCGGCTATTTCAGAGAGTCTGATTGAGTTGGGTTCAGGGTCAGCATATGTGGACTCACAGTCTGAGTCTGTGTCACTGAATTGAGTTACATCCTCAGGCCGTATGGCTGAGATGGATTGATCAGTGTGTGGGGTAGTGTCTGACACCTGTTGAGGTCTTTCTAAATCAGATTCCTTGACTTCCTGAAATAGAGCTATGATGGCACCCTTTTTGATTTTATGTGGGCGCCTGCTGGTGTTGAGTAACACTAGGGGATGTTTGTTATTTTCCCTGGGGGTTACTGCTGCCCTTTGAACTAGATATGGGGCATTGTTATTTCTTTGGAGGTTATCTACTACTCCAGTTTTGCCTTGCAGTGAATGAGTAGATGTGACCTTACCCAATACTGCAAGCTCAGAGAATGGAGGGATGGTAAAATCCCTCACTGCCCTAATGGGTTTGAGAATTTGTTCAGGATCAACATTAAATTCAATTTGAGATTTTGTAGTGCTTAAGAAATCTGTGCCGAGTACCACGGGCTGTGTGAGGTTGGGTATTACAGCAAATTGGTATTGGAATCCGACACCTTGGATTCTAAAGTTCAGCGTAGCTGAATGTCTAACATGACACACCGATCCATCTGCCAAGTGGATGTTGATTTTAGATTTCCTCAGTTGGATATGGAATCTCTTTTGGAGGTCCATGAGGAATGATTGTCTGACACAGGTGATAGTAGCACCTGTATCAACCAAACATTGTACATCTGAAACATCATATAGATTTGCATTGATACAGCCATTTTGAAGAAGTACAATAGAAAGCTTGGTACTCTCACCTGTATCCTTTGATGATGAATCTGGTGGGGTGATGTGTCACTGATGGACGTCTCTGTCTGTTAGATGGTAGATTGGCACTAGCAATTGTCTCTGGTTGGATCTTTGTTAATCCTGATTGATTGTTTGTATTTGGGGTGTCACAGTGCACTGGCCCATCGGCACTGTGACATCCTAGTTTTCCTGGTTCTGTTGGGTGGTTGCGATGCTAGCGACCAGGAGCTTGGAGAGTTGATCCATCACTTGAGGTATTGTTTGGGGGTTACTGTGTTGGTTCCCCTGGTAACCTCTTGTGTTAGGTTTGTGATCCTCCTGATGTGAGTTGGAACCCTGGTTATGATGACCAGAGTTGCTGTATTGCCCAGAGTTATTAGAACCCTGGTTGCTGTAGGATCCGGAGTTGTTGGATCCCTGATTGTTGTAGGCACCGTTGTTGTTGTAGGATCCACTGTTGTAGTTCCTATGTGGACTATGGCTTCTACCGTTGGATCCTTGACTATAGGATCCAGAGTTGTTGTAACCCTGGTTGTTGTAGGACCCGTTGTTGTAGTTCCTATGCGGACTATGGCTCCTACTGTTGGATCCTTGATTATTATAGGATCTGCCATTACTTGGAGTTCTATCTCTCCTATCACTGTATGAAGAGTTACCATTGTTGGAGTTGGATGAGTTGTTGTCCCTTCTACTGTTGTGTCCCCCCCGGTTGTTGTTGTAGCTGCCCCCTCTACCTCTATCTCTATTGGAGTGGTAGTTGGGGTCAAAGTTATTTCCTCTATATCTACCGGTGGGATCTTTGGAGACAACCTTATCTTCCTGTTGCCTTACATGGGCACTGGACATTAGGTTAACATCTTCCTTCTCTGAACCAGTGGTGACTTCCTGGACCTTTCTTTTTGTAGACTTTGGGTTAGACTCTGCATCCCTTGTTTTCCTAGATCTTTCTTGGGTCTCAACCTCTAAGGCTAGGTCTAGGGCTTGGTTAAAAGAGTCTATTTTCTTGTTTTCAAGAGCTACAGAGATCCAGGGCCTCATGCCTTGGGTGAATGTTTTAAATAAGGTGTCGTCCTTTAGGCATTGGGCATTACACGCTTTTCTGAGATACATTGCATAATCAGATACAGGTTCATCTATCTCTTGTGCACGGAGTGCAGTCCTGGAGATAATATTGTCTTGAGTAGCAAAATACTCTTTTAGTTCATGTACTACATTGGACCATGTCAACTTATCAGGTGTGGCACTTTCCTTGAAGGTTTCAAACCAAGCCAATGCTTGTCCTTCAAGGTACTTGGGTAAATATGTTACCATGGTGTCACTGTCTGTTAATTTGTACCTGTCCTTCAGATACTCTGGGAATTTGTGATCAATAAATAGTGCTGTTGACATGAGTGGTGATGGGTGAGAAAAAGTTTTGGGTTTGGTTACCTCGTGTTGCCTGATCTTCCTGTCGTCGTGTTGTTGTCTGTCTAGGATCCTGGTCATGTTGGACATCATGGAGATCATGACATCCTCCTTGGATCCAGAGGCAGATGGTGTGACGACAGGTGTGGTTGTGGGTGTGGGAGGCTGTGAGGTCTGGGATGATACCATCCTCATGAGATCTGATATCTGTTGTTGTGCCTGTTCTAGGGCCTTCCAATGGTCATCTAATTGTTGACTGAGGATCCTCTCCCTTTCCTTTGAGGCAAGGGCATGAGCATCATGTTGGGCTCTGTTTGCTTCTAGGGCAGTAACTGCATCTTGGATGGTCTTCTCATAGGCCCTTATCTTCTCAGCTGCCTGATTGGGTTGAGGACCTTCATCGCCGTCGGCCATGGTGGAAGGTGTGGGATCACTGGTGTGTTGTAGGTATCACTGACATGTTGGAGATCAAACTGAGAATGTCATTGGGGAGACCTCACTGATGTTTGGGAGACCTCACTGATGTGTGGGAGACCTCACTGACGTGTGGGAGACCTCACTGACGTGTGGGAGACCTCACTGACGTGTGGGAGACCTCACTGACATTTTGGAAGACCTCACTGACGTTTGGGAGACCTCACTGACGTGTGGGAGACCTCACTGACGTGTGGGAGACCTCACTGACGTGTGGGAGACCTCACTGACGTGTGGGAGACCTCACTGACGTTTGGGAGACCGCACTGACGTTTGGGAGACCTCACTGACGTGTGGGAGACCTCACTGACGTGTGGGAGACCTCACTGACGTGTGGGAGACCTCACTGACGTGTGGGAGATCTCACTGATCGTGTAGGAGATCTCATTGATGTGTGGGAGATCTCACTGATATGTGGGAGATCTCACTGATCGTGTGGGAGATCTCATTGATGTGTGGGAGATCTCACTGATATGTGGGAGATCTCACTGATCGTGTGGGAGATCTCATTGATGTGTGGGAGATCTCACTGATATGTGGGAGATCTTACTGTTGTGTGAGAGATCTCATTGATGTGTGTGAGATCTCATTGATGTGTGGGAGATCTCATTGATGTGTGGGAGATCTCACTGATGTGTGGGAGATCTCATTGATGTGTGGGAGATCTCATTGATGTGTGGGGGATCTCACTGATGTGTGGGAGATCTCATTGATGTGTGGGGGATCTCACTGATGTGTGGGAGATCTCATTGATGTGTGGGAGATCTCACTGATGTGTGGGAGACCTCACTGACGTGTGAGAGACCTCACTGACGTGTGGGAGACCTCACTGACGTGTGGGGAGATCTCACTGATATGTGGGAGATCTTACTGTTGTGTGAGAGATCTCATTGATGTGTGGGAGATCTCATTGATGTGTGGGGGATCTCACTGATGTGTGGGAGATCTCATTGATGTGTGGGAGATCTCACTGATGTGTGGGAGACCTCACTGACGTGTGAGAGACCTCACTGACGTGTGGGAGATCTCACTGGTATGTGGGAGATCTCACTGGTATGTGGGAGATCTCACTGGTGACCTTGGTGGGCATGGTGTCAAGGTCACTGGGTGGGTGGAGTGGGGTTTACTGTGTGTATGATTGTTTTCAGTAATGTTGCCAGCTTAAATTTTAGAGAGCATTGGGTAATTTGGGATCTTAATAGGATGTTCTCCACCACTTTGTCATACTAGTAATTGGCATGATGAAGTTGTCATATGAGAAATATCATATGGCTAGTGGTGTATGGAGTAAATACATCAGGCTCATGTAAAATAGTGTTATTTCCAGTTGTCACTGGTTTATTCAGCTTTAGGCAACATGTAAGAAATATCAATCATACAGTAGTTAGTATGTAGGTAATTTGTACATACAGTAAATAAACAGTAAGTTATAAAGTATAATGTTCTGTTCCACTCCACCTGTGAGGTAACAATAATACAATGTCCAGCATAGTTCTAGGTGGGTTCCCACACCTAGCTCCTGACCTGCTGCTTAGAGGAATAATGCAATAATGAATAACTTTACCCTCTGGTGGAAGTCTTGAGGAAGATACCCTCTGGCCACTAATGATAGAAACCAATGCCTGTCTAGCATAGTTTCACCATAGTGTAGTGGTATAGTAGGTAGCAGGAGATGACTGGAGATGTTACCTCTAGAGCAGTTCTTGGTGTTCTGTCCTCCTGGAGGTGCAGACAGGCTATTTGTAGCAAATCTTGGAAAAGCATCTCCAGACTGACTGGAGCCAGCAGCATCTGCCTAACTCTACAATTGTTTGAGGGGAGTCTTTCATGTGTCACAGGGGGACAAAGGACCCCCATGGACGCCGCTGTGTCCCCCTTTGTCTTGGTCGGTTCTGCATCTTCAGACCCTCATAGCTCGGTCGTTTATGCGTTTATAACCGCCATTTTGTGCATGCGCGGAGTTGAATATGCCAAGTTTATAATGCTCGCTGGATAGGCGCGTAACTCCCGCCGGTTTGTCTGTAGGGAACTCGGAGCTCCTTTCAGTCTCTATAGCATAACTTCCTTAATAATGGGAGTTCCGCCTTGATCTTGGGCTCATTTTGACCGTCTAATTATGGGCTTTTCATAAATGCTTTGATATTTGACCTAGCTTGCTCAGGAGCGACGCTAGAGCAACCGAACGGTTATGGCGTCGTGCTTATGTAACCCATTGTTCAGTTATTAGAGTGCTCAGACACTCATGACGGCGTCAGCGGTGCTCAGGCACCCGTGACGGCCGGTTGCATTCACTTACAAGTTATTAATTTGTGCATTGGACCATGAGGTCGCACACTGAGACCCTTATTCTTATTATATTGTGCAGTGAACCATTAGGTCGGAGCCTTTGATGTCACAAACTCTGTCTAACTGACTGTGGCTGGTGTGCAGTGGGGCATGAACGCTCTTATACAAAGTTTGAGCGCTCTTATAGCTCTTAGAACCAACCTATGTATTAATTTCATAGATATTCTTTGATTAATACAATAATATGTTAGAATTTATGGAATAATAAAATGGTATATCATAGTATTACCAAAGTGTATATGGGTCGTTGATATGAAAATGAGAGTAGTTGCTTGAAAATGTGAGGAGTTGTTTTTATCATGGCATCGTCACGATGAGTCTTGGTGATGGCCCTATTATGATGCCCTGGATGCTGGTTTTGAATATGGATAGTTTTTTACATGTACTTTATTGTATACATTGACTAAATGCGTCTCTGCCTGATGATGTGATTAAACTACTTTATAAAATAGCACTATCGGTGATAGGGATGGAAAGCTGATCACATTAATTTCATGGCCATATGCCACAAAATGTGTTATTTTCAGAGTAGTACAAGGTGGCTGCCACACACTATTGCTGTGTAAACACAAATTAAGGTGGATGGCTTTCCTGGGAATCTGTACATTTGGCTGGGTAGTAGGGGGAGTAAGACAGACATTAGTATCATTTCCCCTGCTACATATTCCACACTGCTGCACAAGGCTCTCATACAGATCCTCATATAGATTCAGCACATCTACCTTCTCTTAGATGTCACCTAGACAACTCCATGAAAGTGGTAGGTTTCTACCAACAGGAAGTTTTGAGTTGCCGAACATCTTTTAACCTTCAGCAATGCTATATACCAGCATGTTTGCTATGTTGTAAACAGGAATTTTCATCCATGATAATACCCCCAGCCGGTGTCCCAGCCAGAGCCAGTATAATAGCCCATATAAAATGTTTTAAAGGCGTATTCCATGAGATGCTAATAGAAGTTAACAGCTCTCAGGAGACCCAAATTTAGAAATGTAAGTAAAGACCACAGTCTTCTATACATGTATATTCAGTGTCTAAAATGTAAATGATTGTAATAGTGGGATCACCTCAGGGAGGAAATCATTAAATTTGTTCATGGATGCACTGATTTTGTTGGATATTAGATAGTCTAGATGGATGTTGAAAATTTAGAGTATATGCCATGTGCCTAGGGTCTGCCAGTCACAATGTGAAATCAGGTGAATATGGTGGCCACTTGGCATGCGATAACAGACCTTCCGTGTCCTGCCCCTGGTACGGTCTGACGCCACAGATAACATGCAATCTATAACAACCTACAAAGGCCCCCATTGCATTCCATGAATATTTCTCTGACTGGGGTTCCACACTGGGAGCCATTGAAAATTGAGCCTTTGTTTATTTTCAGTAGATCATAGTTGCACTGTGGCTACCTCTATCATTTAATTTGAGACATTCAATTAAACATGTAGTTCCTAGGACAATAATATTACATGAGGCATTGGGATTGTACTTCATATGTTTACCATAATAAGATAGCTATAGTTCTAATTTGATAATAAATGAAATTTTTGTTTCAGTCATTTTATGACCAACTCGTATCAATCCTCTGATCTTTTGGTCACAACACAACCCTACACCCTAGCAAACAACATCCATACTCTGTTAAATGAATTCAAATGTAAACATCTTTGATTTCAAAATGAAACAAGGAACAAGTTTAAAGTCAGATAAATGAATTAGGGTATGAAACATTGCTTTCTGATATTTGGATGTTAGCATCAGTGTCAAGGCTTACTTCCATTGCTGCACCATTCCCCTGGAGGGAAAGTAGATTCTAGATAGGTGCTGAAAATCTATACCTGTCATATAATAAGTTTCCCCCTTTTTTGTTGGTGGGGGATTGGGGTTGCTTACTGCAGGAGCTGGGACTTCCATCAGAAATCTAATATCTAATAAAGACCTGTCCTGGACAGTTCCCTATGCCTGCAGTGCATACTTTATTGCCTCTTTTATAACCTCTCTGGTGACTGTAAAGCTACTGGTGTGTCAGTTCAGGTATGTTAACCAGTGAAATCAGGCATTAAACCAGATCAGGAAATCCGGGGAGAGTAATCTTGAATGGCATTCAATTAGATTGTGAGCTAAATAACCAGAATCATTTCATATCAGATATTATCACAATTAAAAGTGAAGGTTTTAAATTGAACATACCATTTTTACAGTCAAAAGTCATAAACTTGTAGGTATAAAGTAGTAGATATAACAGCTCTCATAAGCCCTGCTTTGCGGTTATTTAGCCTGATTGATAGTAGCTACTCATCAACATTTCCAGCAAAAGTGTCAAAAGTCCTCTTATGTGAGAGCAACTGATCCATTGTAGTGGTGGCCTGTCGACTTGATATATGCAACGGAATAAGAGGAAGTGTCAAATGTGTCTGGCCCAGGTGAGATTGGTCCCAATGTGGACATGTAGTCTTTTTTTATTATTCAACAATTATCAAACTGTTCTGCTTTAGCCTAAAGTGCCCAAGAGGACACTTCTCAAGATGGTACAATTAGACCCCTTCAAGTCATAGTTAGATCCCTCACTTTAATTCCATATTACAGCCCTGCATCTAGTGAAGAGCAAATATTGCACTGGTTCCACTGCCTTAACAAACCCCATGTAATCACTAATAGTACAAGTGCTGATAGTGGAGAGCTCTTGTAGCACATTACCTACGATCACCTAAAGTGATCCGACCCTTTTAGTTTTATTGCTTTTTGCCAATTTGAAAGAAAAATAGATTATTGAATATAATGGCAAAATCCAAATCTTGAGGACCCTCAGAAGACCAACCATGGCCTCCTTATCACCCTAGAGATAGGATCATGCTCTGATACCTAATCACGAACCTATGCGACTGCAAATGTTTATCTACTGAGCAGTGGCTAAAATGGAGCAGTGGCAGTGGTTCTCCTTTTTCATAGCCTAGCAGGATGTCCAATCCAAGTACCTGGTTCATGTCATCTCATGCAACCTAGCAGTAGCCTTCATTTATGACCTTTCCTTTCTATGAGCAGTTATGGATTATTCCTTTATACTGACTGTGAGAGGGACTGCTGTGAGATGATATTGAGAAGTATTGATAGGATATGGGCATGACCAGTACAAAAGAAATTTAGAAAAACAGTTTTCACTGTGGATACCTTATATGGGTTGTTTTATCAATAGAGAAATTACACCCTATTCAGCTGAAGTGATATGATGCAACTGGCATACCTATGACATCGTTGTTATAACAGCATAAATTACACTGTACAACAAATTTTCGAAAAAAAAAATGAGCTGAAACCCATTAATTCCTATGTATTTTGACGTGGGGAATTCAAAAATAACATCTGCCGGCTCGCAATTTTAAGATACATATACTACCCTACCATTTTCGTCCTTGGTAGCCAAATCTATATTAGTGCAAACTGTACAAAAAGCAGGTTTTAAATCTGATCTATTTATATTTGTTTACCATTTTCAAACACATATCTAATGAATTGCTCGTCCTTTGAGTCCGTATTATGCAGTAAAAGTAGTAAATAAGCTCAAAAAATTAGCCAGTCGACACTTGTTCGGGACTGTTTTGCCTGCCTCTTGTCCACAATATTGGGTTCATCCCACTTCAGATCCTATTGCTAGCCTACTTGAGGAGAAGGTAATAACTTTCTTTGGTAGCATTTTTCCTTCTCTGAGAGGTCCTGTTGGAATGTCTCCCCATGTATGTCACTTACTGAGCCACACTTTTTTGGGGGAAGAATTCATGATTAGATGCAGGAGGTGGATCCTCAAGGATGTCTTCCATTTGAGTGTCTGACATGTGCCAGAAGTGTATCTACACACTCTACATAGTACTTAGCCCTGTTGTTTCACAGAAATCTTATTACTGCTCTGAGGGCAAGTCATGACTTCCATTTACTATGTAGCCTATTTGTGCTTATAATGTCAAACTGCAATCACATTAACCACATGATTATGGGTAATCTTGATGTTAAGATGCAACCTTAATCACAATAAATCATGGCTCGTTGCTCTAAATGATCCATAAGTCAGTGTTTCAAGCAAATTAACATGGAAATCTGGCTGTCTTTTTAAGATGGTTCCCCTTGTACCAAAATAAAGCAATATAACCCTAAAACCAGGGGTTAAAATGTAATATGCATGAAATCGAGGCTATTTGGTGTGGATATATGTAAATCTTGACCCCTAGTGGCATGATCCAAGTTAGACACTTG
Organism: Acholoe squamosa; assembly: GCA_949317995.1. Classification (NCBI taxonomy): domain Eukaryota; kingdom Metazoa; phylum Annelida; class Polychaeta; order Phyllodocida; family Polynoidae; genus Acholoe; species Acholoe squamosa. The sequence goes on from OX439040.1 coordinate 20,027,303, forward strand.
CTATTGAACTACCCACACTGCTACAACTATGCATATGGAGTGTGCTAACACCGCTCACATAATATTCCATAAAAGTGGTTCCGACACCCAGAATAATAGAGGCCTCAGAGCCACTTATGGGTGAAATATGACTTGCAGCAGTGTCAAAGTTATTAACAATACCCAGACAAATGTCAGAAATGACATAAGAAAGTTGTTGCATATATGTTTGGACAACACTACATAGGTGAACATAGTGAAATTATTGCCCTCTGAGTGATTTTCAGCATATGGCACCCTATGGATATCTCAAAATTGAGATCCAACAGGCATTTTTTAACCTCATTTTCAGACTCGGCAACCTCAAATTAGGTATAACCAGTATCTTTGGTTTCTTTTTGGCCGATGGCCGTTAGCCGTTAATATCGCAGATAAGGCCCACCCTGAGTTCATGCCAGACCAATAAGGTACTACTGAGGTTTGATTTTAAGCAGTTTAGTACTGTACTAATAGCATCAATTATAAGGCATACTCAGGCTTCTGCCCGATCCTGTAAGGCCCAGGAAGGGGCTATCCTCACATATAAGGCATATCAGTATATCTGCAGAACTACTGTATTTTGTTGTCATAATGCAATAAGATGATGATTGATTCCTGGGTAGAATGCTGAAACATTGATCGATTGCTGAGCTGCCCAGTGTATTGTCAGGTCTCCACGTACATGGCACACCCACGACATCATTCCTTGTGGCACATGTTTGCCTTTGTTTTATATCCATTTATTTACATCTGGCATCAAGCCCACACACAGAAAGGATACTCTAATGCTCTATATATAACTTACAGAAAACAGACAGAAAACAGACAGAAATTGTGCTGCAGGTAATGCTGCACATAGTGGACATTTGTCTGTTCAGCAGGCTGTTGCAAAAAGATTTGGAAACGATTTTGTCGGAGGTGGTATTCCCAAAATGGAACTGACTGACTTCAGGGAATCAATTCCCTGTTGGGTTGCCAAAAGATAATTGGTCATAGAAGTAGTTTAGGAGTGGTCAGGAACTGGTGAATGCTTCCTAATCGAGAACCAATTCCCAGACAGTTCCTTTCTCCAATTCCCTGGCCTTTCGACTATGGGAAGCATTCAGGTGGAATTAATCATGGAACCAGTTCCTCAACTTTTTGCAATGCAGTCTAATTCAGAGTAAGTCAATTCCATTACAGTATAGGGTGGGAATTGGTCTCCCTGGGTGGAGAATCGGGAGGAACTGGAAGATGCATTAGTTACAGTGAGAATTGAATTCCAAATCTTTTCGCAACAGCCTCCTGATATCTTGCCATTCTCAATCATCCTAAATTCCAAGAATCTAGATACAAATATAACTCCTGGCAAATGATTATATCAGGAAGTCAATGGAGCAGTTCTATGATTGTGAAATATGGCACACTTGAAAAAATGAGTAAAATAATGAACGTTCAATGGTGGCTGCACAGCTTGATGCAATATCTGCATGCTGTTTCCAAAAGATTGAAAGATGGCTTTTCATGGAAGCTAGTTATCCATTCCAACACTCACATACTCTTCCATACCCTCCAAAAGGTACTCACCACTCTAGACTGAAGAGGAGGTTGCTTCTCTCTGAATCAATCTGTGTCAAAAGTGCTAGACGTGGTGCCTCAGTCACACCTCAGTGAATTTGAGTGCTGGTACCTCAGGAGGGTGTTTCTTCTATTGTAAAAAGAGTTGTGAGTATGTGCCCTCTTTTCTAAACAAGTCATGCACTGCTTCACCATTCAACTTGCACTCACCACATTAGTCTGAAAAGTCACTTGCCTTGTTCAAAATAGAGAGAGCTGCACTACCAGGTACCTACTCATCTCACACGCTGTATAGTAAATTATACTGACTGACTTCTCCCAACTAGGTACCTACTCAAATTCCCACTTTTTTAGCACCATACTTGAATGACCACTTGTGAGCAACAAAAGGGACAAGTTATAGCTACATGAAAAGAAAGGACTGGAAACGAGGGCATTTTTAGCCAGCTCTTCCATTTACTCTAGGAGCAACACCCTCCTGCACGGAAGTAATTCATCTCAGTCCCCCCTTTACCTAGCAGGCCATTCTACACCTAATACAAAATGGAAACAGAGTCATGACCCACAGCAGATCTACATAAACCTATGTTGCAATTTTATATTTGGGTGTTTCAATATGATTACTCAGCACCCATTATGATGAGTCTGCATTGCATCCAGATCCTCTTGAAGTTATAAAATCAACTACCGGTATGTTTGACATTATGGTGAGTGGTGCTCATGTTGGAGGTCCATTTCCATACATGCAACGATGTCCTGCATCATTCAAGTCATACCTAAATTCTCACAGGAATAGCAGAGGGATTTGCTGTCGTAGTGCTGTGTAGTCGTAGTGCCTTTAGTTGTCCTTTACTTAGGATGTGACCTCCTCCAAGCTGGCAGGTAATCATGGGTTTCCACGAGTCCAATCCAAGATGGTTTTTATTACTTATGACTAAATCCAATACTCACCTGATACATACATCTTTCCCCCTCCAGTCTCATCTCATCAGCAGCCTTCTGTCATGTCAATCAACAAGGTATCTCTCTGTATACCCTATACCTAACTGAAGAAGGACTTTTGGGGTATTTGGCTATTTGTACTAAAAAGCATGAACAGATATGGACATCCATGCACAACCATATATACACTGACTGATGTATCCAGAAGACTCATAGCAACAGGTTAGAGGAGTTTCACGTTAACCTTACTCTATGCAGCCTGAGACATCATAATTATTTACTAGTGCTAAAAGGCAGACATATAAAGTACAAAGTCAAAACCTTTCAATGGTGCCTGCTATAATTTGTGAGAATACCATACCTAATATACTGCACTTTATTCTAGTGCAAGGTAAGCGTTATAACGACATGTAAACATTTGAAATAAACCAGGGGCCTATATTCTAATATGTATCCTCCAAGCTATCCCAGCGTTCTCATAGGGATAACAATGAGATTTCAGGTCGTAAGGATGTGTACAATCATAAGAATTAAGAAAAGACCTCCTGTAGTAACCTCTGCATCAATTCATGCTGCATTATGTCTCGTATTTAGTTCTGGGGTGCACTGTTCTATTCTTCATGTTGTGGTCTGTATATTTCAACGAAGCTGTAGTCTTCTACATAATACATGAAAGAAAGAAATGAGATTTAGACACTTCAGATAAGTGAAGAGTTCGTGTTTCTAGCACTTTTCTCCTCATTCCCATTGGGTAACTTCAAAAGAAAGTCAAAGACTGGGAGACTGTTTGGGAATGGTACAAACGTTGTCTCACTATATTAGACTTTGATTGAAGCTTGACCTTTCAGCCTAGAATTCTCAGGGTTGGTTTTCTCGGCCATTTTACAACATTTGTAAATCCTTTTGACTTGTAAAAGCAGGATGCAATCCCTCAGAGAATTTGCTGAATGGGATCATAGCATTGGACTATCACTAAGCATGTGGGTGAAAATCTGAGTTGTGTGCAAATTGCAAAATAGTGGAATCGATGCCTTACATTGATTACCCTAGAGAAACCTCATGTCAGTTGTTGTAGACATCAATACCTATTCATGGATATACAATTTGTCGTACCTAGTGACATCTTACAAAGATTGTGACTAATCAAACGCTAAAATGAGGCAGAATGACCATGTCTTTTTGAGGAAAATATAGGTAAATAGTCAGTAAAAATAGAAAGCCCATTGTCCCACTTGTAATATTAGTTTGTCTCGAAAAATAACATTAGTAAGTGTTACTAGAGTAAGCTATGAACACTTTAATATGTATTATCTGATAATGATAGATTTGATAAAATAATATCCCTATTAAGATACGTCCGTTACCATGGAATGAGAGCTCTGGTTAAAGGGTATAATTATATCTGAATACTTAAATATGAGTACTAGAATGTAGGCATATAATTTCTCTATTTGAGCTGTAAATCTCGTTCATCTCCCTCTAATAGTTTTTAAGCAAGGCTCACCTATCCAAATGTTCTTTGGAATGTTCAAAATCATGGTAACGGACATATTGCTCTCCTTTCTATTAACATGGGCATTATTTTTTTCTCATTCTGTCATTTCTAAAATAATCATTTTCAAACTGTCCCCCTTTAGAATAATATAGTCTGTTATATGTATAAATATGTTCAGAATTAAAAAGCATACATTTTAAACTTTTGTTTTTGAGGGGCTTTCCTGGCCAATTGGCACGGATCTCAGATTTTTACCACATGTGTGATACCTTTTAATAATGTTCTATTAACAAATTATATTTTTCATATTGTAAGGTATTTCATTAAGTTGATGTTGCATTATCTATGTGTATGCAAATAGCATTTGTGTGACAATATCAGTTCAGTATAGTCACCCATGGTGAAAACAATAATGGGTCCCAACAGTTTGTAGTTAAATAACACTTGTCCTAAAGAATCTTGCTGGACCTACTTGTCTGGTATAAGCAGTGATTCTATTGCGGTCAGAGAAAGTCAAAGTCAGGTTATTGTTTATAGAGTACACTTAAGTCAAATAGCATAAAATCAATTGATTTAGTGAACCTTTCGAGGCAGGCGAGGACTGAATTGATGTGGCTTTTCAATGATTGTGCGGCGTTCCATTTTTGTTAATTTTATTGATTTCTTAGACTACAATTATTCTGTGTCTGAAAAAAAAGATGAGGAATCCTACAGTAGAATATGTCAACTAAAACAGTAACATTTGACTAATTGCGTACACTACCTGATAACACTTTTACAGGTGAACGGTCCTGGATAAAAGAATAAAGATATGACATAGTTACTATAATTTAGTTAGTAGGAAAACCAAATCGATTGCACCTGAATTATTTCAGTAATCAGCTACTGATAATTATTTAATTTGGTTACCTGTAATTCTATTCTGGTCATCCTAAAATATGAGTCTTGAACTTTAAGGGGGAAAACATACCTTCTCTGATTTCCATGAATCATTAGAAGACAACGTAGAGGGTGCTGCATCCACAGTGTGATTTATTTTCTGTCCCTTCTCCTCGGATGGTCAGATGTGTGTTCCTTTTATCCTAATGCCAGAGATGTCTATCACAGCCCATGTTGTAGCACCTTTCCGCCATGTTACTTTCATCCCCGGGGAAGGTGCGGAGGCTGCAAATGGTAGGGAGCCCGTTTACATTAACATTAACCGACTTTGATAGAAGAAGGCTTTTCTCAGAAGGATGTGTACTTCTCTTACACATCACTAATAACTGAAGACCACTATACTCTTTAAAAGGCTTTGGTCTGACATGTCTGCATTATAAAACCATAACATCTAAAGACATGTCTTTGAATATAATACCCATCAACCTTTCAAATGAACACTGAAAGATATCACATGCATGTCCAAATATAAGGAGCAATATAGTAAGATTTATGTTACTTAATCTAAAAATACTGTTGGTTCATGATGCACTAACCACGGAGACACAGATTATTTAAGGACAGTTGGGGTAAAACAGACCCCATTAGTTATTAACTGAAGGGAGAAAATATATAAAGATATTCCCTCCTGGGACCCTAAAACAACAATGGCTGCCAGAGAGTGGTGTGAGAGAGTGTCAGAGTGACCCCAAAGGTCAGGAGAGAGAACACCTCCTCCCACGCAATGACCAGGCAGGGGTCCCAGGGACAGTATTATATATAGCAGCACTACTTCCAAAATATATGATCACGATATATGGAAACATAGATTATGATAACACAGGAAAGGGATATTGAAGTAAGTTTCTCTTCAGAATTCCCGGGACAATCTGATGTCGTATTACCTATTCTCAGAAAATGTTTGGAATTTCTAAATATAACTTTCTCACATCTCCATCTTTATGGATCTTCCCTTTTTCAACAGATAAGGCTTGTCACATAATCAAACCCAACATACATTTATCCAATTAATACGGAGAGAAACCTTAGGCTATCACATCTGTTTTGAATTTCATCCTAAAATATAATAGAAATGCAGTTGTGTGAGGCAAAGTCCTGTCTGATGCCCCGATGACTTTCAGTTAGGTGGACTAAATAAAGCCTTGCAGGGAATAATGCTAAAATCAGTATTCTTTTGGATAGGAGGCTGTTTCTTTAACATACTATCCCTGTCGCCTCCAAGTCATACCAAATTTCCCATAGGAAATGCATTGAGATTTCAAGTTGTAGGGATGTGTGCGATTGTAATGCATTAAACAATGGTCTCTGGAACATGATAGAATTAGTTGGAAAGGTCAAAGGTTGCAATATGTAAATATCAAAATACCTAAGCCCATGACAAGATATAAGAGAAAAGAAAGGTAGAAAGTAGAAGTATACTATACTAGCCTATAGCAGTTCTTCCATACCTCGACAGGCCATGATTCATGAGAGTGCAATTTTTTCCTTCCATTCCCATGTGACTCAAAATTATGCTTACCCATGGGGTGAGTGTAGTGAACAATCCGGCCAATTGGATTACAGAATTGATGTCACATAACCTGTCCAACAAACACTCTAACTAACAAAGGTTCAGTTAGAGTGTATAGTCTGGTCTGTTAACCCAAGAAAATGCCATTTGACTTATTTTTGTGATAAAGGTGCCAAATTGGTTGATAAGTAAAACATATATAGAACAATATTCAATATCTTTCCTTGCTCAAAAAAAATAATATTATTGCAACACCAATTTTTGGGCATTTTTGTGAAAAAAGGTGAAAGATGGCACAAATAATTTTCTAAGTTTATTCAGACCAAGTGACTGACCATTAAACCCCCTCAAATAGAATCAATATATCTGTGCATTATCATAATGAACGTAAATGATGGACCAAAGGTTGGCACAGACAAAATCTATGATGTTCCAGGCTGGAAATTTGTCTAGGGGTATTGTATGTATCTTATTTGTGGTTACCATATAGAACTGAATGAGATCTCAAGGGGGACAGCCATTTTATGGGGAAAACACTTTTTGGGCCTCACAGGAGCCTACGAAGGGTCAAAAATGGCCCCAAATTGGCATTTGGTCTCTTAAAATAGGTAGTTTTTGATAGATAGGTATACCAGGCTCACTATTTCTCCTGAAAAACCTATAGTTTTGGGCATAATTTGAGCCAAGATCCAGCTCTCTACCCAATTATTCACCCTTTGAGGTCCAAACTGATGGGGAAGTGGGGTGTCCGGGCGAGTAACCATAACACAATTTGCCTAATAGAGAATAAATCATTTCACAAAAATATTTCATTTCTTCACTAAAAAATAGTACTATATGTGTGTTATTGAATAAAAAAAAGATTGGAGCCTAATATCCAATAGCATGGCCAGGGTATGGATGTGAAGCTTCATAGGCTTGTCCTCCCGAGTAACCCCCAAAGAGTAGTAGTTTTTACTATAATTTGGTACAAAAATTAGGTCTCTAGCCCTATTACTTACTTCTGGGAGATCAAAAGCTCTTAAAGGGAGTTCTCTCTGAGTAACCCATAAACATTGCCAATAGGTAGTAAAGAGGAGATTCTAGGCTATTATGCTAGAAAAATGAAAAGAGGGGGACTGACTCATAAAAAGATCTACAGACTTTGAAAATTGACCAAAATTTAGTGTCCTGATAAAAAAAAAACTCCACTTTTGAGGCTAATTTAATTACATTTCCTCGTATTTTCTTAAAAAGACATATTTCCATGCTCCAAAAAGGGCATAAATTGTGTCCTCCTTGTGTTGTCCACTCAAACAGCAGCAAAAACCCATCCAGGAAATATTTTTACCCTAAAAAAAAGGCCAATATGAAAAAAAAAAATTGGTTACTCGAAAGAACGTAAATGATGGATCCTCCCTTTCAGATGGTTGCCATGGCAACTATTTTCGTATCTGGATCAAATCAACCTGGACTTTTATAGACACACCCATGTACCTTCCCTACATACATTTTTGGATGTATCCTGCAGCTCCACATCATTGTTAACATCTCTGAAGGCATTGTCAAATACAAACTCAAATGCTTGAGTGACTGCAGGATATGATTTCCAGGCTTCAAATGGTCGTTTCTTACCCTTTCGGAAGAAGAAGGAGGTCTGATCGCACCCTGTAAATGCATGAAATATGGGCAGTGCAGTTGATTTTGCTTTACCAAGTGCTGCACACCATGTGTTGATGTTGTAGTGACAAAAAAAAATTGCCAGAGCCAAATGCCACCCAAAGATCAACAGCTGGGAAGGCTTGCTGTAAATGGAAAAAGTGTCCAATCAGTATTTATAATATTAGTGTCAACTATGCAAACAACAACTGTATTGTGATGTTATTTTAGGACCTTATTTCAATAGTTTCTACGACAGGACAGCCTCAAATGTAGTCGGAGGTATAAAAATAACTCCATACCAGTGACTACTTTGGGAGCTACAGTAGAGACCTCAAAATAGGAGCTGCTATTTATTCAAATGCTGGCTCAATACACACCACTATGAAGTCATAGCACCCTGTCAGAGGGGCCAGGCACCACACACTAATGTCTAAATAGTGACCAGTCGTACCTCCCTTGTGGTGTGGTTTGCACTCCCCTTTTACGAAGGCCACCTCTAAACCATATACAAAACACAGTGTGGCCCATGCACCCTGGTTAGGGCAGTTTGGTTACTGTCCAGCAAATTTGTGTCAGTGTGAGTCATAATGACTCGCCATACATAAGCACTTTTTGAGCTATAATGCCACTGTGTCACCATGCACCATGCATATACACATGGGAGTATGTGCTAGTCTGTGTCAGTAGTCACACATAATGGACCAGTTGAACCAGTTGGTGTCTGTGGTCACACACAGTGGGCGTGAGTGGCCCATAATGACATGAACTCATATGAAGTGACACATGGTAATTCATTTTACAAAAGGTTTAAGTTAACAATTGAGTGAATGTTGGTGACTCTCTGTCATCTTGAATGAATGGAAGTACATCAGTGTTCATTCAGCAGGGCATTTCAAAATAATATCAATAGCTATGGTTTTGAAAGGCCTTCCAGAGATACTATGTCCCAACTCATGTGTAAGCATGTGTGAGGTTGCATCCTGATGCATGTGTCAATATGCATTAGCATGGGTGGGTAATCAATGGTGACAAATTCTCTTTCTATGCAGCACTAGCATGAGTATTAAGATGCACATAAAATATCTCAGAGTGATGTCAATTTGCTTAATAGTCTATACATAGGGTACATGTCTGGAGAGAACACAGATTGAGTACTTTTGATTAATTGAGTTATGAGTAGTCAGGAAATGTAATACAGAGCCAATATCAAAAGAGAAGATCAAAATAACACACGGGCTTATCAACTAAGTGATAAATTTGTGAAGTAATGTAAAATCTTCAAATAATTCTGGGCACCAAAAGTTCAAGGGAGTGCACACAACATCAGCTATTACTACCTAGTATTTATTCACAAAGAGGGTTGTCATACCAGGGTCCCTTATAGAGTCACTGCTGTGGTGGCTATTTAGCCAGCAGGCAGTACGATCACTTAGTAATGCAGCAAGCTATTTAGTCACTATGGCCAAAGTCCTAAGAACACCTGGTAAGATTTGGCCCTTCTCAAGTCGTAGGGGCCCGAACCTGTCATAGAATCTATTGAAACAAGGTCCAGTGCATGCAGAATATGCACTACAATCTTCTGCTTCATTGCTTTGTTTGGAAATGACTGATTCACCTGATGTGATACATCTTTTCCCAGAGGGCAATTGTATTTTTCTACCTGCTCTGTTAGGAAACTAAGCAGCTCCTCTTTGTTGCTTGAGTCATTCAAGAATCCATCCCATTTTCTGGAATTTCAGTCTGATTGTTCACTTTCAATCACACTCCATGGCCACGTCTTTCTCTGGTGCTGTTCTTCATACTCCTACTTCTATGTGTATCCCACACCACATCTAGCCTGTCAACCTTTGACAGCTCAAGGATCAGAAACACTTTATCAGCAAAATCTGAAAGGTTTGCACTTCCTGCTGTTGGTAGATGTGTACCAACGTTCCAACATTCACAATCAATTTATGATGGTGGATTGGGTTGCTCCATTTTATTGATTTGGCTGCCATATTGAATTATGATAACCATGATCTTTTGCCACCCTGATGTGTCATACTTAGTGATGTTTCAGAGATTACTAAGTGTACAAAGTGAAAAGGAGAGTTTTTTTTATTATTTTGCAGGATGTTGTTACAAATTCCCAGGGGGGTGATGGCCCCCTATTATTGCAGTAAATTTTATTATGGTATTACAATGTGGCAATTCAATATCGTAAGGTTTTGTGGTTATCAACCAACACTGGAAGGACTTACAAAAATTCAAAAGTGTTTTTTCCCCCACTTTTTCAGGAAAATTGACCCAAAAATCATGTTCTATTACTCATCTGGTTTACACCATATATCATTATGATAATGTACAGATATATTGTTTCTATTTAAGGGGGTTTGATGGTCAGTCACTTGGTCTGAATAAACTTAGAAAATTATTTTTGCCATCTTTCACTTTTTCTATGAAAATGCCCAAAAACTGGTGTTGCAATAATATTACTTTTTTTGAGCAAGGAAAAATGTTGAATATTATGTTATGTTCTACCTATAAACCAGTTTTGGCACTTTTATCACAAAAATAACTCGTTTGACCTTAACAGACCAGACTAGTAGTGTTGGGACCGTACTCTTCATCTCTCTCACATGATTTATGAGAGTGATTCCTAGAGGTGTCATGTCAGTAAATTCAATAGTCACTTGAGGCCTTAACCATCATCAACAGTTCCCTCTCAGGTCAATGAACCAGTATTCCTATCCATCCCCCTCATGCTTGCCCTGTGTGTGATGCTAGTAGACTTGCCAAAACCTAGTCAGCGAGGACAGACATCGAGTTAGCATTCATTTAACACTTCTTCATTATGATGTTGATCATTTAGTAATCATTGTTGAACCAACTGATTTCTGTGCTAATTGAGTGAGAAGCATATTACAGTGAAAATTTATTTGAGGAGGGGGAAGGGGCAGGTGACTGCATCTGTTTTAGCCCTACCAATATGGTGATTCAAGGTCTAGATACAGGTATGACTAGTACAATAAGGGCACCTGTATAATCAATGCAGTTTAAATGATAAGTTAGTATATATATATATATATATATATATATATATATATATATATATATATATATATATATATATATATCAGGGATAACCTTAGACTTGAAATTGAGGCTGCAATAACTAGTGCATAATTGAGATATCTTGATATAAAAATCTATCCAATGAACCTGTTTCTCAACAACTTATGGTAAATATTTGGATCCACTACAATATGCTCAAAGTAGATGTCTGAAAATATGTCTGAAAGTACCTCATATTACAAACACAACTTTATACATAATATTACTGGTTGTAATAAGTTAACGGACAGAAGATTTGCTCATACTGTAAACTATATGTATAGCCGTTCGAGATCTATGGATTACAAAATTGTACAAAGGCTCCAAACTAGACAACATGATGCTCCCTTATGTAAAACAATTACACCAAACTGTCTTTCCTATATTAGAAGTGTGGAGTTTCGTGGTGCCATAACATGGAATGCTCTAACATGTGGTAGAAGGAACGCTGAAACTCTGGAAAAATTTAAAAAGGATACTAGAATATATCTTAAATCCCTTCTACCCTACACCTAACATATAACAGATTATTGTATAGCCTACTTATTTTCCATAGACTCTCTCTCTTACCCTTCAAATTTCTAATATTTTTCTTACTTAGTGTCTAGTTTCCTACTTTAGTAAAATGATTAATTAGCTAGGACCAGAAGGATCAACCCAAAACACTTAACTAGTGGGGATGAGGTCCATAGCTGTCTTTTTGCCACATGAAATCACCTTCTCTAATAATTATTATGTCTAATTTAGAATAATATACTAGTAATGTATGGAGAGAATACAATAAATAATTAATGTACCGGTAACAGTGTTATAATATAATATCACTGTAATGAATGATCTATCACAGAACACATGAGTTTGGTGGGTTACTGACCTTGGGGCTATCAGCACCATACATGCCTTTATTAAAACAACTATAATGATTAGTTGACAATAAGCATAGCCAGTAAAATGCATAATAACAATAGTATAATAACAATAGTATAATAACAATAATAAGAATAAATATTAATAACAATAGTATTAAAAATAGTAAAATTTAAAATTCCAGGGAACACCCAGCGTGGTGTTACCTGTACAGGTGTAAACGAGCCAATTGACGGTTACTTTGAAACCACCTCTTTTATACCAGTGGGATGTTGACTGTGACACCATACTATGACATCATTGGTATCCTTACTAGCTGCAAGTAGTACCTAACCGTCCGCGGCTAATTATATAAATATACACAAGTGTATATAGTTCCATAAGTTATCTCGCTACCAGGGAATAATATACCGGTAATGTATGGAGAGAATACAATAAATAATTAATGTACCGGTAACAGTGTTATAATATAATATCACTGTAATGAATGATCTATCACAGAACACATGAGTTTGGTGGGTTACTGACCTTGGGGCTATCAGCACCATACATGCCAAAAAACACACAAAAACACGCCAAACACATGTGAAAAACACATATCAATCAACATTGCAAATGAGATTGACACACTCTATCCAACTCCAATAATTCATCCTTGTAATTATGTAAATATTTAAAAACAGAGTTGGATTTCCAATTAACCCTCCAGCATCTTTTAATAACGTAGCACCACCGTGCCTTAAGGAATGGGTAGAAACACGGCCTTAGATACCAGACTGAATTGACAGAGATTTTAACTTAGAGTTGACATACTGATATAGCAAAGGCTTAAAAACGTACTCCTTACTTTTCTTACCCCTGCACAATTTTTTTAAACCCCTGTAAGGACATAGTGGAGAATTAACATCCTTTGATAAATAGATAGTAAAAGAGTTTTTACCAAGTTGATCAGTCTTAGATGTCCTGATACATATAGACAAATAATCATGATGAAAACTAACATCACCAACTTTTAAGGAATGTGGAGACTTAACCACATGTCCCACACGTAGAACACCCCTATAGCATGTTAAAATTGCCATCCAAAATTTCCAGTCTGCTCTGTTGGTTAGATCCAAATTGGACCTTAACCTTAACATGTCTTTTGGAGTTAAAGAATAAATTTCTTTAGTAGAACAGGTAGAAAACCTGTCAATGCCCTCTAGGGTCTTCTTTAACATGAAGTTACTACTATAATCAGAATAACCCTTAAGTTTTTGAAAATACCAGACAGCAGATAAGTAATTTTTTACAGACGATGGCTTCATAAAATCTGATAAATAAACAGCATATATAGAACCCTGAGAGGGAGAACAAGGAAAAGTTTGTAAACCAAATTGTTTACAAAATTTCTTATACCTTTTAAGTTGTTGGTTCCTTGCCCTCCTCGTATTTTCAGATACACTCTGGGCTAAAAGTAACCCTTTTCTGTTTAGTAACCTCTCCCACTCTGGAATCAAAGCAACACATATTATTATCATGGAGAGAGGCTATACATTTGCTCGGAATCCCCTTATAAGCAAGTCTAGATAGTTGGTCGGCCAGGATATTGTCCTCTGACTTGATGTAGGTTGCGTACACCTCCACATTGTTTACAAAACAAAGCCAGAAGATCTCTCTTAACCACTCCATACATAACTTATTCCTGGACCTACCAGTATTTATCATAGCTAGCACTTGCATATTATCAGTGATACAATGTATTCTCTTATTCCTACAGCCTGAAATCCAACGTTTCAGACCAACCATGACCGGATACAACTCATATACATTTATATTTCTATGATGATTTCCAAATCTATCCAAAATTGGAGGGGAAACAAAATGGCCTGTACCTAGGTTAAACCTATCATATGAGGTCCAGTCACCATATAAATAGTCCTTCCCCATCCATGCTCCAAAGCCTTTGTCAGATGAATCGGAGTACATGGGAGTATCTACCATATCGTTCAGAATCAATTTTTTACAATTGAAAACTTTACAAAGATCAAGCCACCACTGCATATCCTGGCGAGTACAGGCCGAAACCCTAATATAACCTCCTGGTCCTAGCTCGCGCGCAGAGATCAAAAATTCTTCTGCTAAAGGTTCTACCACCCTTAACCACCTGCGAGCAGAAAGACATCAGGCCGCCTATCCTTTCAAGATTCTTTTTGGAAATAAATTTCTTGCCAACATTTTCCATCAAAATATTTTCCATTTTGGTCAGTTTATCTTCTGGCAAGGATAATTCCAGATTAACAGAGTCTATATTAATACCAAGAAATTTACAAGTTTGTGAAGGTTCCGTTACTTTTTCTCTCGATACCACAAACCCCATATGCTGCATACATTCCATAAGGATATTCCTTTGACGTAGACATTCACCATGAGTATCAGCAATTACTATGAAATCGTCTAGATAATTTACAATCCTTTCTACACCGTAGAATTTTGCTACCTCCACAATAAAATCAGAGATTCTATTAAAAATATATGGAGCACATTTCAGACCAAAGGTTAACCTGTTGCTCACATAATAATCCTCGCCATGCCCAAAATCCCATCTGAAACCCTGCACGGTCGTGTGAGGTGCATACACATTTATAGACCTATACGCTGACTTTAAGTCTACCACACTCATGAAATCGTTCCTATCCAACTGAGCAGTCACCATGCTAATGTTATTATAAGAAAAAGTTGAGCTAGTGGTCTCCATAAAATTGTTAATAGATATTCCATCAGGCATACTGCAGTCAGTTATGGGTCTTAACTTGCCATTTGACTTTTCTACACCACCTAGAGCATGGATACAACGCGGTTTACTATCACTCTTTGAGACTAGACCCACTTCCAACTCGTCTAACAATATACCACAATATTCATTATAGAACCTACCCTCGAGGATTGACTTATAATTATTACAATCATAAGTGGTTAGGCAGTCCGGATCCACAATTTTAAAACCTTGGACAATACCATGCCATAGAAAATCAGCCTCAGAGCTACTAATATCAATAAGACCGTTTTGTCGAAGGAAAGGAGCTACCCTACATGGTAAAATCTGAGCTCTCTCCCCACCAATGTAATGAACACACGTACATATACCCTCTATACACTTGTCATATACCCTGATGCTGGGTAAACCTGCGACACTAACAATAAAAAGGAGTTCATCCTCCACCCGTACTAGACCGTTACAGGTAGTATTTACATCATTTGCTAAGGAATTAATTTCCTGGAAAACATTTTGTTCTGACACGGATTCAATTGGATGAATATAATTATTGACCCCCTCTGTATCATTCACCTCCTGTACTGGAGTTTGTGAAGGCAAGTCGACATCTACCACACCTTCCATAACTTGGTCAGGCACCAAACGAAAATCATTACAAGCTACAGGACATCGACCACCTACAGTTTCCTATTCATTCCTGGATTTTTGGCACTCAGTCTTACCATGTCCAGTGGAATTGCATCCACTACAAACATGTTTATACCTGCAAGGGTCCCTTACACAACCTTCTGCTCTATTAAAAGCATAGCAAGAATTATTTGAGATTTTTTGTTTGGTGCCATTCCTAGTTTTGGTGGCGTATGCCTTCTGTGCTTGAACAGTACCATCATAAGATAGGTACCTGAGAATGTCAGAATTGTCTATGACCCCAAAAGCCTCTATACCATCCTTATTAGCCCTGGATCTCACCGACCTGTCGTAAGCCAATAAGGCTGCTACTGTGTACATTTTGGTCCCAGCTTTCTCTACTAGAACTTGGAGATGTTTTAACATGCCTTCTACATCACCATTGTCTTTGTAATAGTCCAGGACAAAATTTAAATTGACAAGTACTAGTTTTTCTACTGTGTCGATCTTTTCCCTCTTTTTTACATAAACTTCATGATCAAACTCACCACATTTGGTATTGGTGTGAAGAGGAATCTATTGACGACCCTCTTGAAGACGATCGAAGCCTGTGACGAGCGGAGAAAGAAGATTTTGACCTCCTGCGACGACCACTCTGCTCCACATCGTCCCACTTAGTGCTGTTACTAAGGACGCTTGGAGACCGCTGCCTAGATACGCGGCTGCGTCCTTGGTGATGTGACGTCACTGGCCGTTGACAAACATTCGCACGTGCATGCTGCCACGCCCCCTCGGTAGATTTCGTCTCGTCTTTACTGTCCTTTCCAGCAACCAAATCCTGTAGTAGATTCTTGATGGTGCACAACTCGCCTTCCAATAGGTCCATCCTATCCGTCTGGTCAATGAATTGGTCGTCTTCTAACCCGTTAGCATGGTTGGGCGATGCAGACCTCTGATCCACACAAGACGATTCCAACTCACTCGTAAATCCTGAATTGGCCGATTCTACTGTTTTATTTGCCGATTTAGCCGATTTTTTAGAGGTAGTAGCCGCTTTGGCACCTCTAGTTGATTTCCTCCCGATCTTGATTCGAAAAATCAAATTCCAACCAAGGAAATCCTTAAAATTCCAGGGAACACCCAGCGTGGTGTTACCTGTAAAGGTGTAAACGAGCCAATTGACGGTTACTTTGAAACCACCTCTTTTATACCAGTGGGATGTTGACTGTGACGTCATACTATGACATCATTGGTATCCTTACGAGCTGCAAGTAGTACCTAACCGTCCGCGGCTAATTATAGAAATATACACGAGTGTATATAGTTCCATATATATATATATATATATATATATATATATATATATATCTTTTCTATATATTCTACTAGAAAAGAATAACCGTAGTAATCCTAGAAATTATGACTTTCATATAAAGACGCAAGTGCTAATTTGTACCGGTAACATACTTTATTGGCAATAAAGATCTTTAAAAAAAACAAAAAAAAAACTGACATATTTCAGGTTCTGCTAGTTTAATTATCATAAAAGATTCTTTTCAGTTTTAGTGGGTCAATTTGCAAGATTCAAAATTCCACAGAGAGCTAAGGTTTTTCACCTTAATTAACTGATTTCTAATTTCTTTTTTAACTATGGCTGGCCATTAAGGATCATTTCAGATTGTTGTTGTTTGTGCCTTTGTTAGCCCCCTCCCCCTTTCAGTGATTCACAGTAGGCCTCAGCTCTTTCAGTTTGCATGACACCCAGGACTATCTGAGCCCCACCTGAGAGGATTAGATCACAGCATCACTAATAAGGTCTACTGGGAAATACCTACAGGTCATGTGACACTGCCATTTTGAGCATCGCATTGTGGGATAGAAGTGCTGAGATGTAAGAAGTTGAAAAAGCACTACTTAGTGCCACATCCTCCTTTAGTGACCAAGATCTATGCGTGTCCTTAGTCATCGTATTGGGTGAACTCAGCACTGGAGAGTAACTCAACATGGTGCATTCATTTATCATGCTGACCCTACAGATTAGATAAACACAATCTCTAAGGTTCACCATGATGCACCAGTGCAGTAAAGGTTACATTTTAACATCATGACAACAAATGGTATAAACAATGTACCTTACCCAGGATATTATCACCCACGGAGTTGAGTTACTCTAAAAAGTGTGTCATGTTGTATGCATAGGGCATGCTGTGTTGCTGGGTCATAATCCTGCTTCATGTCCATTTCTATAGTGCTAACTTGGCCTAGTTAAGGAGACCTCTAATAAGCTGTTATGAAGAACCCTCTTATAATATAAGATTTCGTACCCACTGTATAGTATATTTTTGTTGTGTTGATCTGTATATTAACTTTTTATTCCACTATATGCCTCATATCATCATGTAGATTCATTTTGTCCATACCAGATGTGAAAGCAAAGACTTTGTATGACTGAAATACTTGAGTTCATCACATTTATTGTCAGATTTTACCACTAATTTCTTAATTTGTGACTTGGCAATAAAGATTTCTTCAAACTCAAAAAACATGTAAAGAAATGTCATCAAATTAATGATGGATCTCTGCGATTTTCAAGTTTATAATGGGGCTTTTCTGTACTGCCATCTGGGGCTTCATTGCAGAAACTACACTGCCTAACTGCATTGCAATTACAGTGGTGCACTCTCCAATGTTATGGGGATGCCTGGAAGATTCAAGAGTTATTTCTTAGAGTATAATAAAGCAACATCATTTTCTCAACCATCCTTTAATTAATCCATTAAAGCACCATAGAATATGTAATACCAAAAAAGTCTCATATATCAAACATCATAAAGGTGTAAAATGTAAGCAGAGAATGGAATTCCCCTGTCCTTGTACACTAACATCTCAGTTAAAGACATAGGACCAAGGCTATGCCTTTTATTGCCTCTGACTTATAGATCAATACAAAATGCTCAAAATAAATCAAACCCCAACTTGCATTTCTCTCAGCTGATGAGGATGCACCTTATATGCGAAGTATGCCCAATAATCAGCATGTGCTTTATACATGAGGTAATACGATAATTATCATCTTAATGGTGACTTCAGTGATCTACCTTCTGGTAGTTCTACAGAACTATGCATATAGTTTCTCCTTGACACTTTCCATTCAATGTGTGATAATCACAGTACTTCAGCAAGGCAGAAAAAGAGATTACTGTTAGAAGGCTACTCATAGTGATCATCTCTCATTTCCTCAATTACAGGTGAATAGAGGTTGCAGCTTGTAGAAGTCTGAGTTTTCCTGCTTGCCACCATTGATTCAGCACCAAAACTTAGTTCTATGGCCCTTGGATGAGGTTAACATCTCAGCCTATTGCTACTACTGTTATACAGATATCTCAGCAGAAAAGATGGAGCATGTTTTTATATGTGGGCTGTTATGTTATACATTCTTCGGAATCCTATGCATTTCATGACGATTCATCGAGCCAGGCTGGGCCACAACATTGGCGACAGTGGTGCTTGCTTCTCCTTCCCGAACAATGATTTTCAGCTTGGATATCAGGTAAATTATACATTTTTAGTGTTTGTCGTGTAATAAAATAAGTAGTTAAATTAATGGAGCATGTTTTTATATGTGGGCTGTTATGGTATACATTCTTCAGAATCCTATGCATTTCATGACAATTCATCGAGCCAGGCTGGGCCACAACATTGGCGACAGTGGTGCTTGCTTCTCCTTCCCAAACAATGATTTTCAGCTTGGATATACATTTTTAGTGTTTGTCGTGTAATAAAATAAGTAGTTAATGGATAATTCATGACTTGTGTGTGTTATCAATGGATAATTAAACTCGGGATGTGCCCTCGTTTAATTATCTGTTGATAACACACACGCCTCATGAATTATCCATTAATTACTTGTTCAGTATATTGAAATACCTCCCTGACATCAGGATCTATGTAAACATCCTCATAGGATTCAGTATATAACAATATAAGAAATACTTTTCGACATACTTTATGTCAGACCCTCAGTTACTTTCATGCCCAATTGAAGGGGGCTTATTTCCATATCCTTGGTGGCAGCATAGTGGTTATATCAGGCCCATCAGACGTGTAATACAGTATGTAAGTAATGTATAGACCCCTCGTGTGATATTCTAAGATATAACCAACGAGGTGCCTGATATCTATACCTTACTTGCTTTATTACACGATTAATCAATAAATAATCAATAGAATATCAATAAAAACAAATTCATTCACCTCAATGGATGCCTGCACCTGGGGTTTGCAGTGCGACTCGCTAACTATTATAATACTAAGGCCGTGAAAAGGCGGACCAGGCCGAGACGTGAACACCTGTGCCAGACCGTGAGCATGAAATCGTATCCATGTGGCCACCCCCATCCTACTTGGAGCTGTGATAGACTTATAACCATAATGCCATTCTCACCTTGCGCATGTGACAAAGCTAGGGGTCATTACTAACCATGCCAAACCTATGACATTGTATATATACAGGCAAACACACTCTGTTTGTCGTCAGTCCCTGTGGTGCACTGCATAGGGAGTTGGATTTGGGATCAGTAGGGTATGGGTTTGACCCCTGCCCTTGGCAATAGAATTCTCATAGGTTTTAACATGTGACACAGTCATGACATGTAAGGTGTGCCTGATATCCATGGATAACAGCACACCCTTCAAAGGTCATGATGCATGCATCATGGTGTGCAATATTGACAGGTATCAGAATGGGAATATCCAGGAAAAGCACCCTGAGTCACAGAAATCGTGTAATAATTAGATATATTGAAAGAAACACCTGCATGCAAACCTATAATATCCATTTGCTTGTTACCCATTGATGGTAAACGAATCCTCCTGTGTGGCATTTCACAAGCTGGCAATATTTACAACCGGTCATAACTAGATGTGATAGTAGTTTTAAGATTGGTTGTAAGCTTACAATGGCAGGTGTTTCTATAAAAGTCATCAGTATGTTCTCATGTATTTCTCTGTCGGACCATGCCAAGATAGGAGTAGTTGCAACTTTGCAACAGTCATAATTTGGTTTTAGAAATGGATAATTTTTATGACTATTATTATCTTTTGCTTGTGAAACACCGCACTGGCTTCCTACACAAATAAGGTGCTGTGAGAGGGTAATTAGCCTGAACATAACTGGGAATTGTTTCAACAGATGGTATGACTGGAACCCTTCAAATTGTAATGATAGGCACTATGATGGCTCCAATAGGAAATATCTATAAGTGCATGACTATGACTGCTCTACATAATTTTATGTGAGGTTGGCATTAGGGCCTGTCATAAGGGCATGTTTCAAATATTAGTGACATCTGCAGCCATAATGTTTTGAAACAGGCCCCTCCCTTTTAAATAAGAACTGAGGTATTCTCTGCATGCTTGTATTCATGAATAAAAAAGCTGGCATCTGCAGGGTTATAACACGGGGCTACTGCTCCTCAAAGTGCATACCAAAGTGTATACTGGGAATTGGTATGGAAAGGGGAGTTGTTGTTTTTTTATCATGGCATCTTCAGTATGAGTCTTCGTGATGCCCTACTATGGAGCCCTGTATTCTGTTAACAATATGGATCCTTATTCTTCATGTAATGTGTTTACAAAGCGTGGGAAAACGTAACATTACGGGGATTTAGTGCTATTTATGGCCACCAGGTGGCCCCACCAGTGCTGCACATGGTATAACATTATACATTGTAAGAGAACTTTCACATACTTCTCCTTCTCAGAGTTAGATGATCCATACACCAAAATGATCCCTAAGAGTTCTTCATTTCAATTCAAACAAATATGGTTGAATGAATTCATAAGCTATTATCTTGGTCAGCTGAGTACTCAAATCATATAGACATACCTGAACTAAGAATATTACAATATCTGGCAACTCATAGAGAACATATTAGTTTTGGATATGATTATGTGGTTATTCATGCTGTAAAAGAAGCTTATGCCCACTATTCAGGGTCTGTGATAGATAAACTATGGAAGAAGAGCTACAGAAAGTATTCTGATAGATTACAACACAATTTCCCTCTTGTATTGATTGGTTGTGCTACCTAGTGGCTGTGAATAGCACAGAATCCCCGTAATGTTACCTTTTTCCATGTTGCGTCATGAAGGCAACATGTGATTAAACTACTTAGCACTATCGGTATGGTGGGAGGGGCTGGAAAGCTGATTACATATAGGTCCATGGATATGCTACAAACTGACCTATTTTCAGAATAGTGGAAAATTACCGTCATACTCTGAAAATGGCCTTTCCAGACTCCATTACTTACATATTTGATTGTACATTAAATTGGTCGATATGGTTTTCCAAGAACTAGACATATTCACTAGTAGAATATATGGGTCAATCCACTGAAAGTGGGCACTTGACCATGGTAGAGGGTCATTTTTAAAAACTAAGAATTGGATCATAAAATTTAATTTTATTTATAGCCCTATATCTTGGCTCTTAGGAAAGGTTCATTCAAGTAACTAACTCCCAAGCGTTCAGTTTTTATTGCAAATATACAAAAGTATGAAAATGTAATGGGCATGAGCAAAATGAATTCTTCTCTAAATCACAGAAATATTTGTCAGAACTACATGATTTTCAGTTAGGATATTTGACAAAAGGTCCCAAAGACACACTATGAAGAAAATTGGAAAAAAAGATGGATATTTACAATACATAAGGAAATAATATGAATGTAATGGGCGTGAGCGTAATGGGCATGAGCGAAACAACTTTCCCAGGCTTCAGACAGCCACTCAGCAACATAACCTCACCAGAATTAATCTAGACAATAGAAATAATTTAAGAACACTTATAGGATGCATTTGGAATGCGTTGTCAACGAACCGTTACAAGTCGATGTTGTAATGAACACTGAATCCAGAGAAGTTCTTTGATCCTGGTTTATTGCGTGATGACAGAGTGTACATATAGGTGATAACAATGATACACTCGCCAGTGTGCAGGCTCTGCCCCTAAGCTTGTAGCTCAACCTGTCATAGGTTCTAGATACTAGGGACGTTGTGTGTAGAATGAAAGGATACCTGGGAGCTGCTCATGGGGTCTTATATACCTAGGTGAGCAGCTCACAGGGTGATGAAATATACCGGTAGGAGCAGGTCAATCCGGTCAGATCTGGTTGGATCTGGTCAGATCTGACACGTCGTCATACCTGGTAATGATTCTATTTATGTGTGGACCAATCAGGGTGAAGGGAGATTGTGGAATTTCCCTGCATCCTTGAAATGCGTCCACAGGTATGTTGGTATGTTGTGATACTCCCAGTGAGTCAGTGCCCAGAAATGGAATGGGTCTGGCTCTCATAACATCCTGGTATGGATGACGTAAGAGAAGCTCACTGTACACACTGGGGGGGGGGGTGAGCTGTAAGCTCGTGAGCAGGGCCTGAGCATGTGTGGCGAAGAATTTAATAAATGTGTAAAATAATGAATAATACCCAGAATAGTCCATTGACAGCGTCAAGCCTGCCAACATGCTTGCAGTGCATTTTACTCATGCCCATTATGCTCACGCCCATTACACTCATGCCCATTACATCTGTCAGTTAACCCCTCTTTTTGGCATAACCAAGGCAGGTAGAGACTCCAGTCTTTTTTTAAAATGACTTATTAACAATAGATCTTCAAGTTAGGCTGGTTGAAAGAAAGAAAACTTTGATAGTATTTGTCCTGGATGCAGAAATTTGAATGTAATGGGCGTGAGCAAAATGGACTTGAAAATACTTGAATATGTACCACACAGTCATGCCTGCAAGTAGACCCTAAGTTTTTGTACCAGATAATCCCCTATGAAGACCCTAATCTTGGTGGGAAATAAAAAGATTGAGGATAGTGTTTTAGTAGACCTACCAGTGTACTTTTATTTTGCTCACGCATTTTGGTTATAGAAATGAACAGGGGAAAAGGAATGCCAACCAGAGCACCTCCAAACAACATGAAAATGTTAGATAGGACACCCCCCCCCCCCACTAAGGAATAGATAAAATTATATTGGTCTGTTGCTGTTTGGCTTGATGGTATAGACCTTGGGATGAGGTGGAAATTGAATAAAAAGGCAATTTTTGGCCATTTTTGAACTTTGGGCCACCATATCTCAAAAAATAGCAGGCCCACATATGTAAACTTGCCCTTCTTTTAAAGCCCAAGGTGTTTTCTTTCAAATGAAACCAGAAATAAAAAGAATGTGTCAACGGACGGTTACATGTGGTGAAGTGAATGTACACGGAATCCAGGGAAGTTCATTTGATCCTTTTATTGCATAGCTGACATGAGTGTTTCATAAAGGTGGTAACAATGATAACACTCGCCAAGATCTAAGCTCTGCCTCCGATCCTATAGCTCAACCTGTCGTAGGTTCTAGGTATAGGTGTAAGGTGTAAGTTGGGAGAGATGATCTTAGAAAAGATGATTGGGAGCTGCTCAAGCTACCTTATATACTGAGGGCTTGAGCAGCTCACAGTGTTGTGAAATGTTCTGTACATGTGGCTCAATGAAATAGAGATATGTGTCATAGGGAGAGGTTGCCACCTGTGGGTTAATCATATTGATGAGGATTGAGAGGAGATTGTGAAATATTCTCTCATTCCAAATATGGCACCACAGGTGGACCCCACATCCTCCAGCGGGGCTGTGTGGGTGTAGATATGATTGGAATGTTGATACATCCATCTACATTATGTCACAGAGTCTCATGGAGGAAGTGAGTTCGTGATAACTTATGGATCCTGGTTCCTGTTGGGGAATACAGGAGATTGTTGAGTATGGATCGTGAGCAGAGCTTGGGATTTATATGGCGAAGAAATTAGTAAATATGAAAAATAATAATAATACCCAGAATGGTCCATTGACAAATGGTTACTTCCTTTTTTTTCACAGCCCTCTTTATCCAAAAAAGACCAAAAAAGACCAAGGTGCCCACTTTCGGTGGATTGACCCATATGATCATGGACCTGGCCGAAGAGCATAAGCAGACTCCTGTGCCAAATCCTATATGTATGATTATACACCGTTCCTATTTTAGGGACAAATCTATGCTGACAAGAAGTCGTCCTGGGGCTTATAGCAGACTACAACATAGGCCTCATAGTGCAGAATGCTGTGTCCAAAAAAGGCCTCCTGTAAGATTTGGCAGATTTGGAAAGCTTTATAAATATCGGCATAGGAAAAAAAAAATTTTAGGGTCCACATTTTTCCCGGCCCCGAACTCCCTTTTTCGGGCCCTTTTCAAAATGGCTGCCACCAAATGGACTTTGACGCATATCTCAAGAGGATATTGTCTGATTTTTATGATCTTTAGATCTGGATGGGGGTTCTTGAGGATGCTGATTCATATAATGAGGGTTTCAGATCAATTGGAGGTAATCTACTGGGTCATTTCAGCGAGGTCAAGGTCATGATTACAATACAAAGCCTTTTGTAAGGAGGATATTGCCCGATTCTGCTGAGCTTTATGTCTGAAAAGTGGTTTTTGAGGATGCTGATTCAGAAAATAAGTGTTTCTGACTGATTGGAGGTGTCCACAAGATCATTTCGTCAAGGTCAAGGTCATAATTACAATACAAAGTCTTGTTCCAGGAATGATTTTGATGATCCTTACATCTACTTAGGGTTCTTGAGGATGCTGATTCATATCATGAGGGTTTCAGACCAATTTCAGTTAATCTACAAGGTCATTTGAGCAAGGTCAAGGTCATAATTACAATAAAAAGTCGATATATTTTATGCCTTCCTGCTCATGGAAGACATTGCATGATTCTGCTGATCTTTATGAAAAGATGAAAAGGGGGTTTTGAGGATGTTGATTCAAGTGTCTTAAACTGATTGGAGGTATTGTACAAGGTTATTTGATCAGGGTCAAAGTCATTTGATCTGGGTCAAGGTCATGATTACAATACACAGTTTTATTTCAGGAGGACATTGCCTGATTCTGATGATCTTTTCCATAGGGTTTCTTGAGGATGCTAATTCATATCCTGAGGGTTCCAGACCAATGTGAGGTACTGTACAAGGTCCATTAATCAAGTTCAAGGTTATGACTGCAATATAAAGATTGCAATATTAGGAGGATATTATCTGGTTTTGATGGCCTGTAGCTATCATTAGGGGTTTCCTGAACGATGATTCAGAAATAAGGGTTTGGGGCTGATTGGAGACCCAAGGTAACAAGGTCATTTTTTTCCAAGTCTTCACTACAAACTTTTTGTGAATTACATGAGGGCTGGGATACAGAGCATAAATTTACTTTTAGATTCAATACAAACATTAATGGTTGAAAATCATCCCAGCAAATTGTCGATATCTGTCGCCATGATTGGTCATCAATGGTGACTCCTTTCTGAGTGATAACTCACTGCGTCATCTTTCGCCACTGTGTGTCAGTCTCACATGGCATGGCGTTTTATCACAACAGTCGCCAACATGATCTCACTCACTACGTGAGTATGTGCCACCCCTTGTCATCCCTCACAAAGCATGGCAATTTATCACAACAGTCCCCAACAGGATCTAACTCACTGCGTGAGTATGTGCCACTGCCTGTCAACTCTCAGTCAGAATGGCGGCTTATCCCAACCATCGCCAACATGGATCTGACTCATTGTGTGATTATGTGCCACTCCCAGTCAACTCTCACTCAGAATGGCAGCTTATCACCACCATCGCCAACATGGATCTCACTCACTCTGTCAATATGTGCCACTGTTTGTCAACTCTCATTCAGAATGGCAACTTTTCACCTGCATTGCCACATGGCTCTCACTCACTGCGTGAGTTTGTATCACTCCTAGTTAATCTTCTCTCAAAAAGGCGACTTATCACCACCATTGCCAACATTGGTCTCACTCAATACGTGAATTTGTGTCACTCCAAGTCAATGCTCTCTGAGGATTGCATCATCTGTCACTCACTCTCACTCACAGTGGCAACTTATCACCACCATTGCCAAAGTTGTTGAGACAGCACCACTGTTCAACATGTAACCTATCTAGGAAGTGTGGGCATTAAGTATAAGTCCCATACGTATCAAATGTGCTTTGTTTCACACTGATTTCCATGTAATACTTCAGAGTTGAATCAAACAAGATTATATAGAGAGAATATCAATTGAATTTAGATAGAGGTATCTCTAAAATGAAAGCAACTATCCATAAACACCTTTTCTCTGGTAACAGGAAAAATACATAGGGAAATGTCAACATGAACACCTTGTCTGTGGTTAGAGGGAAGATACATATGGCAATACCTTCTCTGGCAAAACATACTTTGATCTGGCAGATGTGAGGCTTCATGATTACCAATGTCGATGATCATGAGCTTTTCATCTAACAAGGTGAGTGATCACCAGCGTCGCCATTACTGGTGAGTCTGAGTGATCACCACTCTCGCCATCCATGGTGAACCTGCGCTATGATGTGGTGCGCGTTTCATCTAGCGAGGTGAGTGATCAACCGCCTTGCCAACCCTGGTGAGTGTGAGTCATCACGATCCTCGCCAACCATGGTGAACATGCGCTATGGCATGGTGTGCATTTCATCTAGCCAGGTGAGTGATCACTCGTGTCGCCATCCCTGGTGAGTGTGGGTGATCAAGATCCTCACCATCTGTGGTGAACCTGTGCTATCACGAGGTACGCGTTTTATCTAGCGAGGTGACTGATCACAATCCTTGCCATCCGTGGTGAATGTGCATTATGACGTGGTGTGCTTCTCATCTAGCGAAGTGACTGATCACTCATGTCGCCATCCCTGGTGAGGATGAGTGATCACTCATGTCGCCATCCCTGGTGAGGATGAGTGATCACGATCCTCGCCATCCCCGGTGAACATGTGCTATGACGAGGTGCGTGTTTCATCTAGCGAGGTGAGTGTTCACCCGCGTCGCCATCCCTGGTGAGTCTGAGTGATCACCATCCTCGCCATCTGAGGTGAGGCCATGTGATCACCACCATTGCTATTCCTGGTGATCTTGTGCTATAGCGACGTCGTGTTCCATCTAGCGACATGTGTGAGCCACTTCACACAGGTTGACAAGGAGTCACGACAATTTGCTGGGATAGTGAGCCAAATAGAATTTTGGGGGTCGCCGAGCCCCTGAGCTTAGGATATTTTTCACTAATTTCTTTTGCTCGTTTTATCGGGCTCAATGAGTTTTTGATGTCATATGTGGGTTTTAGTGGTCCAGAGTCGATATTTTGGGCTCCAGGGGGTTAAAAATGCCGAAAATTGACCCCTTTTTGCACAGAAAATCAATACAATTAGCATATTTTATTCTTTTTAGGATAAATAGGACTAGGTGTGTGTCTGTCAACTTTGACTATGTAAAATATAGTCTTGTGGTGAAATAGGACTAACAATTGTGTTCCTGGGGAAATTTCTCTATACTTTTGGAGCATTTTACTTTTTGTAAAGAGGTCTGTCCAGACAAAAACTCGGCCATTTAGCCTCCATCATCCAAATATCTAAAAGGGAGATGGGTTCAGTTGTGTCCTAAAAGATTTGCTACATTTGGACAATAAAGTATGTTGAAGAAATTGAATTCCTCCATAAACTTCACCGTGAGGGGGCAATAAGTATTTTTCCTTGAAAAACCCGTTTTTCTTGTCTGGGCAAAGAAAATCATGTTCCTGCTCCTCCTGTTTATGTTTGATATATTTAACTATCCTAACTATGTCAGTTATTAAGCTCCCACATATACCTAAGTACCCAATGTATAGGAATTTTGATAACTGTGATTCCTTTGCAGTATCAGGGCTAGGAAGTGGTTTTCTATCCGGGGCTAACTTGTGTCCGGGCGAGTGACCTTTCAATAACATGCCAGGTTGAGGGCTCGATTTTCTACAGAAACAATCATCATATCTTCCCGAAAATCTCAGGTCTGGACTATTTCAACCTGTAGATTACAGAAATCAACTTCTTATTAATGTCAGATGAGTCATTGTCATCATAAAATGCACATACTTTTAATAAACATTTATCGCGATTCTGGTCACATTTCTTGTCTAGAAAAGAAATTGATACTCATTCTCTTCCTGTGTAGGATGAATATATCTAACTACCCTAACTATGTCAGTTATTTACCCCCACATATACCTAACTGCCCAATGTAAAGGATAGTAGATTACTGCCCATGCTTTGTAGTAGCAGGGATGGGAAGTGCTTTTTGTCCTTTCAATAACATGCCAGGTTGAGGGCTCAATTGTTTACAGAAATAATCATCATATCTCCCCAGAAATCTTGGGTCTGGACCATATTGACCTATAGATTACAGAAATTGTCATTGTCATCATACAATGCACATACTTTTGATAAATGTTTATTGCGATTCTGGTCACATTTTCTTGTCTGGACAAGCAATTGATATTCCTGTCCCTCCTGTGTACAATTATAATAATTAACTGTTCTAACTATGTCAGGAATTTATCCTCCACACATATATAAGTATTCAAAGTTATATGCCATTTGGTTAATGCTATGCTCTGCATATCCAGGGCATGAAATTGTTTATAACATCCAAGCAAATGTCCAGGCGAGTGACCATTAGCAAATTACAAGGTATTTCCAATGGATAATCTCAGGTACAGATAGATTTTCCCCCCACTTTACCTATATACCACCTGAAAGTACATACCATGGGCTTTCTCCTCCACATAATTGATAGTAACTACTGAAATCTGTATCACTTTTATGTAGAACAACAGGTAATGGATATGCAATGACTTGGAATTTATTCAAAATCCAGTCCAGCCCCTATCAAATGATAATCCATGGTCGAGCCAAAAGCTCAAAATATCTAGTTCTGTCTCTATAAGTTGAACCCTCAGACTCAGTACTATAAGAAAATAGTATAACATTGTATTAAAAACATATTTCAAATCATTTTGCCAGGCCTGAAGGGAAAATACCCCACAAGGTCACTTGGGAGGATATCCTTACCAAGGCATTTAGGTTCAAGTTGGCATAGCAACGGTTTTCATATTTAACTCATAATATTTGGTGGTCAGCTACCCCAACACCTATAGACTATGCATGAGAAATAAATTTAAGATACTCCAAGGATTTTTCTGAGACCCCAAAATGGCCACGAATGCCATCTGAACATTAAAATTTTGCGGACAAAATGGAATTAGCAGATGGAGGACAAAATGGAATTTGAGGACATTTTGGAACAAAGCTTGATGGGCAAAACGGAATAAACCACTGTTAGTGGACATTTTGGATACAATGGAATGTGGACAATTTTGCAGATATTTTGGAACAAATGCTTGCGGACAAAGTGGAATTTGGAACTTTTTATTGACGTTTCAGAACAAAACCTGGTGGAAACAATGGAATCTGGGCATTTTTTTGGATAATTTGGAACTAAACCCTGTGGACGGAATGAACTTTGGAACTATTTGCGGACATTTTGGAACAAAACCTAGGGACACAATGGAATCTAAACATTTTTTGCGGACATTTTGGAATAAGAGCTGGTGGATAGAATGGAATCTGGACACTTTTGGTGGACATATTGGAACAAAAACTGGTGGATAAAATGAAATTTTGAACCTTTTTGTGGATGTTTCGGAAGAAAACCTGGTGGTCACTATGGGATTTTGACATTTTTGCAGATATTTTGAAACTAGAAATGGTGGACACAATGGAATTCTAACACTTTTGGTGGACATTTTGGAACAAAAGCTGGTGGACAAAATGAAATTTGGAACTTTTTGTAGATGTATTGGAACAGAACCTAGTGGATACAATAGAATAAGTAATTTTTGGCGGACATTTTCGAACAAAACATGTTGGATGAAACGGAATGAGGGATCTGGCAGATACATTAGAATGGGTGGACATAATGGAACCCAACAATCAGGGATAGGGGTATTATAAGTATGACCACAATAATAATACCTGTGGATGTACATGGTAATATGAAATCATAACACAAGACATAAATTAATGACCTTTGGCAATGTCAGAGGTAATAGGTCAAAGGGCAAAGGTCCTTTTTTAGTGACAGGTGGTCAGGTGATATGCCCCCTCTTTCTGCAGCACTACATGTGAAATGAGGTGATATGGGAGGCCGCTTGGCATGTGCTGACAGACCTTCTGCTGCCCCTGGTACAGGTCTGACACCAAAATTACATGTAATTTATAGCTCATCTACAATGGACTCCACTGCATTTTATAAATATTTCTCTGACCTAGGTTCCACACTGGTAACCATCTAAAATTCAGCCTTTGTAGCTACCTCTAGCATTTTATTTGATATCTTCATTTAGACATGTAATTCCTAGAATGATGTTACATGAGGCCTATTGATTGTACTTCATTATGTTTACTTTAATAAGTAGCCATGATATTTTATCTCCTGCTGTAATTTGATGATAAATGAATTGATGAACATCTTAATTTCAGTCATTCAATGAACAACCTGTGTCAATCCCTTGGACTTTGGTTTACTAAGGTACCCGTACCCCACCCAATAGAGACACATATATGCATACAACAGCAGGTATTCATCAAATTATAGATACCAGGGGTAGGTATATCCTGCCTCTATTTGGTAGACAAGAATCTGATAGAGCTGTGGTTGATACCAATTAAGCAGACATGGCATACTGAAAGATGAAAGGCAGTCATAAAGCTCTGTAAGTCAGGGTAAAGCTCCTATAAGTACGTTCACCTAGACAGCTGATGCCAATTAGTCCCATGTAGCAAACAACAGCCACACATTAGGTACACCGACAAATGTAGTTGGGACCAAATCACCAAGCGCAATTCTGTAATGTGGCCTGAACACTACACCAATTGCTGTAGGTAGCAAACAGGGTGGAATCAAACATAGATATGTCATAAACTTTCTTTCCACTCTCTTTTTTTTCTGGGGGTCAGGATTGCTTACTGCTGGCACTAGGACTTCCATCAGGAAGCTAATATCCTGTAAAGGCCTGTGCTGGATATTTCCCTATGTCTACAGCTCATGCTTTATTGCCTCTATCACAACCTCTCTGGTGGCTGGACGTGAAGGCACTGGTTTGTCAACCACGAAATCAGACATCAAACCAGATTAGGGAAATCAATGGTTACTTTGGTAAAGTCACCACTCACATCCATAATCAAGGACTGTGCATAGCAAATAAAAGCACCAGAGGGCAGCACTGTTCCCTTTAGTTTCTCACCCTTCTATAGCATATATGGATAACACCTACACAGACTAAACCTGGTAACCATTCTATGCCCGTGCCCTATTGAGAGTCATACAGTAAAATCCTTAGCATTGGTATCCATAATTCACCATTGTCAATATTTACTGCTCTCTAGTTGCAAATTACTTTATGTCAATTTCTTAGCCAGTAACTATAAGTATCACCTCCTACCTTGGAGTTGTAAACCTGACATGTGTGTAGCACCTCAGGGTCTTTCTGTCATGAAACCACAAATTATTCAAGGTGGGCGGCCTTTCTAAGAATCAATGTGGTTGGTTAGGTAGTAAGGGGAGTAAGACAGTCATTAGTACAATTCCTCCTACTACATCTTCCACCTAATTGCACAAAGCTCCCACACATTCTCATCCGTATACATTTCACACACCTACCCTTATTCAGGACAAACAGCACCGTAAGGACAACGATAGACAATATATGAAAGTCGTACACTTTATCAACAGAACCTTGAGAGAATTTTCAGGTTATTACACATCCAAGGTGAAAGTTTACAATATGTTGCAGGTCTATAATGAAGGCATCTCTGACAAGTTCTATCAAACAGATATGACCTGCACAAACGCCACCATGAGGGCACAAAATGAAACCACCAAATATGACAATATTTGCATACATTCCTAGCTTATATGGCATAACCTTTATCACCACATTATCACCACATTCGGTACGATTCATCAGTATTCTACCCATTCTTATCACTTGATTTCATGTTGTTCGCACCCACAGACTCCTATATGAATAGATAATAGTTTTATTTCATTTTCTGATGGTCATAGATATGCATGTACACCTGCTGTTTGATTGAGTGATTGATGGAGTATTTTTTTCTGTGGAATTAAATGACCACCAGCCTTCAAATGCTCGAGTAGTGAGACGGACCCCATGATCCATGGTTTTTATCATTCCCACATGTTACTGATCACCCCTGGAGCTACTAAGAGAAGATATTAGTTGAATTAGACAGACTTTACCTTTAATTTGAAATGAAACAAAAAAGACTGAAGCTTTAATCTGCATCATGTTCGCCCTAAGCAGCAAACTTTAATACTTTAAAATATCTGCCAGTTCACCCCCTGCAAAGCTATATACTTATGGGAGCACAAAGCCTACTGACTAGCTTGAACCTAACAGAGAGTATGAGGCCAAGAACCAGAGGCAGAGCAGTAACGGTGCACTTCAGTGAAACTTAGACTACACCCCCAAGCATGGCTTCCAAGAGAAATTCAATCAGATCAGGTCCTTTACATACATGTCTAAGAGCTATCATGTGAGACTGCAATTGATCCACCCCAGTGGCGGTCTGCACAACAGAATGAAATGTCAGATGTGGCACTGCATGAACCTTCCGATTTAAGCAACTTTAAGCAAAGATTAAAGTTGAGTAATGGCCTTATTTCCAAGCCTTTAATCAACTTTAATTTTTCTCCTTCTTAAAGTTGAATAAAGCCTTGGAAATAAGGCCATTACTCAACTTTAAGTTTTGCTTAAAGTTGCTTAAATCGGAAGGTTCATGCAGTGTGGCTGGTTTAGGGGAGATTGGTCATCCCTGTGGCCAGGTCACATGTAGTCTTTTTTTTCAAAGATCAAGACTTAGTGTTATTAGTATTCAACACTTTTAAGTCTTTTCATTTATTTAGCTTAAACTGCTCTCAATCTTTAAAATAAATTGTGACCCATCCTTACAAAATGGTTGGGAAGTCGCACATAGAAAATATCTAAAATAACCATATTCAAATACAGCTCATCAAAAGTTTTCATTTCGTATATAAAACTTGTATATCTGAACCAGGTTGGACTCTGGAGATATTCTGGCAATGAATGTAGTCAGATCGATTAAAATCGTTTGCACTAAAGAAAGTTACCCAGATAAACATATATGATAATTCGTAAACTCCATATAATTCCTATGTAATGTTATATAACCACAGATTCTATAGATATGTCTTTTGGGTATGTGTGGCTCAAATTTAGTTTAGTAACCAAGGATTCTAAATGACATCTACCAAAATGTCAAAATACCAATCTTGACAAATTTAATATTTTTGGCACTATGCCACTTTATTTTTAAGGGCATATCTAGGCTTCTAAATGTGTGACTTCAGTACCACTTTGTAAGGATGGGTCACTTTTAGTATTCCTGGTATTGGTGTCAGTTTTGGGAAAAAGATTATGGAGTATAGTGTAAAAATCCAAAGATCTCTTTTGATGGAGTAACTCCTCAAGACCAGGCAGATTGTGGACTTTCCATGGCCTCCTCATTAGCCTAGAGATTGGATCACACTCTGCTACCTTATCATGAACCCACACGCCTGCACATGTTTTATCTACTGAGCATTGGATAATACGGAGCAGTTATAGATGGCAGTAGTAAGTGGCAGTGGTTCTCCTTTTTCATCACCTAAAAGGATGTTCAATATCAGCTTTCAATCCAGGAAAGCATTCCTCAAGATGGCATGAGGTGTCCCCTTCAAATGATAGTAGGACCCCTAGCATCTAGCAGTCTCTGTGATGATTCCAAGGGTACATCTCAATAAGAATGCACACCGTAATATCTCACCCAAAGGATGCAGCTCGCATATAGGGCCCACTCTGAGTTCGTGCCAGACCTATAAGGCACACCTGGGCTTTGATTTTGAGAAGTTAAATACTGCTCTATAGCATAAACTTATAAGTCACATTCAGACTTCAGCTTGATTCTGTAAGAGCCTTTCTCCACTAGGCAACAAATAGCCACAACGACCATCGGTACCGTATGTGAGCAAGTGAGTGGGGCTAGGGTACCTCAAAAGGAGACCTCTCGGTACCCAGATCGGTACCAAATCGTCTGAAAAAAATCATGTCAGTCTTTCAAGGTGAATATTGTGACAGATACCTGCATCGGTCACAATGATTGTACAGTGGAGACAGGCCCTAAGGTACAGCAATGGCCTATCCTTGCATGTAAGGCATGACATAATTGTATCTGCAAAACTATGGTACTTTGTCGTAACAATGCAATAAGATGGTGATTGATCCTTTAAGGGCCTTAAGGAGGCCTGTTGTAAATGTTCCATGCGACACACATTTTCTTTTGTTCTGTATACATCTGGCATTGAGACAACACACAAAAAGGATACTTCAATGCATTATCTATAAACTGTTAAAAAATCCCTAAATTTAGCATGGAAACTCCGTAAAAGTTTACGGTGATCCACCGTAATTTAAAACAGCGGTGATTTCCCCTATACTAACAGTGTTTCACCTAGCTGCTAAGGTTCACTGTATGGGAGTTCTCCACAGTTTTCAATGGGAATTCACCATATTTTTAGGTGATTCACTGGCAATCATCGTTTTTACTGCAATTGTTTTTTTTTAGTGTGTAACATCAACAATAACAGATCGGAAAAAGAAAAATCTGTGCTGCAGGTAACGCAGCCACAGGGAGCCCATAGTGGAGCTTGAGCATTTTAGTAGAAGTGATGCTCAAAGTAGACATTTGCCTTTTCAGACAATTTGACATCCTTGCTCATCCTAGAATCCAGGAATCTAGCAATAAATATGGCCCTAGGCAAAGGACTACATCAGGAAGTCGATGGAGTGGTATTGATATTTGTGATATATGACACACTTGAAAAATTGAGTAAAATGATGAACACCCGGGGTGGATAGCTTGATGCATTATCTGTATGCTGTTTCCAAATAGTTGAAAAATACCTTTTCATGGTAGGCACCTCATTTCATAAACTCACATTATCTCCTTTACCCTTCAAAAGGACTGAAAAGCTGGTTGTTTGGGAAGTGCTGACCACTTCTGGACAAGGTTCCTTTAGAATTAGCTTATGGGAACACAAGAGAGAAGTGGATACCAAAAGTAAGTGACTTCCTTTTTTTGGAAGTGCACCTCTGGCAGAAGTGACTTCCAATGTTTCAAATTTGGAAACAGCCACCTATTAATCCTACATCTAATACACAATGGAAGCAGTGTCATAAATGCAATATGCAATGATGATAGCCATCTCATGTGACAAAATAATATTGTTCTCTCCTGACACCTATCCCCTCCCCTTCGTCATCAACCTTCTTCCAGCGAATGAAAGGGGACCCTTCTCTATTCCTAACCTAAGATGAATTGCAAAGCTATTACAACATAAACATAATCCATAATGTGATCGCCACATTTTAAATGCACGAGGTATGTAGATGCAGATGAAAACAAGTAAGACTCACGTTTTCAGGGACAGTCTTTCTCATCACTATGCTATACCTGAGTAGGAGGTTTTCTACTTTGCCATTTTATACAGTTGTGATATTTTGGCCTCATCACCCATGATAATGAGAGTCTGAAATTAGAGTCATGCAGATATTCCTAAATCAGTTTCCGGTCTGTGTCACATTATTGTGAGCAGTACCTGTGTTGGATATTGACCTTCTCATGAGGTCATTTCCTAACACACTACAACTGCATCCTTCATGGCATAATAGCAGTAGCAGCGGTATTTGCAGTCATATGAATGACATTGTGCTGTGAGATCATAATGTCTTAGAAAATGACATCCTGACTGGTAGCTACCCATCAAATTGGCAGGTAATCATACATTTCAAGGAATCCGATCTGTCTATATATTAGATACAGTAGTAAGTATTGGAATGCTTCTCCACAATAAGCAAGAGGATGGGCCACAGGCTGTGGCTGTGTGATGAGGTCATTTCAAAATAGTGATGATTCAAAATAATTTGAAATGACTCCAAATTTGTCATGACCTGATCCAAGATAAGACCGGTACACTGATCACCAACAGACGTGAAGGAACAAGATTGTTGGTTTTTCATTTGACCAATTCCATTTGTCACCTGATAAATTCGTCCTTCTCCCTCCAGTTTTACCAGCAGCCTTCTCCCATGTCAAACCACAAGGTATATCCCTGTACCCTATACCTAACCACAGAAAAACTGCTGTGGTATTTAAGCTGGCATTCAGAATGTGCTTTATCTCACGATTCTGGCCTCTACAGCACTGTTTTGAT
Organism: Acholoe squamosa; assembly: GCA_949317995.1. Taxonomy (NCBI): domain Eukaryota; kingdom Metazoa; phylum Annelida; class Polychaeta; order Phyllodocida; family Polynoidae; genus Acholoe; species Acholoe squamosa. The sequence goes on from OX439040.1 coordinate 20,064,014, forward strand.
CATAACCAGTGTGCATTATCAGAATATAACCGCACTCTGAGCCTTTCACTACCAGATTTAGATGATTGTTTAGTGGTAATTCTAACATTTTCGTATCAGTTAAAACCTTTCAGGACCTAAGGGAATTGAGCCCCGGTCAAAATATCCATAGCAGGAAGCATAAGCCAGAGCACCACAGAGAACGGTAGTACAAAGCAAAGTGAGTGATAATTTGCCTCACCCGTCCACCATGTTAAATCCTAAGTTACACACAGACATGTATAGATATCATATATAATGTTCGCATAGTATTTTAGTCAATACATTTGAAATATCCTTGAAATTAATAAATTTGCAAAGGTGAATGTATCGTTAGTCATCATGAAGGATCCATAGATTAAAGAATACATATAGGTTAATAGCTTACCCAGCAAATTGTCGTGAGTCCTCGTCAATCTTTGTGAAGTAGCTCACACATGTCGCTAGATGGAACACGACGTCGTTATAGCACAAGATCACCAGGAATAGCAACTGCTATGCCACGTGAGTCTAACACACAGTGGCGAAAGATGACGGAATGAGTCATCACTCAAAAAGGAGTCACCGTTGATGACCAATCATGGCAACAGATGACGACAATTTGCTGGGTAATATCATAAATTTTTAATGTAAATATACCAGTATCCATATTTCAGGGCCCATGCTTAGACAACGCCCAGGAACATGCATAAAAATAACACAGTGGCTTCCGTTCCAAACATGGCTTCCTCGCTTGGGTTATACGAAGACTATTTCTACATCATTTATGGGGTTATAACTTAAGAAATCAATGCAAAATGGATTAAATAGTGTGATAAATACATTGATGGATGAATAACCTACCACTTGTGGTAGGTTATTAATCCATTATTAGTTTAAAAAGGCACACCTAATAGATATTGACATGCATGTCCAACTATATTCCCTGTTGTATGCTGAAAATTCATACCAACAGGTTGGAGGGGCTTTACATTAATTTTGTTATATGCAGTCTAAGACATCATATTTATTTATGAGTACCACTGGACAACCACATAATTAAAGTGACAAAGTCAAGATTCTTAAATGGTATTGTTTCCATTCTAAAAATTGTTGTGATGATTGATTTGTGAGAATACTTACCTTAAAAACTGCAGTTTGTGATAGAGTGTTGTTCAGGGGTCTTTTAAGCCCAATATACTATGTGAACATTTGAAATACACCAGATGTCAGCAGCTCTATGCCAAAACACACTGCAATATGTTACCATATTGATTGCACATGTCTTCATGTTATGGAAGATGACCTGTACTATCTTTCAGAGCTTAAACAGGCTTGGAAAACATTGGCAACCCTCCTCCATAGGTGGAGGGAAAAACGTTGGTCCATCCCCCAACACCCAGGTTGAATTTCACAAGCTTTAAGGTTAACAGAAAAGTCAATTTGTGCAAGGCAATAATGATTTGTGCAAAGAAGTGAACCTGTATAGTGGTAGACCCTATAAGTATCCAGAAATATGTATGAACACAATGAAAACAAAGTTGTGTATGATGAGATATTCAAATTATGCATTTTCTGTTGCCTCCATACCCCCTCCCTCACCTCCCCAGCTGCATTACTCCCACTATTGGAGGATGGTCCAACACCTGCACTAATCTCTTATCAGCCATCACTATGGCAACCAGGAGATAAGAACACTCATTGAGGGGCCAGTGTCCAACAGTGGAGAGTTGTCCAACAGTGGCCAAGGCCCCCACTGTCCAACAGTGGGGAGTTGTCCAACAGTGGCTCAGGCTCCACCAAATACAGTTTAATTAGTGGAGATATGGCCAATGTTTTCCCCTGTCCACTGTTGGCATCATGTTACCTTTTCCCATGCCTGTTAAAGTCCTCTACATAATACATGAAGAAAGTAAATGAGATTTAAAAACTTAACGTAAGTAGTCAGTCCGTCTTCCTGGCACTTTTCTCCCCATTCCCATTGGACAGCTTCAGCCGAGAGTCAAAGATTTAGGGCTGTTTAGGAATGGTACACAGGTTGTCTCACCATTAGGCCATTAGCTGTTGATAGATGCTGGATCTTTTAGCCTTGAATTCCTCTAGGTTTCTCGGCCATTTCAGTAAAGTTACTTTGATGTTAAGACAGCAGCATGCAATCCCTAATGGGATTTGGTCTGTGATTGGACTGCTTTCAGATGTTGAGGGAGGGTCAGAAAGTGTACACTGCCTCATACAACAAGATTCACACAACAGCACAGCTATTAATGGTTTCTATCACATCAGTATTCAAAATGATGTTCCATCATTAAATGTCACCTCAGGCCATATTCCCCTTGCATCTGTGCCGTTAAGTATGATGTGTATGAAGTCAATAAGATATATGACTGTAACTGTAAGGCCAGATTTTACACCTCTCTAGTGACCTATTATAGAAAATATGCTTATATCAAACCCATGGTAATTATATTCATTCCTAAACCACAACATTGATCTGGCCCTACCCTCAAAATTAACAAATTGAGACTTTTCCATATGTTCCCTTTTCATACTGCAGCAGACTTTTCCCAATGTAGAACCACTGTTAAGTTACATACCCCGTCCCCTTGAGAGTGCTGTCCACCGTGCTTTGCTGAGGAGCGGGTGCTGCTAAAAGATCAAATCATCTCAGGTGTGAGTGGTCTTGGTACTGGCATGAGTGAGATGGGGAAGGTCATTGGGCATGTGCTGACAGCCTTTTCACTTCTAGTCCAAGTGAGGCCCCCAGTACAAATTATGTGTAATTCACAACAGCTTACAATGCCAGCTGATGCATTATAGAGGGCCTGCATACATTTCCACAATGGGATTTATTGGGTCCGCTGCTCCTATGTCTGTTATAGATAGGTGCTGAGTTAGAATCTCCATATTTGCAAATACAAATGCAACATTTACTCTACATAAGCTTTTTTTCTAATGTAACATTAAGAGTGGAAGGGAAATATGCATAAAACAGAATGTTAATCTATTAACTTTTATGATTATCCAATAGTGACTTTATTGTAATTAAGAGCATTAATGATGCCCGTTTCCTTTAATCTCTTTCTTTTTCTTAGATTGATTGCACTGTTTGCACTGCACTCAAGGCGGATATACTTGAAATGCACATAAGCAAACATAAATATGTAGAAATAATTACAATATGGGGGAAAGGGTAATGTTTTAGTCTTTACAAAGAAAACCTGACACTTATGAAGGACTTCAGCAATGTGTCCCGCCTACTTTAATGTAAATATTAGAAAGAAAAAGCATCTCTTTCTTTTTAGAGATAAAAGCATGGACATTTCCAATGTGGTTTTTAATCTTTTTTTCAGGTATTTTGGTCTGTTTCAATTTCTGATATTTCAGGCATTCTATTTGCAGCATTGAAATGACCACATAGGTTTCTTACAGGACACAAATAGACTAAAAAGATGTTGATCTCTTGTCTCTCACATTACAGTAGGTTTATTATGTGAACCTGGTACCTATAGCAATGCCATTTTAAAGCATCCCAATGTTGCCGGACTTTAAAATGGATTCTCAAAAAAAAAACAGAATTGATATAACCAGTATGAGTTGAATAAGGTTTCTGTAAAATATAGATTTTCCTGAAACTCCTGAGACCTTCCCATCGCCTATCCATTTATGAATATATGTTGCACATGCACAAATCTGTGGTCATACGATTTAAATGATTGAAGTACACAACCTCACAAGAGTCATGATTAACAATCACTGCTTCAATGCTTAAGTCCATTAAAATGAGGCTAACACCAAAGAAAAGACATGCTTTCTGTGTGAGGAGTTTGACTGTGTTAAAATTCCAAATATTCTCTTGGTCATCTGGTGCTGTTTGTTGGGTTGCCCCTTATAGAGAAAATAAAGTACCCTTTTTCGAATGCGCACATATCATGTTCAGCCTTCTACCCATTTTGATCATTTCTTTTCTCCACCAAAAACATCACCAAAATGGCAGAAGGATTTTGCTGTACTAGGTTCTTTATATGAAATAGCAATGGCTTTTAGCGCATCATTGTAAATTCAGGTTCATTTGTAACTAGCAATTTGCCAAGGTATTTGATTTGTTAGTGTTCTTGGGATACACACATTAATTGCCTCTTACTATTCCCTTTAATACTTTCTTTGGTACATTTTTTTCTGATAATGGCTGTTTGTGATAATAGTTTTTATGGCTTCTTTCACTGCAGACTTGCAATACCAGCATAAATCAAATTTGTATGCAAATGCCTTTCATAATGATCATCGGTGGGTGCAAAGATTTCTGATTAGACTCCATTGGTAGGATAGGATTTTTAATTTTGAAATTAACCAGCATTTGATACCCACAAATTCCAAATGTATAAATATTGGTGCAACCATTTGCTCATTCGACACCATTGGCTAGCGAGTATGCTAGTTTCAAAGGATGTTAAAAATTAAAGAAGTGAATTCCATTTTATATTAGCATAACCACTGTGCTGTCAATAAAATAGCCTCAAAGCCATCCTCAAAAAGTAATTTTGGAGGTTTGTTTTAGCGAGCTAACATGAAATAAATACAGAGTTGCAATACAGAGGTAAAAGTGTCTCCACTCCAATTTCTTCACTTGTCGGGTTGTTGCTTTTCCTAATTCGACCTTCAGCCTTATTTGGAACAGCAATAACCCCATGCATGCAGAAACTGGTCGTATTGACACTTTACCGTGCAACTCTGTTCATTTCTATAAAGCCTTATCCTGGATATTGCCCTCTGCCTCCAGCTCATGCTTTATTGCCTCTGTCATGACCTCTCTGGTGACTGGAAGTATCACTGTAAAGAGTTGGGGTTAAATAACAGGTTTGTTCTATGAAAATCAACAGGGGAAAGAGCAGTATTCTCAAATACACTGAGTGTCACTGTTTACTGACAAGCCTCTACCTGTAGACACATGTGTACAATGAGTTGTCCTGTATAATTACTCTCGTATACCCTAGGCCAGCCAGTCACTCTGCACCAGAGTGACCCACAAAGGCTTTACCAAAATAGCCTTACCTGTAGGTTCTGCTACTGGGGGGCAGCAGTATCTACCATTTGTTAAGAATGTATATGCTTATAGTGTCACCTCAATCCAACAATGTCCCCAGAGCGTATCAATTAATTGTAATACGATGATAATGTCACAAATCATAGAAAGTGTGCATATGGGGCCTTACATGTCATTCGCCCAGACATGTGCCCAGAAAAAGAATTCTTATAAGTATGCTTCTTTTACAATAGCAAGAACACATCTGACATAAATGATAATGTGATTTTCTTAATCTACAGGTCAAAATAGTCTGGACCTGAGATTTTCATGGAGGTATGAAGATTGTTTCTGTAGAAAATTAAGCCCTCAACATGGCTTCTAACTCAAATGTCATTCTCCCAGACACAATTTCGCCCAGACAATTTTGGTAATTTTGAGCACATTTTACCCCCTGGAGCTCAAAATATGCATATGGGACCATCAAAACCCATATGTAACATGAAGATCTCATCCTGCCTAACACTTTGAGCCAAAGAAATAGGGGTGGAATACCTCCAAATTCATCATATGCAAACCTTCTATGATTTTCGACCATAACTTCAATGGGTTCAATCTAACACGATAGATAGTGTAATAGGTTATCTGAGAAGAAACTAGGAACAACCAGTAATATACACCAAAGATGCCACACCTGTGTCTAAATTGTATATACAGTAAGACCTTGATAATTCGGCCCTTGATAATCCGACATACACGGGATCCAGCCAGGCTGAGACTGGGACATTCCAATACAAATCTATTGTAATATTCTTTGATAATCTGGTAGTTTTAAGATCCGGTCAATATTTGTCTGGAACAGGGGTGGCCGGATTATCAAGGTCTCACTGTACAAGTGCCTGGACTCTGAACCTGAAGCAAACATAGGCTTACCTGCCTTTAGGTTAGTCTAGTGTTAAAACTGACTGACCATGAAATGGTTTTGGAGACCTGGTTGTCTTCTTCTCTCATTCTCAGTGATGGCACTTCAATTGTATTGGATACATTCTTGTCTTCATCAGGCTTGCATGGTTTATAGTATCAATGAATGCACAGAGTGAGAACATAAAAAATATGATGGGGATTGTATCATGGACTCACCTCACTGTAGAGTATATATAGCAGTGCCTTTACATACTATACAATACAGTTCCTGTAGATTGACAGAACCTCTCGCACTGTAATTCTAACCCCTAGCTTCTGTAAATTTACAGCAACAGTTGCTGGAACCTCAGTTGCCAGCAAAGGTTTTTGTAAAGTTACAGTATATTCTGCTGATCATTTATAGCAAAACTTGCTGTCCATTTACAGAAAATATTGGTGTTATTTTACAAGACATATTCATGTAATTCTACAACATATTTTGCTGTTTATTTACAACATATGTTTCAGTAGATCTAAGTGATCTTGTTGTATGGTTACAGTGGTTGTTACCGTATGATTACTGTGGATTGTGTTGCAGAATTACAGCAACTCACCTCTTGTAGATTTACAGCAAAATGTATTGGAACCAAAGTAGCCAAGGGTTTTTGCTGTAAAATAACCGTGGCTACTACTAAAAGTGTAAAGCTATTGGTTTGTCAGTTCAGGTATGTAAACCAGTGAAATCAGGCTTGAAACCAGATTGGGAAATCTAGCGAGAGTAATCTTAAATGGCAGTCCATTAGATTGTGAGCTAGATATGCAGAATCATTTCAGATCAGATATCACTATTAAGAGTGAAGTTTTTTAATGGAACATGTCATTTTTACAGTCACATGTCATAACCTTGTTGGTATAAAGTAGGAGACATTTCAGATCTCATAAATGCCCTGTTTGGTGGTAGCTGCCCAGCCAGCACACCCACATCGGACCCAGATGGGATTCCTGCTGGGATTTCTCGGGTGGCCCAGATGGGTTGAAGCTTGTAAATGTCTGGGCTGACATGCAGATGTCGCCCAGTTGGTCTAGCCCAGATGATTACTGCTCCCATCCTCTTATTGATTGTCAATATTCCTTTTTAGACCATTCTGTTGGTTGTTGCCAGTTTTTTTGGAAAATAGATTATGGAATACAATGGAAGAACCCAAAAATCTCTTTTGGTGGTGTACTCTCTTAAGACCAGACAGGATGTTGAATTTCCATGGCCTCCTTATTACTCTTAAATGGTATTATTGTCATCTTAAAAGTGGCTATGATATACGGAGCCCCTAGAAGGACATACCAAAAAGATTTCTATCTTGTAAAAAATATTCCTGCGGGTACAGGAGGATTCCTGCGGGTATAGGGACATTCTTGCAGGTACAGGGGCACTCTTGCAGGTATGGGGTATTTTTGCAGGTACATATTTGCATTTATTTCATATTATCTTGATCTAAAAATGCTGAATTACAATAGAATTTACCATAATATAAGCATTGTTTACATCGCCATCTTGAAGCAATGACGTCACTAAATGGTCACGTGACCTCGGCGTGTGATATTTTTGTGGGGAGCTGCAATGGTAAGGCTATGGGCTATCAATATCTCGGGCATATGAACATAAAATAAAGGAACATTCCTGCGGGTACACAACTGTTCTCACAAATGCACAAAGAATTCTTGTAGGGGTTACAATTATCCTTGTGGGTGCTAGAATTATGTATTCACCTGCCAAAAAGTCTTTCTTGTACCAGTACAGGATCGTTCCTGTTTGTACAAGAATGTTCCTGTGCCCACATGAATTGTTCCTGTATCTACAAAAATTCTTTTTGCAGCTGCCAGAATATTTTCCCTTCCTGCAATAATTGTTCCTGTACCCGTAGGAATATTCCTGTATCCGCAAGAATTGTTCAGTGTCTGCAAGAATTGTTCAGTATCCTCAATAATTGTCACACAGCAAAAATTATTTTTCTTGATATAAGAAAGTAAGAAAAATAATCTTACCTGGCGGACAAAACTACCAGTTTTTTTCAGACAAGATTTTTTAAGATTGTAAGAAAATTAGTTTTAGCAGTGCAGTTTCCACAAGAATTGTTCAGTTTCCTCAAGAATTGTTCAGTATCCGCAAGAAATTTTTTTCTGTGGAAATTATATTTTTGGTATGTCCTATTAGGGGCACCTTAATGATATTTGCTTCGTGAGAATATCATACTATTATTTTTCAAACTGCACTTTATCAATGTGTGAGAGAGTGCAGTCCATGGGTCTTTTAAGCCTAATGGCGCAATCTGAACATTTGAAATAAACCAGAGGTAAGATCACACTGTACTACATTCCCATAAGGTGAGGCTCCACTACGCGATTTTTGCAGAGAATCGCAGCAATTCTCAGAAAATGGGAGACAAACATGGGTTAAACAGTAGTATTTGTTACCATTACAAGGTAGAATGTGTATGTTGAGGGAGCTATTTGTTTGTCTAGGGATGTGATTGTGTGCGCTCTCAAGCATGCTTGTGTTGTCAAAAAGATGTTTTTGTTTACTAAATCAAGCTGATGTTATGTAAACATTGCAGACTTTCACATTGGGGAGTCTCTGCAACTCAATATCAGACAGGTTTGATTTTTACAGTACAGGACCCTGCGATCTGTGTGACTGCTGTGTTGTTATTTATATTTTGTTGTGTTGTTGTTTATATATTGAACTCCCACCCAATCACAGAGACAGAGTCTATGCAGGTGCAGGTTAGTTTGTAAATATGACACACAAGGAGAGAGATCACCCATGAAATAACCCCTGAAATCTCATGTTTACAATTTTGAATCTCATGTTTACAATATAGGAAAGTTAACACCCTATAGCTTAGGCACTATAGGGATAGCAGTTAGTGAGAATGTGCCAAAAAATCGCGTAGTGGAGCCACCACTATAGTACTTTATTGCACTCTTCTTCACATTATAGAGTACAGTCTGTACAGGTCTATCGTTCAAAGAATGCTGTAATCCTCTACATAATACATGAAGTAAGGAAATGAGATTTAAACACTTAACATAAGTGGACACTCTGTCTTTTATAGCAGTTTCTCATCATTCCCATTGGACAACTTCAAATGAGAGTCAAAGACTGGGGCTGTTTAGGAATGGTACACACATTGTCTCACCATTAGTCCATTAGACTTTAATGGATGCTGGAGCTTCCAGCTTTGAATTTCTCTGCCATTTTAGCAAGTCTTGGTGATTGGACTGCTTTCAGATGTCAGAAGATGTACTGCTTTATGCAGAAAAATTCATGAAACAGCACAGCTGATAATCATATCTATCACAATGGTTTTCATATGATGTTCCCTTATTTGTTAAATGTGACCTTAGGACATATTAGTTCTGGGTCATTATGTATGATGTGTATGAGGTTCGATATGGTACATGACTGTAACTGTAGGGGATGATTTTACATCTCTAAGTGACCTTTTTTTGGAAAATATCAAACCTAAGGTACTTATTTGCATGGCCAAAACTCAACTTGCTCTAAGTATTCCATTTCTTCCCTTTTCATACTGCATCAAACTTTCCACAGTGTAGAACCACTCTTAAATACCCAGTCTCCTAGAGAGTGCTGTCCCCTGTGTTTGGCTGAGTAGGTGGTGTGTGCTAAAAAAAATCAGATCATCTCATGTGTGAATGGTGTGGGTACCAGCATGAAATGAGATGGGGATGGCCATTTGGCATGTGCTGACAGCCTTTCCGCCTCCTGCCCCAGTGAGGTCTCGGAACAAAGATTACATGTAATTTACAACCGTCTACAATGCCAGCTGTCCTTTTCTAGAGGACCTGCATATAATATTATTTCCAAAATGGGAGCTATTGGATCTGCTGTTCTGTTGCCTGTTAATAGACAGGTGTTGAGTTATAATTCCTCTTTATCATCTCTTCTCCTAATGTAGCTTTGTCGAGGGTTGAGGGGAAATGCACAAAAGAGATGTGTAAAGTTGATCTATAAACTGTCTATAAACTGTTAAGATTACCAATTAGTAAGTCCATTGTGAATCATAGCATTTATGAGGCCCATTCCCCTCAATCCTTTTTCTTATTTTCTTTTCTTTTTTACATTGATTGCTCTCAATGCATGTACTTAAAAGACACATAACTGAACATTAAAAGAAAGGATCACGATTTGAGGGAAAAGTTAATATCTTAGTCTTTAATAAGAGAACATGACAATTATGAGGGACTAGAGAAATGTGTCTTGCATACCTTATTGTAAATAGAAAAAAGAAAAGTCTTCTTCTTTTTAGAAATGAAAGTCTTTTTGGTATTTTGGCCCGTTTCAATTTCTGTTATTTCAGATATGTTATTGGAGACATTCGAGGAAACATGAAATGACCACATAAGAGCTTCATGCCAAACATGTGGAGACTTGTCTTACTCATTTGTTGCTGTTTTTTGGGTTACCCCTGACCAGTTCGCAATCAGTGTGGGATGTCAAGAATGTGGGAGCAAATACCCCACCCTCATCTTTCACTCTGACTCTCCATTCCAGCAGGCTAGATCTGGCCAAACAGGGCACATAGCAGAGTGATATTTTGGTACTGTTGTACTGTAGCATTGCAAATGGACTAGGGCAATAGTATTAAAGAAAATAAAGTACCGTTTTGGAAAGCACACATATCATGCTCAGCATACCACACATTTTTGCCCATTATTTTCTAGACCAGTTAGCGTTCTTTGGAGACAGACATTGGTTGCTCTAACTATTCATACCTTTTCCTCACATGTTTGTTTTTGACTATTGAACTTACATTTCCAGGCTGCTAGTTCTATATTATGGCTACTTTTACTAACTTCCAATGCCAGCACATTCCAACTACAAATGATTATCATTATGATGATCATTGAGAGAGGTGCTGGGACTTTTTATCAAACACCATTGGTGAGTTAGGATTTCCTATTTTGAAGTTAACTCACATTTGACAGCCACTGATTCAAAAAGCAAATAACTTCTATATAAAACACCATTGGTGACGGAGTACTTTCAATGGTTATTAAAGATCAAACGAATGAGAGATTCCATTCTATATTAGCAATAATTATGCAAGGACTCATTAGGTGAACCTTCCTCCCATATGTGATGTTATTGCTTATAATGTCAAAAATAAATGAAGGAGAGGTTCATACAATATGTTATTACACGATTCTGGTGACTCACGGTGGTTTTGCTGGATCCCCGTTCTGATATTCCTAGATATCAACTGGTCACTTTGAGGTGGATATCAGCACGATTTGAGGTGGATATCAGCATGTTTTGAGGTGGATATGAGCACAATTTGAGACATGTCATATGTAACCTGTTAACCAATGAGAAATTCATTGGCAAATGTTTGTCCATTCATTTAACCTTAGGACAAAGAGACCGACGCCATACCGTCTGCTCCACCAGGAGAGGTGACTGACTGAGGCCCAGACCTCCTAGCATGAAACCTGGTGGGTGGTGGGTAATCAGGTAATCAACGTTCATATACCTTCACCACTGTGCCCTATTCATTGTATTATTTTTTAATCATCTTTTCAAATTTTCTTCATACAGAGCAGTCAAGAGGGCATTTCTCAAGTATACTAATTATCACAAAGAAACGCCCTACATTAGAGACACAAAACACATTTGCCTTTAGTACTTTGGTACTTTCATGTCTGAACTATTTAAGACTAGACAAAAACATGACACACAGTAGAAGGAACCTTAGAGAGACGACTGAAGAAGAATCTGAAGCTCTAATGTGGGTAAAGGAAGCGCTACTGTTTTTCCATATATAGTTTATAGCACCCCTGCATTAGCGTGTAATTATTATAGTTAGAAATATGATGGGTTATGTCTACATTTTGTAGCGAGCAATGTCTTCAATATTAGGGAAGAAATAATTTAAAAAAATCATCAGACATGTAAAATGATATGTTGTTTGATATTTTCTTTCTTTTTTTTTTAACTGGCGACTGAAGTATTACTCTCTCCAACAAAGGTAGTGCCTTCTGAGTGCAGACCTAAGTGTTTTCAGCAGTCTGTCCCATAAAAACTCTTCACACTTTGAGGGTTTCAATTCCTCAAGTTGAAATAGTCCAAAGCAATTCTAGAGCAATACACATGCCTTATCCTTTTACAACCTTGAAAAAGCATGGACTTTGCTTTTAGGAGAGGTGTTATTATATCTATCCAAAACCTATAATGTAGCATCAGCCTTTATGCAACAGAATGGTACTATTTTGTGGCATAAAGACCATTTTGTTGGGTAAAGGACCAAACCGCTATACTTTTCTTTAAGAGTAAATGTTGTTGTGTTCCTTGATGCTTAGCACATCCCCCGCCCTACAGACAGCTACTTACACAGGCATTACCTTCCTCCAGTGTTATAACATGACATGGCTATCTAATTAGTTGGTATCTAGTGTTCTCTTGTTCTAGGAGTTCTCTCACATTGGGCATTTCAAAGAGCATATAACCTGAACATAAGGTCACATACAGGAGTCAAAGACTGTATGAGATTTATCTAAACTCTTTTATGAAGATTCTGCAGAGGTTGTCCCCCTTGATTCGAAAAGATCTCTATCTAACCAATGAACATATATGGTCAATGGCACCACTTGTCGTGATTTGGCTGTTTTGGCTTCTATTGTTGATAAATCTGTCAATGGACCATTCTGGGTATTATTATTATTTTTCATATTTACTAAATTCTTCGCCATATAAAGCCTAAGCTCTGCCCATGATCTACACTCAATAATCTCCTGTATTCCCCAACAGGAACCAGGATCCATTAGTCATCACAAACACACTTCCTCCATGACACCCTGTGACATATTACACGGATGTAATAACATTCCAATCATATCTACACCCACACAGTCCAACTGGAGGAATTCTCATTAACATAATCTACCCACAGGTGGCACTCTCTCTTTATGACATGTGTCACTATTCTATTGAGCCACATGTACAGAACATTTCACAACACTGTGAGCTGCTCAAGCCCTTAGTATAAAAGGTAGCTTGAGCAGCTCCCAATCTATCTATTCTAAGCTCATCTCTCCCAACTTACACCTTACACCTATACCTAGAACCTACGACAGGTTGAGCTATAGGATTGGAGGCAGAGCTTGGATATTGGCGAGTGTTATCATTGTTACCACCTTTATGAAACACTCATGTCAGTTATGCAATAAAAGGATCAAATGAACTTCTCTGGATTCCATGTACATTCACTTCACCACTTGTAACCGTCCGTTGACACGATGGTGGATGAACCCTCCAAGAATATCCCACTACCAACCTCTCATTAAACATGAGCAATAGTGAGACATCACCCAAGGAGCCAGCTTCAGAACAACGCACCTTTACATCACCTGGGCTAGACGCACCTAACCACCCCACAAGTGATACTACACATCACCTCCAGAGGCAAACTTCATCACCTGACGCCTTCAAAATGACCCAGCTATACCCACCTGCCACACCAAAGGACACCCCCACCTGGTAGAAGCTATACAGCGCCACGATGTGACGCTGACAGTGACAGCCCCAGGAGCAGCCACAATGATTAGGATTCAGGGAACGGAACTACAGCACCTATAGTCCCCGACCCCCACCCTAAAAGGACCCGACCATACGACCGCCCACCACTACTCCTGTTCCTACTACTGAAGCAGAAGTTAACTCAATTGACTCTCACACCTCCAGGACTCTTGCACTGACGATGAAAAGCATGAATATGAGGACCACAGCCAGAACCCTCAACTCTGAAGCCTAAAAGCAAGTCTGATCAATAATTATGGACAGCAAGGTAAGGCCATTTTCGTTGATACAGATTTGACTAAGGGTGCAGTATCTGTTAACATGGACAACCACTTGTATAGAGCTCTCGTTGACGCCTCCCTGCCTTTTATTAGCCAAAATGGCTGATAGAATAGCAAGCACATATTTTAAAATATGTTAGGAGCCTCAGACTCATAGTGTTACTGGCTGATAAGACCCCTTTTTCCTCCAAAAGCATCCTACAATGTCTATATTCAGAGTATAGACCCCCCCCGACCCCCACCCCAGCCCTACACCCCAATCTATTATTTCTAACAAACTCACCCATGGTAACCTTCTTACCACCCTTGAAACAGACATACATAACACCACCCAGCGCTATAGGCATATTTTCTTCGTGTAATAGATGTTTCCTCTCCATTTCCCATATATTATTTCAATGGAGAGTATTCATTAGAACCACCAAATTCACTTTTTTTTTATGTTTTATTTTTCCACAAATTCCAATTATCCCCTCCAAAATATCAAAACCTTAGTACCACAACTAAGTGGGTGACATTGCCAAATATTTTATTTAATTTTCTGAAGGCTCAGGCAGCCGTAAACTGGATGATCTGGTTGGCACGCCACATAAATTACCCACGGTCACAGCGTACGTTCGGTTTGTGACCCATTAAATTGGGGCATGCATGCGCCGGTTTGTTACAAGCTCAGGGCTCCTCTATACCCTAAGGTATTACCAAATGACGGCCTACTGTAGGAGAGCAGCTCTCTTGCATCCTGATCCGTGTTTATACCTCTGTTTGCCATTGGTACTGGAATGTTTGGTGAGACACTTAATCTGATAATTCAGCATGGTTCCCTGCTGTGTTAACACAACAGGAACAAGCGCACACAGCCATTACCCCCAATTATACTACAATATTCAGATCATCCTATGATCATCCGTACCTCGGCCAAGGTACCTTAAATTTTGCAAACCAACCAATAGCTAGGCCTCGTGCCATATATGGGTGAGACATACCTTATCAGGAGGCATGTAATGAGGAATTAGCCAACCTCATGAAGTGCTTATAAACCTCACACCACCCCCATCTTATCCACTTCCAAAACAATACACCAAACTTACCAAACCTAGTCACCATATGGAGCAAGTATCCGGAGACCTTTGTCTTATGTGTCCATTAGTAGCGTCATCAATCGTTCTAGCATGACCATGATGGATTATGCCATCATGTTACCCAGATACCCATTACATGCCAATGGTAGTGTGCGCCCAGAGTGCTGTGTAAAATGTGATAGTTGAATTCGCAGTCCACTTCATGCCTTTCTACGACGACCTAACCACTTTAGATCTTACTTATCAACCTTCTGGCAACACCCCACCCACCCCACACACAACCCATACTACCTCAGATTACCAATTTATTTAATACTAATTTTAAGCCTTAAGGCACCAAAGTCATATGGCCTCAACCCAGGGTGGCCCATCCATAGCCTTCTAGGCCCACATGGCAAATAGGAGCAAGGCCATGGATCTGTTTGGAAAGCCGTCAATCTAAAAAGTTTTGATTTTGTTCATTGTTATCAAGCCAAATGCCCCCACCACTGTATTGAACCATCTTAGCTCACTAGTCACTAAACCTCTTACAAAAGAGTCAGGGTAAAAATACATCAATTACTAGCCATAGATTAACCTAACAAGCTAGTCTATTTTAGAAATTATGCCTACCAGTGTCCTATTAGCAACACACCCCAAACAAGCAGACCCCCAAAAATTTTGTATAAAACTTTTCATTTTTCCAACCCAAAATTCCCGAAATTCACTGCGCCTCACACCCCACCTTTTTCTCTCACACAAAACCAAGCCCCCCCCCCACTCAACCACCCAATCCCTATTTCCCCCCAAAATCAGAATTCGTATGGATCACTATTGCAGTTGAGTGCATGTGCACTGGCAAAATCAAAACAAACCGTTTTGTCAGTATACCCGTAACCATAACAATGGGGGAATCACCTACTCTATTTATAGAACAGGCGTCCCCACGCTGTGATAGTGAATGCTCGGTGGGTCTAGCCACGGCATCGTCCCCCGATCCAGGAGAGCATACCAGATAGAAAAGCTCGGGCCCAAACGGCGGCAAAGCAAATCGAGCCCACAAAGTTGGCTCCGCTGAACCCCAAGAAGCCCAGCACCCCAACTATCTATATATGTTTAAACTCAACCTGGCTGAGAGGGCCCCATACATAGTCAATGGTAGGTAAAATTTCAACTCACCATTCCAACATGGCCGGCTTCAGTTCATGATGGAAACCACCGTCCCACCTCACTAACTACCGGCCACCCCCACAATCATATAACTTGGGACCGTCCCAAGGTTATACCCAAATGTCAGTAGCGTTTGGAAGATACCATCACACTTATGTGGGGATGGCAGGTAGCCCTTACACGTACGCCGCAAAAATGCTTATGTGGGGATCCCCCCCATCTAGCCTACCCTTCACCCCCGCCCCCCCCACCCCACTTTGAACCCCCCAGCCTCCGCAAGACGCCCAAAACACATCCATACACAGCCATCATCAAACATAATGAGCTAAACAACATCATAGCCACAGGTAGGCCTAATTAACACATTAGATCGGCCTACACTGATGTTCACCAGTATTGGCACCGGCTGCAGCGTCTGGTCTGCAACTTTCACGCCATACGCGGCAGCCCGGCACCATCTTGGTTTCGTTTTAATCACCGAAACTGACAGACGTCACGACCATCACCATTACTACCATCGGTCATGTGACACCCGCATGTGGCACCTCTACCACAACAACAACATTAGCACATGTTCAAACAACTTTAACTTGCTCAGATCGAACTTACCTTAGTACCCATTGGGCATCCCGCCCGGAGGGACAATCACCCACTGGATCTGTGTGATGCTGAAATACAATCCAAAAGGCAGATTAAACCAAGTGCCCCACGCTTTGACCCCCAAAATTGACAAAACTCAAAATTCACCCCCCAATGATCGAAACACACTTACAATCCGCCAGACATGGTGATGGTCACATGAAGTACAGTGCCATTAGGCAGGATGATATCAACTTCGTAGACCTCCATTACGCAACGTTATGGCATCAAAAAGCGGACAAGTCCCCCTTTTATAGCAGCCCGGATCAAAATTTTGGTGACACGGAAAAGAATTTTTTTTTTTCTTTTCTTCTTTTTCTTTTTCCGCCCCCCATTTCGGCCCAAAAACAAATTTTCCTTCGATCAACTCCAACATAATTCCTTTCAAGACAGTTGAGACAGGTAGGAGTTGACCTGAGCAGGTCATACCTGTATTTAATCCCCATAACTTATCTGATTTTTCGCCATTACGGTGCAGCGCCAGCTCGCTACTACCACCTAGTGGAATTTAGATAAACTAACCATAGCGTCCCTGGATACAGGACCCGCGCTAAGCCAAATAAATCAATCGAGCTCTGTACTTAGGTTTTGTACTTGACAAAATGATATTGATCTCATGTCCTTTTTCTGTATTGACCGTGGCCTGTCTGCAACCCATGACAGACAAACTATAGGTCGATGAATTGTCTCCTCTTCCTGTTGTTTCCTCAACAGGCCTACCACCAACACAGCATCGTTTCCTTCAGCGCCAGAGGCCAAACCCAAGGAGAAAGGACCAGTACCATCAAGTCCAGAAACAACCAACACCGAAACAACATGGCAACTTATAACCCAATAGCTTCTTGCCATGGAACTTTTCAGGCCACAAAATGACAATATCACCATAAGGAACAACATAACCTACTTCCCATCAGTATACACCCAAATTGACACTTCAGGAGACACAAACAAACACTTTTTCAAAATGAATTTTTGTATAACCATATTTTAAATCCAAATCGCTGAGACACAATTGTGACGTTAATTTATGATTTTTGATGAATTTTATGAGAGACACACCAAAATATCCTTCTGGCTTGCCTCTCTAGGTGCTATAAAATTCATCACCTTTACCACTGTTTTTCAAGCTCAACTATGACATGTATTTGTGAGTTTTAGTCAAATTAGTTATCGATAAGCAACAGGTTGTATATATCCCATTTTTGTATATTTTCGTGAAAATTACCATGTTTCTAGTCAACAGTAACACTGAATACCACCTTGACTTGTACCTTATACCCGACTGTGTAGCAGACCCTACACAACTTCAGTTATAAGCCTTGGTAATGTGGAGCCAAAAGCTCATCACCATGGTGTTGATTATTGACCCCACGATACCAAGAATCACCAAACTTGGTTAATCTTCATCTGGATATAGCTCATTGCATTTTAATATATTAAACCTAACATGTTTTCAAACCAGGAAAATTTTCATTTTCCCACAATAACAAACCGGTACACATGTATTTTAAGCATTGTACATATTCCTGCATTTATAACCTGTGTACATAGATTAAGTCACTTGATCCACACAAACTGTCTTTTTGCAATTCCATAAAGGAACCCTTTTTTTTATATACCGCATATAATGTCAAACTCATCAGGTTTTCACAAAAACCTGGTATTTTGTATCATAATACCCATAATTGTCAATGGACTTGGCAAAAGCCTTATTTTTCTACTCATTTTTCTCCCTTTACACTCGTGCAGGGACGAGTAGGAATGTGGGGATTTGTCAATGGACCATTCTGGGTATTATTATTATTTTTCATATTTACTAAATTCTTCGCCATATAAAGCCTAAGCTCTGCCCATGATCTACACTCAATAATCTCCTGTATTCCCCAACAGGAACCAGGATCCATTAGTCATCACAAACACACTTCCTCCATGACACCCTGTGACATAAGGTACACGGATGTAATAACATTCCAATCATATCTACACCCACACAGTCCAACTGGAGGAAGTGCGATCCACCTGTGGTGCCATATTTGGAATGAGAGGATATTTCACAATCTCCTCTCAATTCTCATTAACATAATCTACCCACAGGTGACACTCTCTCTTTATGACATGTGTCACTATTCTATTGAGCCACATGTACAGAACATTTCACAACACTGTGAGCTGCTCAAGCCCTTAGTATAAAAGGTAGCTTGAGCAGCTCCCAATCTATCTATTCTAAGCTCATCTCTCCCAACTTACACCTTACACCTATACCTAGAACCTACGAGGTTGAGCTATAGGATCGGAGGCAGAGCTTGGATATTGGCGAGTGTTATCATTGTTACCACCTTTATGAAACACTCATGTCAGTTATGCAATAAAAGGATCAAATGAACTTCTCTGGATTCCGTGTACATTCACTTCACCACTTGTAACCGTCCGTTGACAAATCATTCAAAATGGAACCTTCATGTGTTATTATCATATATTTTGATAGCCCTGGATTAGAGCTACGTGGGGAGCCCTGGTTTTACATATATCTGAAGCATATCTTGGGAGAGAGGGGCCTAAAACTGTGCCAAAAGACTCATTTTTTATCGATAAAATCAAATCTAAAATTGGATAAATGGAGAGGAACAACAAATAAAATAAAAGTTAGGAGGGCAGATATATATTTCTAGGTATGTTTACAATTAGTTAAGGAAACTTTTAATACATTTTGAACATGTATAGACTGATTTATTATTTTGCTGTGAGTAAAAACGTATTTGTTGAATTTTCGAGGAGAATCGTCTCACGCCCAAAGATGAGGCTTCAGTTCTAATATAAATGCATTACATGGACTAATGAAATGTTGTATGTTCATCCTTAACTTCTACCCATATACCCATAAAAAAATCGGGAACCTGCATCAAACACAGAGCAGTACAGATTGATTGATGTATGTTGGGGTAGGTTAAAAGGGAGAATCGTCTCACACCCTGCCTGGACACATATGCAGATATAAATATCAGGCTTTTAATATTTACCCATCCTTCTTATAATCCCTAAAATTGTGAGCCAGAAAGCAGAAATGGGGGGTTCCTGTGGGATTTAGTACCTGTTTTAGCCACTCTGGGGGCATCACTATGGACTGGAATAGGAAAAATATGCCTAAAACTGTTTTAGGGTACTTTTTCATGGAGAATTCAATGATTTTTGATAAAACGTTCTATTTTGGGTGAAAAGGTTCCAAACAAGGCATATAAAAGGAACGTTTTTGGGCCTAAATAGGCATTTTTGTTTATTTCTGTTGCGATGGAAACATGATTTTCATTCTAAATAGGAAAATCAATGATCTCATTTGAAGGTATGTTTCACCAGGTTTACTATGGTGAAAACAGAACGTCAATACCATTTCTAGATCAAAAGTTATGGGCAAAAGACTTAAAAATTATGCTAATTTAGCTAATTAGCATAAATTATGCTAATTTTAGATGTATCTCATGACCCATTAGATGTAAAGCTTATTGCCATTCAGGAAATGGTCATAACTACCCATATTTAGCAAGCTGTTCCTCTGAGACTAACATGAGTATCTTCTCTTGCAATATATCACTAAAATGCTAGTGATCTGAATTTTAAAGTTGACTTTTAGCACGGATCACCCTTTCTCCTTGCCTCTACACAAATACCTGTATATGTAAGTAATAAGACCTGTGAATGGTGTTTTCTTACTACCCTCCTAACTAGAGATATTTCTAGTATAATAAGAGGGAGAATCGTCTCACGCCCAGGAGAATCTTCTCACACCCTCTTTTACAAGGCATATAACTACCAGGCCTATCATAGTAAGCTATCCTCTTTATAATGGCTAAGTACTTATATGTAAAAGGAATAAGACATATCAATGTCAATTTACTACTACTACCTAGACCAGAGATAGTAATTATTACAATGGGAGGGAGAATCGTCTCACGCCCGGGAGATTCGGCTCACGCCCTACAAAACTGCACAAAACTATACCATTTTCTCTAAGACTAGAAAATGAAGAAAATATAAGCCAATGTAGGTGTTCTATGGCATATATTATAGGGTACGGTGTCTATTTCAAATACCGTTCACGAAATTGAAAGTAAATTTATTGTTGCATAATTTAAAGGGGTGCAATTATGCACAAGGTTAGGGCATGAGACGAATCTCCCTCCCTCCTTTCAGAGTCCATCTTTGCTGCTGTGCTATACCTTCAGTTTTCATATTTAACCTACCCCAAAGTATGGGTATTATGGACCAACCACTATACTATGCACCCATAAAATCTTTAGCCTGTGCTATTATATTTATTTTTGGGGTCTATCTCAGCCAAATCACGACAAATGGTGCCTATTGACCATATACCCATTCTGGAAATCATTATTTTTGAATTCACCCTTCAATCAACTATATTTCAAGTTAAAAATACCTTACTCTATCAAAATACATATTGAATAACAAGTCTACTTATCAAACACCTAATAATGGTCTTTCTTGGAACTGTTGTCATTTGGTGGAATATGTACATGTACAGGTGGATCTTTACATCCATCACTGCCAAGAATATCAAGTAGAGGGCCTCAGGCTGCTAGACACTACAGAATATGGTACAATGCACTCTATTGTTGAAGGGTTGTATCAGCATGGAGGTCTTCTATAGGGTGCCTGGAGGTACCGAAAGCAGACCTGGATAAAGAAATCAATCCCCAGACTGTCTAGCACAAGACCACACACACACACACACACACACACACACACACACACACACACACACATATATATATATATATATATATATATATATATATATATATATATATATATATATATATATATGACCAACTATATCTTGCCTCTTTTAGAAATATCCATAATGATAAGGCCAAAAAAGGGTGTGTTTCCGTTTCCAGTAACCCTAGCATACAGGGTCAATTTCTTTTCTTTTTTTTTATTAAGGCCTGGGATGAATTTTGACTCTAATGAGGCTGGTAGGGGAAATTCTTTTTTTTGCGCACACGCGAATACCCAATGACCCCTCCTGTTGTCACAAATGTATGACTCCCCAAAAGTAAATTACATGGCATCTTGTATCGTTCCAGGAACTTTGTTGACTACATGTATGTCAAATCTATAGATAACCCTATAGATAGCCGCGTGACGTCACATATGACGTCATGGCATTAAAGGCGAAAACCGAAAACATAACGCTCCCGGCTGCTATGCGGCAAGCAACTCCAAAAAAGAAAAATCTGACCTACCGTCCCTAGCATTTCAGTCCATGTTACTGGAAAATTAACATACAGACCTTGTCCTCGTTCTCCATGATTGTGTCTTACCCTGTGCCCTGTCAACAGGGCAGACAAGAACTGACGCATCTGTCATTGAAATGAGAAAAAAAATGTGCACTCTATGAGGTAACTGTTGAATCTACCAGGCTTCCTTTACTTACAGAACTAAACCGTCGCCCACGATAATCGTATTGTAGTAAAGTAAAGTTTCTACAATGAAGCCCCAGATGGCATTATATATAAGCACAGTGAAACAAGAAAATCTGTGAAAATAACGACGCTATATTCTTATATTCGGACAAGGAGCTCACCATTATTTTGATAACATTTTTTCTTTTACACTGTGGTGTCATTGAGAGCTATTTCACAGTACACCTCATTATGGACACTGTGATGTATTCCCCTTAAATGCGCACTGAATCGAGGACCTATGTCCGCCGACATCAACACTGTGGCAGACGTAGCCGATTCAGGAGGTTAATTCAAGGGATCCTGGGATCGCAACCTCAGCGATCTTAGGAATTATTCTGCCTTATCCTATTGAGCGATCTTAAGATTAGACTGCTTTCTCTTTTCCTAGCCAGCACTAAGATCGCATCGATCTTAGCCTCAGCCCTCCTACACTATTCCGAGAAGTACTGACTGGGCACAGGCATAAGAGTCCCAAAATAAAGGAATAGCTGTGGAGTCACTCTTCTTCACAACAGTGTTTATACCATTGTTCCCCGTCCCCATATGGGCTAACAAAAGAGCACAGGTTGCAGTTGACCCCGTACAGTATTCAAGAGTTGTTCCCATAAATGTATGATTTATGCTTGCCTATTAGAAGTATTGTGCCCCCCCCAGGACAAAGAGAGAGAAGGGAAGAATTACCTTACAGTGCACTTAACGCATGAGTAGCCCTAAGAGCCCTCAAGGACACTTCAAGATCGTTTAATAGGATAAGGCTGATTTATTCCTAAGATCGCTGGGGTCGTGATCCCAGGATCTTTTGAATTAAGCTCCTGGCCAGGTCTTATGATATGTGCCTACACTAAGATCGCAGGGGTAGAAATCCCAGGATCTTTTGAATTAACCTCCAGAGCTCCTTAAATATAATCTATGGGACTATCATTGTCAGTCAGACAGCCGCATCTAAAAGTTTTGCAAATTGTTTCCTTTTCCCTGTTTCCTATAATTATTTAATAGGCACACATTGATGGGCTGCTATCTTCCATTCAACTGATGTAGATGAGGGATGAAGAGTATGAGGACACATTGGGCAGTCCAACAACATGTCTTTAAGAGTCTTCTCAGTGCCTGAATTCATCCTATTAATTAATAATAATCACATGTTTCAAACATCTATGTAAGTATGAACCATCTACCCACCTAGTTCCGTTGGATTTACAACAGGATATACTGTAAACCATCGCAGGATACAACTGAAATCAGTTTCACAATAGTTTTACAGTACTTAAACTTTCTCCAATGCCTACCACAGTTCTTCATCACATAAGAACCCTTGCAAATGATAAATGATTGAATGCCAGCTGAAGATTTATTTTTTCCTGAGAAAACCCCATCGAATAATTATACTAGAACCGGCTTTAACTAGTACTTTGATTATGTAACTGAGGTTTTAGTCTGGTAAACACTCCATATATCCTTTAATTCTGGTAATGTAACAACATCAAATCAGGCTGATTCAGGTTCCTGCTCGTTATATAACACAATCAAACCTGCCACAGATATAGACTAAAGTCTGGACAAATACCTTCAGGGGCACTGGCACTTTGAATGTACCGTAATACATTGTGTATGTAGTGAGCCCAGATTTAAGGAATATTCTTAAATGTGCATCTGGGAGTTGATTTTGGATATTTAATTTCTTTAGTTATAAGCCATTGCCTTTGTGGTGCACCTTTGATACATCTACATTCTAAAAGGCACAACTGTTTTTTTTCAATTCCTGTCTATTCCAAAGCCACAACTTATACACAAGGTATTATGGTGACTATGATCTTATGATGCAGACCAATGATCTTAAAGGGCAGAAACAAAATTAATGCTTCATACTTGGTCTCATTTCTAACTCCTCGCCAGAAGAGTTCCTCTAAACCATAAGGATTGTTTGCTATGGAATACATTAAAAGATAATCACAGAAGAGCCTACTGAGTCAATCCTTGGAGCCTTATATCATCTTAAACACTGGGGAATTTCTAGTCAATGCAAACATCTGCCTTTGAACTCTTTAAATCACTTCTCTTACTCTAAAGGTCTGGGCTTATACCCTCCAGTTCTTCAGGAGTTGCCAGGTTGAATCTGCGTATGTATTATCCATATAATTGAAGAGTGAGACAGTAAAGGCCCTTTGCCGCCCTCTATCAGCTCTAATTGCTATGCATAGGCCTTGATTACGGAGGTGATGGGTGTTGTTTGGCAATCAAGGTCTTTGTATCGCAAATGATTCAATAGATATCTGACGGAGGACATCACAAAGCCTTTAGGCCACTGAAAAAAACTGTTTTTTTATCAACGCGCATTCAAAGATTGTGTTTGGAAGATTTTTTTTACAGATTTTTTTTCAGAAACATGGCAAAAATAGAAGTGAATTGGCATATTTGGTATCAAATCAAAGCTTGCCATGGCAGCCACCTCTCAGCCAATCAGAGCTCGAGAAACGAGGTCACATGCCCATATATGGTCATGGGCGTGGCTTCCGGTCAAATGCTGGCTTCTGATTAGTCGAGAGGTCGAGGTCAAAAGGTCACTTCCAGTTCGTAAGTAGGTCAAATCGATTTCAGTAAATGTTCCTATGCACTGAGTTTACCCCTATATACTACTGTTCATGTACAGATAGGTAAGATGTTTTCTCTACATTTGAGTCCCCCCTTGAGCAGTGTGCATACATGTCTTTGGGATGCTTTGAAGTGCCTTAAAAGCCAACAAATGTCCTAGATGCTAGGAATGTACTAAATCGATGCAAACAGCTGCTCCTGATTTCTGAAAATCACATTCAACATGCTTCTGTCATCAAAAGGGTCTTGTTTTATGTCTGCATCCTCCAGCTGTCCTTATTCATTAGTGAGTTTGAATATTGCTTGTAAACTATAGAATAGTATTTAAATGAGAAATGGATTTTACCCCATAGCTGCTCCTTAACAATTAGCAAGAGAATGGAATTTTTGACGATTCAGGATTGAAATAAGATGCTTATTATTGATGAACATCATAGGGACATACAACAAGACCATGCCTATCAAAGTGAAGTGTGATACAGAATCTGAAAATGAAAGTGAGCCCCAGATGTACCAAAGAGAGTGGTTTGTTTTGTCATCATTTGTTCCCCATTAAACCTTCTGAATCCATCACCACAGGAGAAATATTAGACATGGGGGCCTGTGGTTAAATATACAGATAATGTGTGCATGTAAAATGCAGTTCATAAATCCACACAAATAGACAAAGCAAAGTCACAAGGGTGTGATGTTATAGAAGAATGTGGCTACATCTCTAATATTATAAGAGCCCTTCAGCATTACCTAATATCTTACTTCTTAGCCTAATGGATGTAGGATTTGATATCAAGCTTTATGTCATTGAAATTCTGTCCCACCATATACATTTCCATAATGAAAATTCCTTAGCCTTTCAAATATTTGCATGAGCCATGCAGAGTCTGTTGCAGGGAAAGGGCTCTATCATCACTTGGCCAAGTGGTGAATTTCTCAAATTGTATACAATTGAAGCATTGAAAACAAGATCCTGACTTTGTTTTGCTGGCATATCAAATTCCTTAAGCAGCTCTACCATTCAGATAAAAAAGCCTTTCTGTTTCATAATAATGCACCATTTACCCATACTGAATTATGTTGTTGCCTTGTTTCAATGTTGGAGAGAATAATTTTGAAAAGCCTAGGCTTCAAATTTGTTTAAATGCCTTAATTTCAATGTTAGATTACATTGCATCCTTTCTTATATAGGCTTACAACGTGTCATCTTAGATATATACATGGAGAGAGCATGTAACCTACATGTTAGATACACACTGAACACTTGATCCTCTGTGAATGCATTTAGTCCCTGTATGCACATATGGTAATGAGTAGCCAAGTAAAAGGTTTCCCATGTTGCCATCAACAGAACCTTTCCAAAACACAGGTTTTCTTTTTGTATCAGTCTCCATGGTAAACAGTATGGTAAACTTACCATAGTGGCCCGTTTTAGCGCAGGTTCTCAAATGAGCTCAGGTCTCATTTTAGCGCAGGGTAGAGGGAGGTTTTGAAAATTTGATTTTCCATACATTTTTATAGTTCAAATAACCGCAGGTCTCATTTAAACGCAGGCCAAGTCATAGACTGAAATATATTACTGCAGGTGCGCTAAAACGTGCCATTACGGTATTACATTGTTTTCCGGTTGGTCCGTTGTATGCTGTGTAGGAGGGGTTTCCTCAATGAGTGCATTGGCCATGGAAATAGAGTGGAGTAGGTTTTTATCCATTCTTACTTTCCAGGATTCTGAGTGGATCGAAGTATGACAGTGTCCCTTTGGTGACAGAAGAAAAGGGCTGATGTTAACGGCAAGCCTTGAAGCCTTGTTTTCAGGAAATATAAGTCATTAAATGTGACCTGTACTGGGGGAAGGAACCTTATTCCCCCTGAAATAAGGTCCCTTCTCGCAGATCGTGTCATAAATAGTGGGCCTAAAGGCCAGAATGAAAATCATTTATGAAAAAGGTTACATTGTGCACCTGGGGAAATAAAGATTAGACCTATGACCTATTCAGACAAAATTTATGCCATTAGGTGTGGAGTTTAATACTCTACACAAGTGTAATATTTATAGGCCACCTAGGCCAGGTATAAAACATTTTGAGTATATCAGTCATAAAATGCCAGCATTGCTATTGGAAAGAATGGGGGAGATATTATCCCATTTAACAGCTTAAGAAATTAGAGAGAACAAAGCTGTTTATAGGGTCGTTGAGACAGCTGGCAAACATAACAAATAGGGATAGCCAGGTGGAACTTCAAAATTTGTGAGCAAAATGGGAACCGCAATCTACTCAAAACAGGCCATTTTTAGCAGTTTTAAGCTTTACCGTCACAATGTTTCCCTGTAGGCCCTACCCATCCATATTGTCAGACTCTTTAACACCCTCTGCTCTCCATTACACAAGAACGATTAATTATGATGGCACAATTCAGCAAATATCTGAACCCAGACCTTTTTTTTTTACAGAAATACAGATGATTGGCAATTGACTATTTTTGCCATGAATGATAGATGTGAAGGTTGTCAGCCCAATATTGTGCAAACATGTATGGTCTTGTTTGAACCTGAACTTAAATACAGCAATAGGTAATGATATGTATTGAACACTATAGATATGGATTCATATGACAACATTGGGTTTTTTATAGATGGTTCTAGCAGGTTGTGGCCAATTCAATTCAAATTACACCAGTCAGGAACAGTCGGCATTTTGAGAACCTCTGAGTGGACATGAAGATCATAGGATGCCGTCCTCTTGTCAGCTGCCATGATTGCTTCTACAAAAGAGGAGATAATTAAGAAAGGTGAAACCACAATTGGGTAGGCATACAAGGAGAGCGGCCATCTGTTGAAGGACAGAAAACAGAATTGATTGTAGATAGCACTCAGGTGGATCTACCACTGCCGGTAAAAAAGAACTAATCTAAAGGCAATAATCTAGTAGCCTAGGTTATGTAGCCTAGGTTAAAACTTAGCTATGCTGATTTGGCCAGTTCGGATAGAGAAAATGTATAAAAGAAGGGATATCAGTTGAAGCTCAGTTGATCAGAATTGGGATTATAGATTATTACCCTAGATAGGAGTAATGCTCTCTGGCACTTTTACATATGTGTTTATATAGACCGTTCTGTATATTTATCAATATACCATTCAAGGTATCTCTATGAATGTGTAGTGCTAGTGCAGTGGTCTCTATTACCAGCACCTGAGGTCAGACATCAGGGATGTACATAACCAATGTAATAAATTCAATCTCCATGAATTTGGCTCATCAGTCTGTTTTTTATAAAGATCACTTCCCAGGCTTTGAGGACATTTCTCAGAGATTATTAAGAAATGCACTCAATTACTATTTGTGACATGGACTGGGAGAAGGGGTTTTAATGCCCCTTGCACTAAGCCCCCTTTTCGCAGATCATGTCACATTTGGAATCCTCTCCAGGAGACTTTCAGGTATCCTCCAATCCTACCCAATACATAATGAAATAGTTTGGGATGCTATGATAAATGTTTTCCTCCCTTCCAGGAATAGAGCCTGCAGGACTGATTAAGTTGGTTTTGTATGGCAGACGGGTTTAATAAGAATGACAATGTTTTTACATGGATGGTTCTTTGATTAAAGTTGAGTTGCCTGCTTTTGCCTTCACATGCGCTACTTTACTTTATCTCCTCTTTGATTACTGATTCTAAATTTCATTAAATGCACACAGTAAAGTTCTACACCAATCAACAAAGATGTATTTTGCTAAGTTGTACTTATTGGCATGGAATGAGAAAGTGTGCAAAGGTCATGGTGTTAAAAGGTATAGGCGGCAACCTGGGATTTGTGCACCTCAAGATGCCTAAAGTGAATGAAAAAGAGGGGAGAGTGAAAGAAATATTTCTCTAGGTTTTGATGAAACTATGTCAAAGCCTGCCCATATTTGAACAGAGAATAGTGGAACTTTAAAGTTTAAATCAAATGCAATGCTGTCCCTGGTATGGTAATTGGTGAGACACTCCTAGAGCCACAAAGGGTCAGCACTGAGATCTTTATCTGCACACACCACCTCCAATACCTTATGTGGATCTGCTGAATTTAGCTCATTGTATTACTTTATATAAGTTAATGATGTTCGCTTTAGGGTACCGGTTATATTAACAGGTAATTTCCTAATACTGGTAATATTTAGTAGACTATTATTACAATTATATATGTGGAATAAGAAGGAGTGGTAGGATGTTTACTGTGACGTTATAGATATCAATTCACACACTGGAGGAAATAGTTCCAACCGCATCACATATTAATTATATATATATATATATATATATATATATATATATATATATATATACATGGCAGTATATAGTTCCATAAGTTAGTGATGTTCGTTATGGGGTGCCGGTAATATTATCAAGTAATTCCTAAAATATACTGGTAATATTTAATAGACTATTATTATAATAATAATGTGGAATAAGAAGGAGACAGTGAGTTTGGTGGGTATTGACATTGTCCTATCATACCATACATGTCAAAAAACCACCTGCCAAACACAATGTATACTCCATTCCACAACTAGATCATAACATCAAACTGTCTTTAGAATCATGGGCTTTTGACAGTACCAATACAACACATGTTATTTTCACTCAAAGCCTTTTTACATTTCTTTGGAACACCTTTATAATTCAGTCTTGACAACTGGTCAGCAAGACATTTTCCTCAGATTTAATATATGTGGCATATATTTCAACATTATGAATAAAACACAAACAGAAAGTTTCACGTAGCCACTCCATACATAACTTATTTTTAGATCTACCGGTATTTCACATGGCTAACACTTGCATGTTATCAGTGATGTTATGGACTCTGGTGTGTTACTATAATCTTTAATCCAGCGTTTAATGCCCATCATAACTGGGTATAATGCATATACATTAATATTTCTGTGGTGGACCTTCAAATTATCCAAATTTGGGGAAGTTGTAAAATGACCACAATTATCATTCAAAGGTTCCACATCCAACCAAGTACCGTACAGGTAGTCACTACCGAACAAAGCCCCAAAACCCTGTATAGGTTAGTCAGAGTACATAGGTGTCTTCTCATTGTCGTTTAATATAATGCTAAGACAATTGAATACTGCACAAAAATCTTTCCACCATCTCAGGAGGCCATTTCTCAATGTACCTCTACTACATGCAGCCACTATGATTTAAAAATGCCAAGAATAAGCCAGGCTATCGTAGGAACTGCCCTACGACTGCCCACTACGCTCAGCAGCTATGCAGTAATTACATAAGGTTTAGTAGAGCAGTCGTACTGGTGCAGACATTAGGGACTACTAGTGCATGGAACTGTTGTGGCCAAATTGTTAGGTTCACACTAGGATTTAAAGGACAGCAGTCGTAGTGTGTTAAGAAATGGCCTCCAGATCCAGTTTTTCTCAATGTAAATTAAACGAAATGGCATATTTTCAAAATCAACCTATGTTGATATATTGGTTAGGAGGAGTAGGGGCAGCTACTCCCCATCCCCTTACACTACTGGACAAAAACTAAACATTTAAATTGACCCAGGAATTCACGTTTCAAATATGGCATTCTGTATTACCCAGGTAAGAGCAGAAATGGCAGGTAAGATAGGCGACTGCTACATTCTAAGGCTAAGAAGGCCAAGAGCCACTGCCAGGTGCAATATAAGAAAAACAAATTATTCAAAATTACCATTCAAAATCATAGACATGAGATTTTCTAACATTCTTTCATCCTACAACTGGTAAAGAAATGTAACATTTTATAGATGGGAAGATGTCATGGTCATTCATGGTATTTTTGGCTGGATGATAGAGGCTGTTTTCTGCAACATTCACAATGGATGATTTCTTTTCTATTTTTTTCTTCAGAGAAGCTGAATCCTACCCAATCCCTCTCTCTCGATGGAGGCAATTTAAGTGAGTGGGGATATAAAATTTATCCATCTTTATTACCCTGGTTGAAAATTAGCACTGGCAGGATTTCCCTACAGCCATTAAAGTGGGGATGTGGCAATTAATATTACATGGTTTAAAGGCTAGATGGCAGTATCAGTATCAGTATAGGCAGTTTAGCACAACTAAAGTAAGAAGCAAACTGTGAAGTTTTCTCTGCTTGGCCTATGAGGTAGAAATCTTACACTAAGCGCTATAAGCCTGAGCTCCTCGGGTATATAGTGGGCCTGATATGCCCGAGCTGCATACACGGGACACCCCCAACTATCTTACACATGGGACACCTCCCGAGCCATCATAAATACGGGACACCACCCGATCCATTGTATACACAGGACCATCCCAAACACTTGACTATCCCAAACACAGGACTATCCCAACACGGGACATTGTGACTTATACATGGGACATTTTACCCCATACACGGAACAGTTTGCCCTTTACACGGGACATACTAGGATGGTATCTGTCTTCTGGCCCCTTTTCTAGCACATCCTCCATAGTATAATGGATAACGTTTCCGACTACAGATCTTATTACCGCAGGTTCGAATCCTGATCAAGTCCAAAATTTTTTCTCCAAACGAGTTAACCCTCAACATGGGACAGTACCCTTTACACAGGACAGTTTGCCTACCCTATACACGGGACAGTTTGCCTACCCTATACATGGGACAGTTTGCCTACCCTATACACGGGACAGTTTGCCTACCCTATACACAAGACACTTGTGTTTTATAAGATGCACATGGCCTTTTCTTAAAATTGACATAATAGGATATTGGAAGCCCAATCTAGACCCCCATTAGTAGCTTATATAGGAAACAAAATTTCAGCCAAACATGTGAGAAAAGAATAAATTGTTTTATCTTGTCAGTGACAGATAAGCGGATATCTCAGTTTATTACACGACTTCTGTGATTTTGGGTGCTTTTCTGGATATTCCCATTCTGATACCTGTCGATATTGCATGTTCTATGAGTGCTGATATCAAGGATATCAGCACCTTTTGATGTGTGTACACACACTATGTCAGGCTTCGAGTCCCTAGGGAGGGCAACGATTTTTGTTTTCAACTTGTATTTATTGATATTCTATTATTTATTGATTATTTATTGATTAATTATGTAATAAAACCAGTATTGAATGGGCTACCGGGCACCTCATTCGGTGTATCGTAGTATATCAAAACGAGTGGGCAACCCTGTATGGCCTACCACACTGGGCCCTTTAAGAAATGTGAATGCATATTATATATAGAGAGAGACTATTAGCTTCTCAGGCCTCCCACCACTCTGGACCACCTCAAAATGCACTTAATTTCAACAATATAAAATCAAGAAGTCAAAACAACATTATTTTGAATTTTTAGAAAAATCCAATATGACCACCAGGAGCCTAAAACTGGTATTTTAAGCACACATGCACGCCCAAATTTAGGCACCATAAACTATGCCTATTTTCACAGGGTAGATTTTGAGGACTTAACTGGAAATGCGAGGTAGCAATGTGAAAGAAGAGCCTCAAAAGAAATTGGGTGTTGCAAGTAGTAGCCTGAAGTATAACATTGTGTCTTCAATCCATTTAATTGTTATGCATGAGTGCAAGAGTAACAGATCTAGCTAAAGGCATATTTCTTCCATCAAAACCCTCAGAATCCAATCAACTGTTGATATTTCAAAATGTATATGTTTCATTGGCAGAAACTACTGTAAAACCCTAAGAAGAAGCCACACCTACGTAGAAGCTTCCCACCAACCTTTGAAGAACGCTATAAGCTGAAGCGTGGGCCTTAAATTGTTCCCATTACCTAGTATAGTCTCTTTATACAAAACTCCTTGTAAAAGCTGCACTCAGAGCTCAGAATAATCCTAAATGCTGCACCAATGGCCTGAAATGGTTTATAAAGCCATGCCTTGTATGCAGGGTCTATGGTGTGCCTTCTGTTCTTAAGATGGTGATCTTTAGAGCTGCCCAACCCATTAATGATGCCTATCAACACGATTGCTCAAGTAAACTATACATTGTCTGCATGATGACCAATGCAGTGGTCTTAAGTTTATATTTCTCCACTACGCTCTTGCATTATGTGCTGAACTTGTGGGTATATCAATCCAGTCAGTATGCCACACTCATACCTCCAAACTCTTCAGTTTTCTTAGTTGTTTCTTGAAGATCCAGGTCAATCTTGTAATTCAACCAGACCCAATGAGATCTCATCTTATCATTTATAAAGGGGGGGGGGGTGTTGGACCTTGAAGGGTTTATGATATGCAACATGAAGTTAGTTCTTGAGACATATTACAAAGTAGGAATGGAATAAGAAGAATTTGAAGCTTGATATAGGCCATAGAGCAAAAGTGAGGAATGAATTTGATATTTATCTTGGTGCCTGCAGCCATTCTGAATCCTATAAGAATAAGTACCTATTCACTTTAATATTTACTTATTACTGATTTGTTTTGTAGCAGTTACCAAAACAACCATTTACTATGACTTTAGGAACAGTTGTTATCCTATAGGCAATTGGAATAGGCTTATTTCTATTTATCGCTATTTTACGAGCCTATATATGTTATACAGCGACCCAAATAAGATTGTAACACAGTTTAATCTGATTCAGCATGCTTTCCTTATGATCCTAGACCTGCCAACCAGTCCCTAGGCATATGATGTTAGGGACCGGCTCCTCTCTATTATGAGACCTTTCAGCTACTGGTGCTGCATCCTGCCCATGCTCAATTCGGCCTGGGTTAATAAATTTCAATTTTTTCTATCTTAAAATAATTGTAGCATCCCCAAACTTCCAACGAAGCTAAAGGAGGGTTTGATGTATGTATATCTAAAAGGATTGCTTAAGGATTGAATGCATGAGAGGTGCGCGTAGAGTGCTCCCGCAGGACTTAAACATTTGCCAATATAAGTATCCCACACCATACAGAGCTCTCTGAGTGGCAGACGGTGTCGAAACCAGCACACTATATGATCCTAGACCTTATCTTACTCATAATTACATATTGCAAGTGATGCTCACTGAGTTATGTGTGCATGTGTGCTTAAAATACCCATTTTGGCTCCTGGTGGCCATATTGGATTTTTCAAAAAATTCAAAATAATGTTATTTTGACTTCTTGATTTTTTTTTATTGTAGAAATGAAATGCATTTTGGGGTGCTCCAGTGTGGTGGGAGGCCTGAGATGGACCATTAAACAATAAAACATTAATTAATTAAATAAACTTTTTAACTTTGAAAGTGGTGGTCCGGGGTTTAGAGTGCCCAAAATGAAATAAAAACAGAGTCTTGTTTCTCATGATGAGTAGCATCTTTTGGAGGTGTACTCGCATTCCTATAATCAATTTGACTGAATAAGCTCGGGACCCCCCTACTATTGTAGTGATTATAGTGTGTGGGGTAGTAGTGGTCAATATAGATTGTCATTAGGACATATATAGGGGTTGATGTATGCTGCTGGTAGATGGTAATACCACAAGACAGATAGGATGATACAACTATCACATCTTGCAAATGTGTAGAATTGCATTTATATTCATCATAGTCTTGAACAAAGGTGTGTTACAAGCTATCTTCAATGCCTAACCTGCCGTCTTAGTATTGGTTAGTTATACCGGTAATTTACTTTCCCAAAGGCCCTCAAAGTTGCCATGAAATAGCATTATATATACGAAGTACTAAATATACAGGAAACTACTAAATAATTACACCATTGATAGCACATAATGTTTTCTCCTATCACACATGAATTCATACTGATATACATGAAACCTCTTTCTTTTTTGGGACTACTGGTGTAGGGGGGTGTAGGGATCCTGTTTATAGGATCAAACTAGTTAGGTCCCGTGTATAGGGTTCCTCGGGTGGGAGTCTCGTGTATAGGGTTCCTTGGGTGGGAGTCCCATGTATAGAGTTTCTCAGGGGAGTCCCTTGTATGCTCTTCGGGCTCTTATACGCTCGAGGAGCTCAGGTGGATAGCATCACCCAAATCTTACATCAATGTTAAAGATGCATGAAATATCTCAGATAATGCCTTCCTCTAAGGTTATTTGACACATTTTGTTTCGAGGTTTTAGTCTTCTGCTTTAACCAAAGCATGCAGTGGGTACCAACAGAACTAAAACAATATCATAATTATGACAAATGTCATACAGTTGTTGTATCCCATGTTTAGTGTAAAATACAGTTTTAGTGTGTGATTCTCAGTTATTTTATATAAGAAAATAGAGGAAGGGAACTCGATACGCTCTCAGATTTGAAGAATGTGCTTCCCCTTGGAGAGAAATCCTCAGATCCATCCAAATAAGTCATTCCAGTTTAAGTTTCAAGTTTCTATCATCTCATGACGTGAGTTCCCAAAGTCTTTTGAATAAAGATAGTGAGAAGACCAGGATGAAATAATTTTTGTAGGTGCACTGTTGAAATTAGTACCTTTCATTTTTGCCTTTGAGAATGAACAGTCCTTTGACTGAACAGTATTCATATAGATGCTATCCACGACCATCCTGCAGTGACAAAGGTATGGACTTTAGAGATCTTTTCCTAGATGTCC
Source organism: Acholoe squamosa (assembly GCA_949317995.1). NCBI lineage: Eukaryota > Metazoa > Annelida > Polychaeta > Phyllodocida > Polynoidae > Acholoe > Acholoe squamosa. The sequence continues at coordinate 20,099,264 of OX439040.1, forward strand.
TTTCAATATGTTAAGTCACAAAAGGACTCCTTCTCATCATATTGTAACAAGAATAAATGTGGCCAGTTGAGAGGAAACAGGGAGAAATATCTTTTTTAAGGTTTAAGTCATGTGCTTTAGAATGAGATATCTTGAGCTAAAATATCCCCGATAGCTTTTCTTGTAATTGCTTGTCAAACATATGTACAACTGAAAATGGGAAATAAGCTCCATATGCCTTATATCCCATCATAAACACTAATAATTGCCAGAGCAGAGATAGTTATGTGGATATTTTCACAGATATTCCTTGTACATTTGTGTACCTTACCACCTGGGGCTTCTTATAAAAACTACACTGGTTCACTGCCAAAAGGATTAAGGTGGTTCACTCTTCAGCTTTATGAGGATCCATGGTAGATTCAACACTTATTTTTGTACAGTGTGCCTCAAACTACATGTAACCATACAACCATTAGATTGAGCCCCCTCTTTTGTCATGAATAAAGTTGTGTTGTTAAGGTTCATTCAAACGTTCAGTGTAGTGTCCAAACATGCTAACAATTTCATCAGGAGATTCACAAGACAAATATATCCTCCACACATTACATTTACAAAGGCAGCCTGGCAATAAAACATGATAAAAGGTTAAGGTCATACTAAGTAAAAAATCAAAGGTATTGCCTTCTCATCAACACAAGTGTGATGCAAAAGCGATCCTTTCAAGGCGTTTCTTTCATAAAAGTGGGCAAAAAGGGATGAGCTTTTGTTTTTGTTTGCTGTTGGTGATTCTTTTAGTTTGTGCATTATTCCTCTCATACCTGTATCCAGATAACTTTCATCTACATCACAGCAGAGTATCTATAAGATTTCAGAGTTTCGTCACACTTTCTCATTTCGCAGTTTGATTTCAAAATAGGCGTTGCTTTTGGATCAGTGAAAAAGACTTCATATTGTGACTTCGAAGGAAATCCCCAGGGTGGTGCAATTCATAACATTGTGCAGGACAGCAGGACTTCAGTTCGAATCAGAGCTCGGTCGAGTGCAGACGTGGTGCAGCAGCACTGGGCCTGTCGAACTATAGGAATGACATAGGGGCAGTAAAGAGTGATCATAACTGATGACAATTGATGACAATTAATGACACTACAAGGGATGATTGATGCTTGCATGGTTTTATTCGCAAAAGTGGTGACAATTCAGGTTATGACCCTGGTTGAAAAGTCATAGTATTGGAGTGCTCAGAGTCAGAGGCTCAGGTGGTAATTGTAACTGATAAAACCAAGCCAATAGTGAACTCCTTGTCTGTTATAGTACTTCCGTGTTCTGTCTTCCAAATCCTATTACAGCATGTTCTGATGGGTACACATTTGCAAGGATCAGTGGTGGAATGGGGGTTTACTTATGTTTTATGCATGATTTTGCTTGCTGCATTTAAAGCTAATTAGTCACACACCTTCTTTCCCCCACTGTGCATGTTTTCATCAGCACTTAAAATCAGCTAGAATGAGGCATCGGGCTAGACCTAGGCCTAGACTATGCATGGCAAGCTCAATGTGATCAGTGAGCCATAAAGCCCTGGATCGTGTTTCAATAGTCCCCATGACAGGACAGTCTCAAATCGTAGTGGAAGGTGTAAGAAATGGCTCCATAGCAGTGACTACACAGTGAGCTACCCATGTAGCAAGCCCGCTCGGGGCCAAATTGGTTTTACCCGGGATAAGGTGGTTCAAAGCGGGCAGTATTCAGTACATGGGTTTTAGGTTCGGCAGATGCTGGGTTTCCAGTCAGGGCCACACAGGGCAGCCCAAATCGGGCAAACCCACTTGAGCCCGTTGGGCTCCCAACGGGTTTTGTCCTCAGCATACAGTCTGGGCCACATTGGGCCGCCCGATTTGGGCACTGGTCAGCTTTAAAATGGGCAACCACATTGGGCCCAGGATGGTTTCAAAATGGGCATCCCAAGATGGGTACTTAGCTGCATAAAGTCTTCCCAGTCTGGGGTGAGAGTGGGTTTGGACAGGGCAGCCTCATCTCCTGAACTGTTCTAAACTCTGTGATGAGTGTTCCCCCTCCCTCTCTCTTTTTTGTTTGTCCATCCCCTATCCATTCCCTACCCCTTCCATCTCCTCCTCATTCCACTCAACCTGCCCTGTCCTTTCCCCCTCTCACCCCGCTCTGCCCTGCCCTTCTGTCACCCTGCCCTCCCTGGGCCTCCCTAGCCCACTTAAAAGGGTCTATTTCTCCTCTTTTCTATCCCCTCAGGATGTGTGTGGTGCACATATGCGCAGGCACTGACACATTCCTCTGTGAATTTGTGTAATGAGGATCTCGCCATGAATATGACCTTAGCTGTCGAAATGGCGTTAAACATCTATTACTCACTCACTCTCACTCTCAGCCCTCACCCTGCCTTGCCCTGCCCTACTCTCACCCTGCCCTGCCCTGCTCTCGCCCTGCCCTGCCCTGCTCTTGCCCTGCCCTGCCCTGCTCTCGCCCTGCCCTGCCCTACTCTCATCCTGCCCTGCCCTCCTCTCACCCTGCCCTGCCCTGCTCTCACCCTTGCCCTGCCCTGCTCTCACCCTGCTCTGACCTGCTCTCACCCTGCCCTGCCCTACTCTCATCATGCCCTGCCCTCCTCTCACCCTGCCCTGCCCTGCTCTCACCCTTGCCCTGCCCTCTTCTCACCCTGCCCTGCCCTCCTCTCACCCTGCCCTGCCCTCCCCCCTCCCTTCCCTCCACCACTGCTGTAGGACACTTTCCCTATACCATTAATACACAGGTAGGTTCATAGTAGGGATCCAGATATTTCATGTAAAAGGCAACACTGACTAGTCCTGGAAAGAACAGCTTCATGTCTTTCTTTGTACTAGTAGGCTTGCAAGGTGTATTTGTGGTGTGGGGGCAAACAGGTCCCACACTTGGCCAGGTATAAGAGGACTATATATAGAGGCAATTGAGAAACCAAAAATATCCCCTGCCCCTGTAGGCCAGTCCATGGCAGACTCACTACAAAGTGGTTTCACAGCACTCCAGGCAGAATTCTACTACCCATACCAAACTTATTTCTTTTAGACATAGGACAACTGGAATAGACTACTAAATCAGATATGAAGTAACAATGTGCAGACTTTCTCATAGTCTGGAAATACTTAGATGTTTCTAGTCAAAAGTGCAAATCAAGGTCATCTGAGTAGTAGTGGAATGGCAACACCATTTCTATTGCACTGAACTTGGAACAAGAGCAGATATGCAGAGGTACAGTCATTATGAACTTGAAGGCTCTCTTCTCTACTCCTACATAGGGAATTAGTGGGGGAAGATTGAGGCCAGAATGTCACTTTAATGAATCAAAGTGCCTTGTGTTGGCTGAATGAGTTTGATTCAAATGAATGGTACTGCTCTGCCTTTCCACTTGGGTAGATATTGCATTTACTGCTTTGGTGATGGGGGGGGGGTTAGATTAGATCAAGGATTTGTTGCTTATTGACTTTAAAAAAAAAAAAAAAGATTTTGGATAAATTTCTCAAAAAGAATTTTTAACATGTCACCACTAATTTTTCATCAAATTGGGCAGCCCACTTTAGGCCACACCAAAAACCCATGTCAAACTCACTTTGAGCCCAAATCGGTAAGCCCAATTTCAAACAGATCTGTGCCTGAATCGGTTAGCCCAGTGTGGCCCAGACCCTTTGCTGAGGACAAAACCCATCGGGCGCCCACTGTGTTAACCCAGTGTGGCCCACATCAGGAGCCCCCTCTGGCCCAGACTCGGGCCACACCATTTTTGCTACCTGGGTACAGTACAGGCCTCAATATAGCAGCTGCTATTTATTCAACGACTGACTCAATAAACACCACTATGAAGTCATAGCACCCATTCGTAGGGGCAACTATTGGCTACATAGTGACCAGTCATACCTTCATGGTGGTGTAGTTTGCACTCCTCTGTTCAAACGAGCATAGGACTGCAGTAACTACATCTAGGTGATCCCACCTGGTCACAGTGTCACACATATTGTCAATTCTCATGGAGATAGATCCTAGTTTTAAATAAGGTCAATTTTCATGATTCTGCATACTGCTATTTTTTTCTAGAAGTGCATGAATATGTAATGTACATGTACTACAATTTCAACATATTATCATAATCCAACTGAGAAATCATACGAATGGAAAGCTCCTCATTTCTTCTATTACTATATATATCATATCATTAAGATAATATATTTTCAATTTCAGACCTATATTCCACCTTTAATAGAATGCACCCCATGACTCCCAACTGCACTGAAATGCAAGGCATACATCACAGAGGTTGTTACCTAACTTTACATATTTTTATATATGATAATGAATCCATTACAAATGCACTTTGAAGAATACATCACATTGAAGCTGGAAGAGGGATACTGTAGGTTCTCAACCAGTTATAATACACACTGGTCATTGTAAGCTAATAGCACATGAATAGCCATAGCAGAATGTATTATTTAACACTGGCCTGGGGTCAAGACCATTTGGATCATTAGTCTATATATATAGAGAGAGTACTAATATGGAAACTAAGAAAAGAGCACAGATTAGGTACATTTGAGTAAAGGAGTGAAGAGGGCAACAGCTAAGACCACCAACTAATTATTCACATAGAGGGCTGTCATACCATGGTCTCTTGAGTCACTGCTCTGGTGGCTATTTAGCCAGCAGGCAGTACGATCACCCAGTAATGTAGCCAGTTATTTGGTCACTAAAGCCAAAATCCTAAGATCAGCTGGTAAAATTTGACCCATCTCAAGTCGTAGCTGGCTGAACCTGTCATAGAATCTATTGAAACACGATCCAGTATATATGTATTACGTTTTTTAAAACCAAGGATTGTATTACTGTTAAACTATGGCAAAGAAATTCTTTCAAACCTAAATTCAATGAAATTTAGTTTCCTATTTCTGGGCAGTCATTCCAAAATCACTTCTGTAATGTCTCCAAACCTGCTTTACAGTATCCAGTTCACCTGGTGAACAAATATAACACCATGATGCTAAGACAGAAAGGGGTAAAACGTCAAAACTATCGAAATGTAATCCAGGCACACCCAACTTTGAAAGATCAATATATCACTTAACCTAAACCAGATAGGTCAGACTGGAACTCTTGCATAATGTGCACATAGTGCATACAGCCCCCTTGTATAATGCAATGCAAGCATTGGAGGTTCATTTTTTCTGGACTTTCCTTTTGTAGTGTCTGAGAAAATGAGTGAATCAGAGGAATCATGCAATTATGATTTTGACTCATTTCCTTTTAATTTAGTAATATTTAATCCCCTCGCTTTACTCTTAAGTGTAATACAAAAGTGACAAAAAGTACTGGTAACTTTGAAATGAAAAAGTACTGTAAAGTTGCAGCTCTTTTTTAATAAGTGATAGACTTAAAGTGTGCTTTCATACTAATAGGCAGCAGTAGGATGTTTCTTTCAGTTTTGCATTACCTCTCACATATCCAGATCCATTACATCCTACATCACAGGCACACATTTGTAAGCTTTCAGAAATCACTGTGTGAATATCTATCCTATTGCTCTACCCCTAATACACTAAAAGGCTGGATGTCCAACTTTACATTCAACTTTCTACTTTTGATTATCGCATGTGTATCGCATCTGAGGTAACAGCTATAGACGCAAATGTCAAAATGCAAGAAAGACTTCCGGATGAAATTTCTATCAAGACCCTGGCTTTTATTGAATCATATCCATATTGTTAAGCTTTTGGCAGTTTCTGTCAAGCATATCTCATCAAAATCCTGCCTCATTGATAAGTTGGACAGAGTATGTGGGAGGGTAGGTATCATTATGTAAGGGAATTCATCTGTAAGGGTGTCCTGACCATATCAATCCCAGATCATAAGGTATGCTATCAAGTTACCTAATCTAATATCAGGCAAACAAGCATCATTTCTTTGAGAGCCCGTCCCAATGATGGGTTTATGATAAGGTGCAATCATACATGCTAACAAATGAAAACATCATATACCACTACCTTTGTAGATGATATATTTTGTTGAGAAAGGAGTCCATTTGTGGCTCTCTGAAGCAAAAACTCACTTCAAGGCTGTTGTTGTGTTTTTTGTTTGTCTGAAAAAAGACTTTACCTGTAGTGCTTTAAGTCAAACTAATATTTAAAGCTGAAGCTTGCTGCTGTTTGGATCACCCTATAAATTCTGAAAATTTCCTAAACACATGAAATGCACTTATCAATGCAAACAGCTGCATCTGGACTTGCATCAAATGTGATGTCTTTAACTGGGGTGCAGACAGTTAGGCTCTTAGGCAGGCTCTTAGGCAGTTTCACCCCTTAAACACCCTACCTAATTCGAATATCAATATCTAGGCTCCCTACATCACCTTGCCCAGCTCTCTCACTCTCTCTCTCTCTCTCTCTCTCTCTCTCTCTCTCTCTCTCTATCTCTTTCTCTGTCTCCCTCCGTCCCTGTGTCTCTGTGTGTCTTGATCATTCCACATTCCAAGTGTCAGCATTACAGGCTAGCCTGTTGGTTCATCTGGAAGAGCAGGAATTCTCATTTGCAAGATTAAGAGATCTATTCTTGCTGGATCAATCCAGTGTATGCATACATTTGAATCCAGTAAGGACCTTCTCTCATGCGTAGTTCATAAACAGATAGGTGAGTTCTTTCCCTTACCTTTGAGTCTGCCCTTATCAGTCTTCATATACCTTAAATTTGTTGGTTTCAGGATGCATTAGGACAATTCAGGATGCACTAGTGCCTTAAAAGCCAACAAATGTCAAAGACACTGGCAATGTACTTAATCAATGCAAAATCTGCCTCTGATTTCTTCACATCACGTTTAACATGCCTCTGGCCATGTTTTATGTCTGCAGCCTCCGGCGGTCCTTATTCATAAGTGAGTTTGAATACTGGCATTGAGATTGGTGGTTTCAATGTCTTTTCTCAATATAGAATAGTTTGATAACAGAATTGCTATGTTTATGGTAGAGGGTACCCATTTAAGGAACAGATTCAGTATGAACGGAAAAATTGGAGCGAAGTTTCCCCATCTATTTTATGCTATAATACCATGCATAAAAAGATTAGTTTCTAAATTGTAGGCAATGATATGTTCCTACTGTGCCGTACTGGGTTAACAGCAGTGCATCTTTTATATAAGGGTTTTAAAACTATAGAACAGTAATAGAATGACAAAGATTTGACCCCAGGTATGCCTTACACAAAGGGTGAGTCTGAATTTGGCTGATTTGTCTCTTTCTCACTACGTGTGTTGTGAGCTCTATTGTCAAATACCCAACTCTTCGAGTACTCAGCTAAATTAAGTTCCACCATCCTTTTGGTATCAATTTGTTTCAATGCCTTAAATTCAATGTGGGAATAGTGTTTGATTGCTTCCTCTACATCTTTTCTAACTATGTATCTAGTGTAGGCTTACAACCTATAGACTTTGACACATTGTTGTAACCCTAGAGTTTAGATACTCACTGAATACTTGTTTCCCCTTGAATGCTTTCTCACCCACTTAGTAACCGTAAGGAAATAGATGGTAATGAGTTGTCAAGTAGGAGGTTCCTCGTGTTGTTATCAACAGAGTCTTCCAGAAACATAATTTTCCTTTTAGTCATGGTTTCCATGGTGTAGTAGGTCAAACACTTAGGCAGGAACCTATGCAATTTGCTTCCAGTCCCTGTGGTGTATGCTCTTTCAGAGGAGAATTGGACTGCTTGGGAAATAGAGGAGAAAAGGTTTTTATCCATCCTCAATATCCAGGATTCTGAATAGAAATGTAACACTGCCCCCTTGGTGACAGGAGGGAAAGGATGGATAGATGTGAATGGCAAGCAATGAAAGTATAATTACGTTCAGGATTCATGAAATAATAAGACTAAGGGCCAAAATGAAAAGAGCATATGTAGATCAACATGGCAAAAGGTACGCCCGCACACCCCCTACCGGGCATACCTTTTACCGTGTTGATCCACATTATTATAACATGAGATGAGGTATTGCCGGGAGAATCAAAAGGAGGCCTATGCTGGTAGAACCGTGCCCCTTATTTAAAGATACAAAGCATGACAGCCACTATGGAGCTTTATAATCTATAAAACAAAACTTAACCTCTACTAGCTATTTTTTTTTTCAAATGGGGAATTCCACAGGCGATCTAGGAGATAAAATATTTTGAGTATAAGTTTTAAAAGGCTGTTGATGTTGGAATGAATAGGGGAAATTATATTCCATTCTATATCTAAAAATGAAATCCAAATGAACTAAGTTATTTATAAGGCTGTATGGACAGCGCTGAAATAAAGATGGCAAGGTCTCTATTGTAGTGCTTCCCCAGACCCATTCATTTTTCTTTAACTCAGAATTGATATCCTCTGCTCTCCATTACATGGGATCAATTAGTTATGATGTCCTTATGATGACACCATGCAACAGACGTCTGAATCCAGCCAATTAGCCAGAAATAAATACAGCAGTAGGTTAAAATGTGTAGAAACACATGGGTTGCTATGACAACATCAGTTGATTCCTGCTGGTTCGAGCAGGTTCTGGGTGATTTGAGTACCACCAGTCAAGAAAAGCTGGCATTTCAAGGACCCCAGAGTGGGTGTGAAGAGCATAGGATGTAGCTCTCTTGTCAGCTGCCATGATTGCTCCTGCAAGAGGGTAGGCAGACAAGAAGAGCCAGCTGTTGAAGGACAGAAAACAGAATTGATTGTGGATAGCACTCAGGTAGATCTAACAATATGCCTTATCTTAATGTCCCTCCTGAGGACATAGGCATCATAGGCTAATACAGCCACTGAATTTCTCAGAAATTTTGAAATAGGCCCATGCTAGTAAAAAAGAACGTGTAAGTCAAAGTCATGGGTGGGGCTAGAGCTTAGACTAGATGCCGACTGACTTGTGCTGGTCTGGAGATTTTTTGTATAAAGAAAGTATAGAAGAAGGATATTATCTGAGCATCAGTCAATCAGAATTGGCCTAATATAATAGGAGGATTTTGCTCCTGACAATGTTTTTGCATATGTATAAATGAATTCAGGGTTGTATCTGGGAGGGTTTCCTGCCCCTCCTATATTTGCCCTTCTCCTCACTGTTCTGCCCCTGTTCTACTCCCAGCTTTTCTTCCATCACCATGTCCACTTCTTCTATAGTCTAAAATTCTTTTTGGCCTTTTCCCTAACTTATGTCTCTATGACACCAGCCAAAAAAGCTGCTATTGCTACTATTTGTGCTTCATCTCCTTTTTGATTAATGATTCCTGTTTTCATAAAATGCACACGTATGTTAGAAATCATTGACTACGAAACTATTCCTACATGCATATTGCAGATAGTAGAGTGGACAGCCACATTATGGGATGAGGAATGGGAAAAAAATAAATAAGAAATAGTTGTTCCTAATTACCTGTGAAAATCCTCTACATCCTATTACTTGCAAGAGACCATGGTCATCCAAGAGAATGTTCATTCAACCTTTGCCAGATTATTGATAGAGGATGTTTTCCGCATCAGACAACAATGGTGAGGGGTTTTGTAAGCTGATTTCTTTCCCCTCAACCCCCCTCAACCCCCCTCTCCTTCCCTCTCCTTCCCTCGTTTTTCCTCTCCTTCCCTCTCCTTCCCTCTCCTTCCCTCTCCTTTCCTCTCTTTCTGTATGTCTGTCTGTCTCTCTCTCTCTCTCTCTCTCTCTCTCTTTCTCTCTCTCTTCCTTCTCTCCTTAGTTGGCAAGCTTTCTTTGAAGCCTTTATTACTTGGATAAAAGCGTGAAAAGTACTTGAAATGCAAATAAATATACAGTCAAAGATGGGATTTAAAACATACAGAGCCATTAAAGTAAAGATAGTGGCAAGAAAGTGGGACTATAAACTGCTTTCGTCCTTATTACTCTGGTGGAAAACCTGCACTTGCAGGATTGCCCTCCGGCCATTAAATGGGAGAATGGGCCAATTAACCTTGGTTTAAAAGGTTAGATGGCCGAAATAAAATTATTGTTAGGCAGAATCGCTCCACTAGAGCTGAAATGCACACCGTGAAGCAGAGATACATGAATTCAGTGGCAAATCCTCCAGGATTTAAAAAGGAGGGGGTGTGCCCAAAAGTATAGGGCGCACCCCCTCTGTTTGAGCAAATTTTGGGGGCAAAATATGCAATTAAACTCTTCAGTACTGACAAAAAGGAAGGGGCATGCCCACCTCTAAATCCACTACAGCTAAATACTCTTCACAATTCCATCATTTTACACATGCTGATAAAGGTTATACCAGCCTATCAATGTCTACTAATATCTTACTACATAATTTCGTGTGTGAGAATATAGCAAGAGGACATTGATCATAGAAGTGTCATTTATACACCAATACACTGCCTCATTTACATTTTGGACAGAGTATGTGGGGTATCATATAGAAAGGAATGTTTATGAAAGGATATCCTAACCATGCCAATCCCAGATCATAAGACATGCTATCTAGGTACCTAATCCAAATCAATAACTTAAATGAACATAACAGTTCATTGATGCAATGAGCAAGTCCAAAAAAAAATATATATATATATCCTGAATGCACTTCCGAAGGTCAAGGTCATAACAGCAATATAGCCATGATGCTAACTTCTTTCCTGCTCATATTTCAGAAAGAAATTTGATGTCATTACATCTAAATAATTATGGGTTTGCGAGGATACCAATTCACCTTCTCAGGGTGCTATAACTATTAGCTTTAGAGATGAAGGTCTAATAGATCTATTATAAACAATAGCAGACTATTTTATGAAATGAATTGTGAATATATATATATATATATATATATATATATATATATATATATATATATATATATATATTACTGCAAAGTCAGATTTACTTTGGTCTGTTAGATGCTTAGACTGCCTATACTATGATCAGTTCACCCCCATCCTCCTCCTTCTCATGTTGCATTTAAATATTGTTACAACTGGAAGCAAAAGATTTGCAAGGGGAGGAGCAATTCTCCGTGGATGAAGTTCAGGAAACCAAGAGCTGCATGGGGACCAGGAGGTAGTCATGTTTATGGTATAAAAGATGGAGAAATGGGTTTGGAGAGATATACACTGCAAAGCTGGTCCTGTCTGAAAGTAGTCAGTGCATATGAATTCTGGCCATCATCTTGATGACTTAATACTGACACTAGGTGGCTCTACTATACATTAACCCTAAGGTTCCCAAGTGCAATTAGATGTGCAGTTTTGGGCTTAAATGCATGTATAATTATTCAAAGAAATTACCACCCAGATAGATCTACTGGTCCAATCTGCAAAGTGACCCCCCAATTACAAGGGCAACCCTTCAGGGAGCTAGGCTATTGCATGATACCAAATGATGCTGGATCATATCACCCAATTTTCCATTTTCCCATTAGATTTTACAAGAACAGTTCCATAAAGATGACCCATGCATTGTTACAAACACATTTTATGTCCTGAGTGGCAGTGAACATACAGGAAGAATCAACTTTGAAAGTTCTGTACGGTCTCAGGAATGTTTTGGGAACTATACTTACCAGACCAGCAGGGCATTTCAAAACCATAGCTATAGCTATGGTTTTGAAATGCCCTCCTGACCAATAATGCCATGTCCTCAACTAAAGGTTTTCACTTAAGGACTGTTCAACAATTACGTCACTGCTTGGGGGGGGGGGTCTTTGGATTCCCCTATAATGTTCAATACAAAAACAGTGACACGGGGGTGGGTGGGTCCTGAAAAATGCCTTCAATATACCACTCTCTTGATTTGTGTAATGAAAGCTTCCTTTAGACGACATCATGCCTGGTGCCTTTTTCATGCTTCTCAGCACTGTCATTTCATCAGTTACTATTACACAGTTAATTGAACTTTAACTGCTGAGTGGACTATATGAAACATCATTTATGACATGTGCAAGGCATCTTATAAACTTATATGTCCAGGGATAGAGAGCCACCCATAGCAAACACTGAGTGTGGCACCACAACTGTCTCATACTGAAATGCTGTAATGAGTTGTCTTGACAGATCTTTCAGTAAGAAAGGTTGTTTCCTTACAGCAGAGATGTAAAGAGCCTTTTAGTTTTTTTAAAGTGTTTTATTAGGTCATGAAGAACAATTACAATAAAGAATTGCTCCTCTCCTAGCAATCCTTGCGTTAAGGAATTTAAGCTAGGTCCCATAAGAGTACTATGCCCAGAGTGGATATATTTCCATGAAGCTAATAATGCTGCTCTTGGCAGGCTAAATTTCAAGATGGGTGAGGAAAACCATGCTGCATGATCAGTCCTATGTGAGGTGTAGTATAAAGCAAGGAATCTAAAAGATCATCATTTCAGGTAAGTCCAAAAATTTTGTTGTTTTGTTTTTTAAACTCCTCCTCCAGAGGCTGGTCTTTGGACAAATTTTCAGCAGGGATTTAGATGTGAGGACTTCCTATGTCATTGGATCATCTTTCTTCAATGCATTCCTTTAGGAACTGTTAAGTTGCACCAGTGACATTATACAATTGGAAAGGTTAATTCAGGCCACTGAAATCTCCCTCCCAATCTCTTTGCCTGCATTCACTGATCGGCTACAACAAGGTAGCAATTTGCTCAATTAAGGTACCACTCTAGAAACCAGTGACTGTTCTAACTTAAATACCTGTGTAAGAGTCTTAGGGACTTTGTACCACCCTGTTGCAGACCAGGGGGTCTGATAGATGTTGCATGGTTCTTCAATCCTGGCTTATCAATGTGAGTTGTTTACAGTTGTCAAAGGTATGTCCGGAACTTTCTTTGTCCCCAGGGTCTAGATCAGATAAGGGTAGGGCTCTATCTATTGTTAGATTACAGAGAGATTCCTTGTCTGATACAGTGGCCCTGAGATTATGACTGCCCTATGCTGATTTGGTGATTTTGGTAGGGAAACTATACAGAAGAAGAGGTGTACATTATTTGAAGCTGAGTCAATCAGATTTGGATTGATAGATTATTGCCCTAGATAGGAGTAATATGCTATAGTATGAAGCTTTTACATGTGTCTATATACCATGCAATATATATCTCTACGAATAGGTAGTGCAAGGCAGTGGTCTCTACCTGCCGGCACCTGAGATCAGACATCAGGGATGTACATAATCAATGTATTAAATTCAATCTGCAAATATGGGAGATTATTATATATGTATATATATATATATATATATATATATATATATATATATATATATATATATATATGTATGTATGTACCTGGATTCAACTGCTTTCAGTGTAGAATGTAGCCTATAGTAATCTGAGATAAATGTAAATCATCTAAAAGGGCAATTTGGGAAATGGCTCACTAACAGTGCACACTAATTTTTAGGTTCAGCCAAATTACTGTCACAGCATACTGTAGTTGGCAGATTGTGGAATGGAAAGCTGTTTTGAAATAGCCTCCTAATGTGTTTTGGTAGGCAAGTGGCAGTTGATGTTTGGGTAGAGAGAAAAAAACTATTTACATAGTAATTCCCATTTATATGAGGCAATCCAATGTATTAATAAACACATTCAGACTTTTGTGGGTTTTCTATAAAAATGGAATATAAATGAAATGGCCTATTCCCCTGTTCTAATAAGTGAATTAAGCTATGTTGGTTCGCAGCGGTAGAAGCACCCACTCTTCATCATCCCCTTCCACTAATTGATGAAACCCTGCAAATATAAATTGTCCCTTACATAAATCAGGTAGCTTCAAATAATGGCATACTGTATTACCCAGATATGAGATGGCAGGTAGAAAGGCGACTGCTACATTCTAGGGCTAAGAATGCTAGGAGCCAGTGAAATATAAAAAGAAAATTTCAAATTACCATTCAAAATCGTCTACAGGAGATGTCCTGACATGCTATCAACCTACTACTGGCAAAGGAATGTATCATTTCATGAATCGGAATAGATCATGGTAACCCAGCCAAAGCTTTTTTCGGCTTTCCGCATCATTCATGTCAGAGGATGATGGTGAGGGTTTTCCTCGCTTGCAAGCCGTCTTTCAGGACAGCATCTCTCTAATTACAATGTAAATTGCACGTGTACAGGGATCTGGAAATAAGTATAAAACTTAAGTAAAATATTGTGTTTTAAATTACATACAGTGTCATTAACCTGATGATGGTGGCAAGAGAGTGAGGATATAAAATGCAGCCGTTTTTATTACCCCAGTGGAAAAACTGCACACGCAGGATTGCCCTTCAGCCATTTCAGTGAGAATGGGCCAATTAATCTTACATGGTTTAAATGCTAAATGGCAGAGCTAAAATCAGTGTTAGGCAGTATAGCTCCACTGGAGTTAAAAGCAAACTATGAGACAGGGATATATATGGATTTGTCTCTACTTGGCCTTCAAGGTAAAAACTTACATCTAAGTTTTTGAAATTCCTTCCCCTAAAAAGGGTACTGCAAAAAATCTTACAACTATGTTAAAGATGCATGAAATATCCCAGATAGTGTATTTCTTTCAAGTTATTCCACATATTTTATAATGACAACTATAACTGTGTATATATAGGAGTATATCTCCCCACCAGATGGACCCACTCCCACCTGGGTCGGGCGGTACTATTCCCGCCATATCAGGTGGTGCTTCACCAGTTTGAATAAAGGCACAGATTCATGGACTTTTGGCCATGGAATTTTTTCTTCTCTTGTTTCCTGTTGTTGGTCTGTTTATGTCATTGATAAACCACCCTTTTGTCAGTGACCTTGGGCAAAGTGGATGCATCCACCAAAAATAAATGTCATAATATCTACATTACACACATTTCAATACTACCGGGTAAACAGTGTAGTAGATCTAGAGTGAAGAGTTAGTCTGCCAATTTAATCAAAGCGAGTCATGGGTAGTCTACTAACAGAACTAGAACAATATCATAATTATGGCAAATGTCATACACAGTTTTATTGTGTAATTCTCAGTTACTCTATAAAACAAAATTAAGGCAGGGAATTCAATACCTAATCAGATAATGCAGACAAGTCTCATTTGAAGAATGTGCTTCCCTCTGGACAGATATCCTCACATCCGCCAAAATAAGTAGTTCCAAGATAGGTTTCCAGTTTCTATTATCTCATGACATGAGTACCCTTGGTCTTTTTGAGTAAGGACATTTGGAAGGCCAGCATCCCACAGGGCTCCGTATTGGGGCCTCTACTCTTCCTGTGCTATATCAACGACCTTATATCTAATTTTTTTTAAACGCCAGTACTCACATGTGCGCAGATGATCTGGCTTTGGTAATATGTGCCAGAGACCCAATGAGAATCCAGGCGCTAATGCAGATAGAGCTCACAAATTTAAGCATGTGGTGCAAGGCAAACCAGCTCACTGTAAACATTGGTGGTGTGGTGTCATCATGCACAGATGAACCCTGACCTTAATGACAAAGACATTACCTTGAAAGGTAACAAGCATGCAGTTGTAACATGCTTCAACTACCTGGGAATCACCCTAGATCACCATCTGATCCTCAATTGTCAAAGTCAGAAAATATTAAATCTCGCTAGACATCGTGTAAGTCAACTCAAAGAGCTCTGCTCAAAGACAGACGTGAAAACAACATACCAGGTGTATTTACAGATGGTTTGCCTTATCCTTGAATACTGTGGCACTGTCCCTGTCCTTGATGGGGGCCCTGGTTGGGTAGAAGAAAGTCTACAAACTGTCCAAAATGATGCACTGAGAGTGTGCTCCAAGATACAAGATCGGCGTGATGCTCTTGTCCTTGACCTACACCAGGAGTATGGAGCTGAAAAACTAAAACCCAGGAGAAATCGGCAACTGCTCAACATGATGTACTGGCTTGCTCAAAAAAATGACAAAATAATTCAACCCGTAAGAGATCTAAGGGGGAATGACAAAATCAAGCATAAATTGCAGAGAGTCGCATGGAAATCTACAGGAAAAGCCTTCTATACAGGGGAATGTTTTTGTGGAACCGGTGCACATCAGAGCAGCAGCACCAACCTCACATTGAGAAATTTAATACAAGTCGCACTGACAATGAACTGGTACACTAGTGAAATTCCCACTTGATCAGCTTTTCCACCATTGCTTAATAGTGCTTGACCGGCACTGTCTATGTGTTTACATGTTATTGTGATTTATAAATGAGTAAGGCGACTGGCCTACCATTCTGTCTTTCTGTCTAATTGGCTCTGTTGGAAGAGATCAACGGTATGTGATATAATTAGCCAATAAAATATTTTTCAACAACAACAAATAATCTTTTAGGTACAGTGTTGAAAGAAGTATAACTTTCATTTCTATCTTTTAGAATAAAGACAGAAGATTATTCATGTAAACGCCATCCACTACCAACATGCTATCCACAGCCAACGTGATCTTTTAGAATCTTTACCTTTCCCAGCAGTCTGTATCAGAGCTCTCAATGGCAGATATATAGGTTCAAGCTCTCAATGACAGATTGGTTCAAGGTTTTCCTGCAAGTCCTTTCAAAAATGTCATGAAAGACTCACAGTGAATATATTTTGTCTATCTTTGCTACTGCCTGGAACAGACCTGGTGACAGGCCAGACATTGTGGGTAAGGTGAGAAGAGCTGACAGGAAAGAAAAAAACAGGGAAGATGCCATCAGTTTAAAGTTTAAATATTCTGATATATATATCCGCATAAAAAAGCGTCATCTGCATTTAAATCAACCGAGATTAAGACACATTTATCTAGTTCAATGAGCTCAATTTCATGAATTTCCCATTAGTGTTCTAGACTAGATGCTTTTGTTTATATCACATGTCAAATTCTACGTAGATATTGCAGCAATTCTGCAGCAATTCACACAAGTAACACCCTGAAAACGTAAACAAATACAAGGAGAGCAGGAGAAGGGTAGAAACTCGCTATTCCTTTTCCAGTGCTAAGATCACTGCAATCTTAGTAAAATAATTGCATAGTGGTTTCAACTGAGTACAAGAGCACTCACAGGGAACACTCCTACTCCCAAGAGTGAATATCCCTGCTGTATACATATAGAGGGGAGGGAGGACATTTGCTGAGAGTCCTTGAGGGCTCTTCAGGCTACTCAGGCATGAAGTGCACTTGAATACTGTACGAGATCAACTGCACCCTATACTCTATAAGTGGCTCATATGGGGGGGACGCTTGTGTAATCACTCTTGTGAGAAGGAGTGTTTCCACTGCTATTCTTTCAGTATGGGCCTTTTGCCCCTGTGCACAGTGTGTTCTACTTGGAATGTGTTCTACTTGATAGACTGCCCAGGAGGTTAATTCAAAAGATCCTGGGATTTCTACCCCTGCGATCTTAGTGTAGGCACATATCATAAGACCTGGCCAGTCTACCCTATCTAATGAAATGGTTGCAGGCCTGTCTGGAGGTTAATTCAAAAGATCCTGGGATCGCAACCTCAGCGATCTTAGGAATTATTCTGCCTTATCCTATTAAGCGATCTTAAGATTAGAGTGCATTCACTTTTCTTAGCCAGCACTAAGATCGCATCGATCTTAGCCTCAGCCCTCCTACACTATTCCAAGAGGTACTGACTGGGCACAGGGATAAGAGTCCCAAAATAAAGGAATAGCTGTGGAGTCACTCTTCTTTATACCATCGTTCCCCGTCCCCATATGGGCTAACAAAAGAGCACAGGGTGCACTTGACCCCATACCATATTCAAGAGTTGCTATTCCTGACAGGCCTGCAACCACTGCATTAGATAGGCTGGACTGGCCAGGTCTTATGATATGTGCCTACACTAAAATCACAGGGGTAGAAATCCCAGGATCTTTTGAATTAACCTCCAGGAATAGCAAGTCCTGGGATCACTTCACTATTCCTTTTCCAGTGCTAAGATCACTGTGATCTTAGTGAAAGAATTGCATAGTGGTTTAACCTGAATACAAGAGCACTTACAGGGAACACTCCTGATCAAAAGAGTGAATAGCCTGCTGCATACATATAGAGGGGAGGGAGGATGTTTGCTGAGTGTCCTTGAGGGCTCTTAGGGCTACTCATGTGTTCAGTGCACTGTAAGGTAATTCTTCCCTTCTCTCTCTTTGTCCTGGGGGGCACAATGCTTATAATAGGCAAGCATAAATCATACGTTCATGGGAACAACTCTTGAATACTGTACAGGGTCAACTGCACCCTGTGCTCTTTTGTTAGCCCATATGGGGACGGGGAACGATGGTATAAACACTGTTGTGAAGAAGAGTGACTCCACAGCTATTCCTTTATTTTGGGACTCTTACCCCTGTGCCCAGTCAGTATCACTTAGAATAGTGTAGGAGGGCTGAGGCTAAGATCGATGCGATCTTAGTGCTGGCTAAGAAAAGTAATTGCAGTCTAATCTTAAGATCGCTTAATAGGATAAGGCAGAATAATTCCTAAGATCACTGAGGTTGCGATCCCAGGATCTTTTGAATTAACCTCCAGGTCTTATGATTTGTGTCTACACTAAGATCACAGGGGTAGAAATCCCAGGATCTTTTGAATTAACCTCCAGGTTGAATCAGGGAAGGGGTGTTTTTTTTATGGGGGGGGGGCTATCACTAGTCATAGCATTGCTATCTAGATAATGGAGGTCATTCCATATTCCTCATTTACCTTTTAGTTATTACCTTATAGTCAGTGATGTTATACAGTTTATAGCCACAGCTATGATTTGCGACTATAGTCAAATAGCACCTTTCACTAAGTCAATAGTGTGATATTTATATGCCAGTTGAAAATTGGACTACCAGTTCTTGTTCACATTTGACATATCCCTTTGGTTATGTTAAAAAATGAGAACATTATTTAGAGTTGCAAGCCGCGGTAGCAGCCTGGAGCGGAGCGACCGTTGCAGCTCTATTATGGCCTCGCTTTTGACCACAGGTAGGAGTGGCATTTCTCATGTAGGCCTATATATAAGACCCCATCCTTTCCTATTCTTCTTTTTCTTATTTTTTTTTTTTTTTTTGTGAGCTCAAGAAAAATGTGGCTTGGACCACGGAAAGGAGTGGCAACTCTTATCCGTGGTCCTTGCCACATTTTTCTTGTTTTTACTCAGTAACTGTGATACTTTGTTAATAAATGAGCTCCAGTTGGACTCACTGAACCGTAAAGAAAACAATATCGCTGGAAAATCACTTTCAAATATGCGATTAAAGCTCAAAAAGCTTTTGCAGTAGATAGAATGCCGTTCCCTTTTACATCACTAACAAATTAAAGTACAAAAATTACAGAAATCATTTGAAATTGTTAAACTTTGTTCAATGCACACTTTTGATATGTACTGCATAACCACCAAGAATTGACTTTAAGTCAGGTTACTTTTGAGGTTAGATTATGTGGCAATGAGTTGAGGTATCAGCAGATCAGCAATGCAGCTTGGTGACTATCGTGATTCAAAACTGTATCTAAATCCTCAACATCCAATGTTGCACTGAAGGCTGACACTGTCTTGCATTAGCTCAATTGGTCTGGCTTAAGATATCATTTCTTGTGTATTTTTTACAAGTTTACGTAAATGAGTGAAGACTATTATATGTGTTTATTAGGAAAGAGATGTCGATCAAATTAAAAAGTTTGGTTCTAAAACGTAATAAACGGCATTTTGAAAGATGAGGCAAATATTTCAAATGCCTACATGTTAGAGGTAGTTACTTGTTCAAAGAAGCATTTTCTTTGAGAAATACATGTATATTTCTCAGCTGTCCAGAGTCTATTCACTAAAGATGTTATCATGATAGCACTAAAATTAACTTCAGGGGAACATTATATATAAGCCACTTAAGTAGGTCAAGGGAAGATTCTAAATAGTAACCTCCAATAACTGCTTAATGAGTAAAAAAGAATTTACCATGCTATAGTATGATAAAAGAAGAGAAACTGAAATAAAGGTTTATCGAGGAATGGTAGTTAATCCACAGAGCAAAGACCCTGTTCATAATAATGAACACACAAGAGAACCTTTTCATTTATGAAGGCAAATTTAGAACCAATGATTGAAAGCTACACAACATCTTACATTGAACTCCTATTTCAGAAGCAGCTTACTGGGCCATTTGCAGGAAAGTGGAAGTAAATTAGTTTCCAGAGAACTGTCATGGTGTGCTTTCACTCGCATAAACTTCATTTACTCATGAACAGTGAAGGGAAACAGTAGAGACTCAGGGGAGTATAATGTGACTAGAGAGCAATCTTTTAAAGGGATTAGTGAAAGCTCACTCCTAACAATCTTCAAAACTTAACATATTGCCTTTGACACTGTCCCTCCTTACCGTCATTCATGGCCAGCTTGCTTGCACTGTGAGGGTCATGCCTCAAGCCCCACCCGTTTTCTCCTTGAATGAAGTTGTGGTAAGGGTCATTCTGCTTGAATGTTTTTAACATTCAATATAGTGTCCACAAATGCAAACAATTTACATGAGGAGATTCAAAATACAAATATCATTGTATTACACGTGCACAGGCGGCCTTTGAATGAAAAACCTTAAATATGAAGTGCATGATAATGAAGAAAATTAATAATGATGATAATGATGATCTTTCTTCCCTGTGGGTTATACAGACAGTTTTGTATGTAGCCATCGTCCAGAAATTATCACTTCAAGGTTAAACAAATTTGGAAAAAACTGGCTTTCTCAGGAAAGATGCCAAGAAGGGTCCGAAAGCAGACACTAGATCACCACTTCTGCATACAATAGAACTGTGGTAAAACGAGCATCTAGGGCTCATAGAACTTCCTCTCTATAGTCACAGTGTCCTTATAGAAGAGTGTCTATGTCAATTAGCCTATTGGATGCACAGTCATCTTATTGTGGAAATATATGCAAAAAACCTAGGACAAGAAGATCTGCTCCCTATTAGCAATCCCTCCTCAAAATAAGAATTCTTTATGAGGAAGTTTAACTATATTCTTGGTGAACCACCACCCTGCTAGACTTGAAATTTGCTAGTCCTTGACTCACAAAATACGGCGCTGTGCTTGATATGTGAGCATTAAAAAGGAAGTACCATATACATTGATTCTAGTGATCATTCATCACTTAACATATCTTATCACTTCAGTCTGTAGAAAACCTTTTTTGCACGTTCATCAAAACTAATAATACTAACAATACATATATCAGTGAGCCTGAGGTATGGGCATTGAAAAGAAAGTATCGTATGTATTAATTCTAGTGACTACAACTAATGATTCAGCAATAGACATATATTATTTGACACTACTTAGCTCTTATAAGAAAATTGTAGATGTCAGGCATGGCTGATCCAATTCATATGCTGTGAAAGGCAGCTGAAGCAGCTATTATAATGTTCCTCCTCATGTTCCGCAAGAATAAATGATTCATATTCACTGCAGAGCTGCTGGGACATAATCTCTTAATCTATTCTTCAAGCCCGTATGGATGTCTTCAGCACTGAAAGCCTCAGTGCAATTAGGTCTTACCTAATTTATACATGATGAATAGGCCCTGGTCACATAGTAAAAAGCAGGTGGACATTATAAGGAGATGTATGGACTCAATGGCATATTGATTATTTAGAGGATAGATATGGGATCACACATATGAATTTGCTCATTCCCCTTTTTCCAGCAATCCTGACTTTATAAAACAGTCCAATACTATAGTTATAGTAAGGATGAGCAGGAGACACCTTTTGAGGTGAAGATGAGAGACAATTAAAATATGGCATCATGACCTCAACCTGCTGTATCCCACCACCCACCCAACCATGGCCCCCTCCCCTCCCTTTACCCCGCCCCCCCCCCCACCCTCTCATTTCCCAAAATTTCAAGTTATTCTGCACTCATAATTCTGGCACCATACCATCATTCATAGCTGCCCTATTGACTGGGCAATAGAGGACCCTCGGAGAGCTGCTCTGTCAACCATAATCATATTCACTAATACTTCTTAGAGGCAAAACAAACGCAGCCAGGTGATACTATCACCTCCATCAAGGTGCAAAAACCCACAGTAAACTGACCCTTACTTTAGCATAATATATAATGTGTATGGAAGCCGTGAAGGGCCACACCACAAAAAAAAACATGCACTTAAGAATCAGCATGATTTTCTTACAACCACCAAGATGAAGTTGCTCTCAAACATGATAATTTCACCAGTAAAGTGTCAACTTGAAAAATAAAATTGCTGTCAACATGATATTTTCCCCTGTCAACTGTCAAGTTAAAAAAAAATCTGCCGTCAACTGTCAACTTGACGGTTGACAGCGAAAAAAACCATGTTGACACCAGATAAGAAAACATGATTTTTCCACTGTCAACTGTCAAGTTAGAAAAAACCCTGCTGTCAACTTGACAGTTGACAGGGTAAAATATCATATTGACAGCAATTTTCCTTTTACTTTGACAGTTGACAGGTGCATTTTCAGGTTTGACAGTAGTTTTTTATTTTTCATTTTATGTTGTTTCCATATTGGAGATAAAAAAAGTTCAAGTTGAATTTTTTCAAGGTGTGGCCCTCCACGGCTTCTGTAAATGTGGCACATCTCACAGTTTTAGAAGCTGAGATAATTAGCCCCAATGGCTAATACTGTGACTTTTAAGGATCTAGATTCATTGGGGTCATAGCTATACTAAATTAAACTAAGCATTGATAAAATTGTGGAGGAAATTTATGACATCCCTCTGAATTTCATGTTCCTGACAAAATGCTTCCCAATGGACACCACGTAAATTGATATTTTATTAAGGCCCACAATTCTTCTCTTCACTTTGGTACCACAGCCAAGGTCGTTGGATACAATGATGGCTAATGACAATCTAATCCAAAGAACAAACATTATTAGGTAGTATAAAACTGACAGAAAAGCTTCTTTACTTTATTCCTTATTCCTAGGATTAAGGTACATAAATATTCAGATTTTTAAAAATCCTAAAAGGAAATTGCAAAGTCAAGATATTTAGATGAATCAAAGAGCACATTGAAGCCAAAGTTCTGCTCCTCCCAGTTAGAGAATAATTGTAATATCCATTTGGGTCTACGTGTGTCTCATATAATGAAAACACATCATATAATATATGTGATGGGCTTTTGAATAGTATTTGTCTGAAATGAGTGAGAGGGTGCAGTGGTATTCAAATAGTCTATATAAACATGGGGATCTCAACCAAGATAAATCTTTCATTCAAGCCCAGGCACATGTACAAGCCACTAGAGTATGTCTTTAAAAGGGAAGATTGTAAACAGTTACTTTTAAGATATGTTTATTGAGTAATGAGACCTTCCCAGTCTGTACAATAGTATGGCAAAAGAAGAGAGAATGAAGTTGAATTTGATAAAAGAATGTTAATTAAATCACCAAACAAAGACCCCATTCATAATAATGGACGTGCATAATAATCTTTCATTTATATGAAGGCATTTCAGAACCATGGTTGAAAGCTAAGTCAGGTCTTCTTTGTTGTTTTATGAATGTGTTCTCAAGAAACTAATTATTGAACATGATGAAATGTTAGTAGTATATAGGGGCAAACTCAGTGCATAGGAACAGCTACTGAAATCCATTTGACCTACTTACAAACCAGAAGTGACCTAGTTTTGAAGGCGGGAAATTTGAAATCTCGAGCTCTGATTGGTTGAGAGACCGGAAGTGACATCATGACATAGTTTCTTGAGCTCTGATTGGCGAAGAGATGGTCTAGTTTTAAAAGGCGGGAAATTTGAAATTGAAGGCGTGAGAGACGATTGCCATGGCAACAACAAAACATAAACAAATGTGTTGTCATGGCAACATTAAAATATAAACAATGATGTCACCTTGACCTTGACAATGCCATTTTGACTTGACACCTAATGGAAATTATTGGAACTACTTATAGCTGGGTTTAGTGGAGTTTCTTTGCAGATTAAAAAAAAAAAAAATAGTGGCGCCCTGACACCTAGCGGATATTATGGGAACTGCTTTTAGCTGGACTTAGTGAACCACTTTTGTGGTTAAAAACAAAACTGGTAGTGATGGCCTTACCACCTTTTCTCAAATTTATGCAGTACTGTTTGTGAATTGCACTTTAACCTTTTGCAAAACGATGGCAGAGTAATGAATTTCACCCGTTTTGCAATGTGGCACAAGGATTTTGCACTGGAACAACGATGGACTGTTGCCTTTGTCGCCGCTGCCTGTGTGTAAACAGCATGAGTGCGCCTGCTTTTCACCAGGTGGCCACGTTAGAGACGCCGACCGCCTAAGCACATAGCATTGCTACTCTGTTTTTTTAAAACAAAAAAGTGCCTTACAGACCCTATTTTCGGTTTCAAAATGAAAATCACAGTTCTTTAAAGGCTTAGAGTAATAGAATAAATTTGACAAAACACAGCAGATGGTTTAAATCGTTTGTTTTTATTTTCACACTTCATTGGACACCTTAGTTGTGCATTCTACATAGACCAGGGGTATATAAGCACGCTTCACCCCAACGGATATCAAGGAGGTCCATACCCCATCTGTTACAGGCTGCAATTTTGAACCCATTCAAGCATGTGTGTGCCCTTTCCCTGTGGCACACTTAGCTGCTCTGTTTCTCGATCCTCTGTAGGAGTGTATATATAGAGACATAAGCTGTCAGCTGTTGCAATCCTGAAAAGCAATTCTGACTCACTATGTCGCTAAGTTCACTTGTCCCTTCACTTCGTTGGTGACGGATGTCCCCCACAGGTGGCGCTCCTGGTGTCGTGTTCAGTATGTTGTTCAATCTTCCCCTCCTCAGTTCTTCAGTCCTTCCATTCCTGTGAGGCAGTTGTCAAAACAAATGGGTGACAATTGACCTCCTCTTTTAACCTTTTTAACCAGCGGCAGCAACAGCATCAGCGACTGTATTTTTTTTTAAAGCAAAGCGACTACGGCATCCGCCATTCTTTTTTCGTACACGGCCTTTTCCACTGCTTCCAATGATTCCTCCACATAACAGCTTGCCTTTTTCAAGTTGAGTCCACATAGGACGTCCACTAAAACGAACGGCGGTGATATTTTTTTGTATTTCCATATCCTCAACACTTCAAAAGGTTTACGACCATCAGGTAGTTTTGAGATGGGTATGGTCAAAGCAGTAAGTTCCGCTTCAGTCAATGAAAGCTGCTTTCCCAATACCTTCCAGTGTGGTCCTACACAAGCAGCTGTCATGCTAATGAAACCCTTTTTGTCTCTGGTGTTCACCACTAAGTCGAAATCGTAAAATTTGTGACCTAAACCAATGTTTTCTAAAGCAGACCTTAGTTTTTTAAATTTAAAAGGGAGTATTTCCACAGCATGAGCCTTCCGTAATGCTCGGGGGGACTGTCTTCACATGTAAGATAGTGTAGTGCGTCCATGTGAATTCCTAAAGCAGGTGCTAGCTCCTTCAAACAATTGTCTCCAATCATTTCACTGATTTTAAACAGTGACAAATCTGTAGGATATTTTGTTTTTGCCATTGTTGTAGTGGTAGGTTAGTTAGGTAGGCTAGGTAGGCTAGGTAGGTAGGTAGGTAGGTAGGTAGGTAGGTAGGTAGGTAGGTAGGTAGGTAGGTAGGTAGGTAGGTAGGTAGGTAGGTAGGTAAAGTGAGTGGGTAGGTAGAGGTAGGTAGGGGTGTGTATATGTTATACATGTGTGTGGCACTGTTTTTCCCTTTATTACATACTTTACCCCTACCCCTACCCCACCCTACCGTACCCCTACCCTACCCTACCTCTTTTACACCTACCTACCCTACCTAATTTTTTCCTCCGCCTCCTTTATTCTAGCTTAAACATCAAAAGAAAATTGTTTGTTATTCAACCACGAACCTGTGACCAGCAGTGGGTGTGTGCGGTCACGGTGGTGGTAGTGGTGGCGGCAGTGGCGGTGGTGGTTGGGAAAATGTTATGATGTTATCATGTCATGGTAGGCCGCAGCATGTAAAAGGTTAATTGGAACATGTTGATAGGGTCATTTATTTTTATAACCTTTAGGTGGGGAGAATGTTATGGTGAAGGGGAGGGTGTAAACTTTGTTGCCTTTTCTTTTGATCCTTACACCGGAAAGCAAAATTTGTTTATTATTACACAAGTACGGAGCAGTGTCCAGTGCTTGATGCTGACGAGTTGTGGTGGGAGAATGTTCCCAGCAAACACGCATCTACCAGCCCAGTACTGACATTGTAATGGTATGTAATGGCAGTACCGGGCCAGTACCCCCAGAACAGAGCCATTACATTGCCATTTAGCCTCAATCATAGTGGCACAGTTCTGGTTTTGTAATGGCATACCAGTGCTGGCATGCCAGTGCTGGCCCGGTACCAGATTTATGGTGGCAATTTACTTCTGGCATGCCAGTACTGGCCCAGAATCAACAAAAACGCTTGATTAGTTTCCAGCCACACCACAAGATGTCCGCCAGTGCTTGTATTACTTTACTGTATTATTTTACATTGCATATATCATACCTATAATATTAGCATACGGAATCGGGCCCACACTGGGCCAGTGCTGGCATGCCAGCGTAAAGCCAGTACTGGTCCTTAAATGGCCCAGTAATGGGTCAGTAATGTTTGCCAGTTGTGGCCCAGAAGAATGCCACATTGCACTTTTTTACTGGGCCAGTACTGGTCCAGTATGGGCATGTTTGCTGGGTTATGATGAGTGGGACTGGAGGTTTCCCTTTGATCCTAAATCATATGGCACAGTTGCCATGGCAGGGTGTACCATGTAAAAGGCTAATTGGAACATGCTGATAGGTTCATTCATGGAGAATGTTATGATAAACGAACCGGGAGGTAAAATGCAACATGATCGTGGAGCATGTGGCATAGCCGTGGCTTGCCAGATATTTTTTTTCAGTTTATATATGTATGAAATTGTTTATTATGCAAACAGGGTGTAATCCATAAATTTGAACACGTTAATAATGACGAGTAAGTCGGGAGGAGGTAAAAGCTAACCACCCTTATTGGGCAAATCTTACACCTGTCTTTTTTTTTATCCTGGAGCACAGGCGTCAATGGCAGAGAATGTTATGATGAGTGGGATTGGAGGTATAAGGCAGAAGGTAAAATTCAACGTTTGGCTTTGATCCTGAAGCACAAGTATTTTTTTATGCTTATAGCTTGGTAAAAATTTTAAAAAATCCAACACCTTTCTTTTTTATTGTTCCTGGAGCAAAAAGTGTCAATGCCAGTGGTGCAGCATGCGAACAGGGTGAAAACTAACTATTATGCTGATGGAGAACATCTTTTTAATAGTCTTACCATAACCATAGCGTGCAGTACAGAGCCGATGCCGTAAAGTTGACATATACAGAGGGGTCGCCATAGAGTAAACATAGTTGCAAAATATGCAGCATGCGCCATAGACTTAATATTACAAAGAGGTTGTGGTGAAAAAAATGTTATGATTGAGTAGGACTGTTATGATTGAGTAGGACTAAAGGTAGGGGTTAAATCTGACGACTGGCTTTTGATCCTGGAACACAGGATCAGCTAACAGCTAAAAACATGTAAACAGCGTGGCACATGTTATTTTAATACATGTACCTGGAATAAAAGCTTAAAGTTAATGCATTGGACAAGAACAAAATCACTGACTGCAAACACCTCTTTCTGTCGCATATGTACAAAACCTCCTAATGGTAAAAGCACCTTCGTATGTTGAGGTTGCCTGTAAAATAAAAAAATTAAATACAAGTGAAAAAAAACCTGCATTGTGTTGTGTTGAGTTAATTACACATTTCATTTCACTTATTTTTTCACCATATTGATGTTAAATTGCATCGAACAAAAGCATTGAAATCATGTAATGAACATCAATAAGTTTATATCATGTCTCCCCTAAAATTCAATGGGTATTACACAAATGTCAACAACCAATCGAAGCTTAAGAAATTAGATCATGTATAAAGTATCCAACAAGTAATCAGCTCTCAAAAAAACTAGGTTATATTTTACCCTACCCCTTAAATTTACATGGATATTACACGTCACTTCCTAACCACAAGGGGGCTCTACTAAACCCAGCTATAAGTAGTTCCAATAATATCCATTAGGTGTCAGGCGTAAAGGCATCACTAATTTTTTTAACCATAAGGGGGCTCCACTAAAACCAGCTATGAGCAGTTCCAATGATATCCACTAGGTGCCGGGCCACCACTAGTTTATTTAAACCACAAGGGGGCTCCACTAGGTGTCACGGTACTAATAGGGCCAAGGACATTCTGAGTCCTCCCCATCTTCCACCATAAAACTGGCATCAATCGGGTTCTAATTTGATGGCGTTCATAAATAAAGGCTTAAATTAAAGCTGAAGTCATTCTTGATTTTTTTAGTATGGTCAACCATAATGGAGTCAGATCCGTTTTTGCACCAGTTGCCATGGAAATTACCATGTTGAATAAATTAAATGATACAGGCGCTCCTGACAAGTCATAAATGTGACCTTGGACCCCTCTCTGACAAAATAGGTTTCCATGGTGACCAAAAATTCTTTGCAACTTTTTCCCCCAAATCGTTACCTTTCTTCTGGTACCAAAATTATTAATCTGCGATAAAAATAAGGTCCCCTGGCACTGATTATACCAAGCAAAACACTGTTTTTAGTTGGGACTATTTAGCTGTCCTAGGCTTACCAGGGCGGATTACTACCGTGACACCACTAGGCTTAGCTTAAAGCAGTTTCAATAATATCCGCTAGGTGTCAGGTCAAAATGGCGTTGTCAAGGTTGGGGTTACATCATTGTTGTGATGTTGCCATGACAACCACACATTTGTTTATGTTTTGTTGTTGCCATGGCAACCATCTCTCACGCCTTTAAAACTAGGTCAATTCCAAAATTTCAAATTTCCCGCCTTTTAAACTAGACCATCTCTCAACCAATCAAAGCCCGAGATTTCAAATTTCCCTCCTTCAAAACTATGTCACTTCCGGTTCGTAATTAGGTCAATTGATTTCAGTAGCTGTTCCTATGTGCTGAGTTTGCCCCTATATACTACTAATGTTAAGTTCAGAAATGAATGGTCTTTGTCACTAACTGTTTACCTTGAGCCTGACTCAATTTGTTCTTTTCAGAATCAGCTTTCTGGCCTATTTACGGGAAAGTGGAATTAAATCAGGTTCCAAAGAAATGCCAAGGTGAAGTTGCACCAACATTTCCTTTATTCATGAACAGTGTTGTGGAACAATAGATACTCAGGGGAAGGTAGGGTAACTGTAGAGTGATTATTTTAAAGACATTAGTGAAAGCTTAGTGAAAGCTCATTCCTTACATCTTTAAATGTGTTTGACATGGTCCCTCTTTGTTGCCATTCATTGCCAGCTTGTCTATGCTGTAAAACTCCATGCACTGTTATAAAAACCTTCTCCCAAAGTTGCCAGAGAACTGTGGATATTTTCACAGAGAACCCTTGTACATTTATATGTGTACCACCGTACCACCTGGGGCTTCTTATAAAAACTACACGGGACCAGTTCACGGCAATACAATTACGGTGGTTCACTCCTTACACTTCATGAGGATCCATTGTAGATTCAACACCTATTCTTACAATGTGCTTCAAACCTCATGTAACCATACAGTGATAAGATTGTACCACCTCTCCTTTTCATGAATACAGTTGTGTTAAGGTTCATTCTGCTTGAATGTTTCCAACTTTTAGTGTAGTGTCCAAACATGCAAACAATTCCATAAGGAGATTCACGCGACAAATATCTTCCACATACTATATATACATAGGGGGCCTATGTCAGATAGTTATATGTCATAAAATAGCATGGAACCTTAGGATACCAACAAGCATTCCCATCAATTACTATAATTATCCTTTTCAATGTAAATTACCTCTCCCACTCAGCTATACTTCCATCTCATTGGTATAAGTTGGATGGGACAGGATACTGTGTATTTGGGATATCAGCATTTGGGATATCAGCATCTGGGATATCCGCCAGAGTGGGCCAGTGAACTGTATTTATAAAGCAGCATACCCTGCACTCAGTGTGCTCAATGTGTCCCGTCTGCTCAGTAGGTTCAGAGCAGCACTACCAACTAAACCTGTCACCACTCTCACAGATACACACACTATGTACTATGTCATACAAAGTTATATAAAATGTTGAAACCATATTTCTTTAACTCTTGTTGTCTCTTCATCAATGTCATCGAGAATCATGAATATTGAAATGAATCTCTCGACCTGACAACTGGCAATATAAATTTGTATTCTCAAAAGTTAAGTCCAAAAACCTTAATCAAAAACAACTATACTGAACAGTCCCCATACAGGAGAAGTTGTGTTAAGGTTCATACTGCTTGAATGTTTCCAATTTTGATTGTAGTGTCCCAACCTGCAAGCAATTTCATCTGTAAGGCATTTTTAAAGATAGTACGACTATAGACCCCTTTAAATTGTAGTGGGACCCTTCAATCTAATGCCAGCACAGCCCTGTATTTGTGACATGTACTGGGAAAGGGGACCTTGAAGCACCATGCACTAAGGGCCATTTTTGCAGATCCTTTCACATTTTTACTGGTGATCATATCATGGTTATGGACATTTTTTGGGGGTTCATAGCTGTAACTAAAAGGAGTACATTTATCCACGGCTAAAATGAATGATTTTGACAATGGAATGAAACATACCTTGACAGCAAGTTGACTCCAACCCCGAGCCAAGCAAGCCGCCGAAAAATACACTCCATTTACACAATTTATAGACCAATTTAGACGCAATCCTTTCACTTGGTGAATATATAGATATCATATTAAGTCCTACTGGTTTAGAATCCATGATTTGTAGGGTATATTTCCTCAAAATGGCCAGAATATGATGAAGAATTTCTATCGGTTTGTATTCCGAGCAGACGCCTTGCCCGGTCAGCGCGGCGTGTTGACAGTGGAGCTCTTCAGTGGTTGGAGGTAAGTGAGGCTTTTTTTCTTTTTTGATTCACCAAATGAAAGGATTACGTCCCAATTGGTCTATAAATTGTGTTAATGGAGTGTATTTCTCTGCATGATGCTTGGCTTCGTAAACAAAAAAAAAGATGATGGAGGTCCTTCTAGTCCGCTCCAACTCGCCACAGACAAGCTTGATATTTCATCAATTTTAAAACTAAAGACTTAGAATTAATGGTGGAAATCATGATATAAAGGCAATAGGTGATGGATAGAAATTAATTCTGCAAACCCTCGTGAGTTCATCTGGAGCGAAAAGCACCTCGTTTATCTCTATCCATCATTTTATTCCCTAATGACTGCATTGTATGACTGCCCTACCGAACCTTATGTGAATACTGCATCAAGTATTCGCATAGTACAGGGCAGTTGTAATGCATTACCTACAACTACCCACTCTAACTTTGTGGGTTTCAAATTGTATTGGCTGTATTCATCGTACCATATTGAGAAATGCATTCCAAAAAATTATTCACCAGACAATTATTTTCCACATATTACATTATACAAAGAGAACTTGTACTCTCAAAAGTTAAGTCTAAAAAATTAATCAACAACAACTATGATCTCACTATTTTCCATTTCTTGTTGTATAGATCTATAGAACTGAAAAGGTGCTTCACTGGTTGAGTGCACCATGTGGACACTGAAGTGCATTTCAAATAGCTATAGATGTCATTTTGAAATGCCCTGCAGAGGTGTCATCTGCTCCTTGTTGGCGTAATGGATTTTTAAGGCCCTCCCCTCCGACCTTTGCTAATGTATTTGTCTTCCTTGTGGGTTTAGCGAAGTTGGATGTAGCTGATAATGTTCTGACATTTTGTGATTCTATCCACCCCCCTATATTTTCAATGGATTAATCCAACATTAGCAAACAGCAGCTAGTGCTAGGACATCATTATTTCATTCAAAAATTAAAAGTTCCGAAAATATGCTTTACCTGGCCTGCTGTCCCTCTAAACTATTAGTAGGATTACCATTTAGATGAGATAATCTTGGACCACCGTAGTTAATATTTCGATTCCCAAACACATTGCTTATTCATTAAACCCTCAATTTGGAGAAAGGAAAGTGGCATAGGGGGCCTATTAGGGGACAATTTACCTACTCTGCAGCCCCATCACATCTGTGCTTATAGTGTCCAGTACACTGAGCAATGGCCAAACAAAAACGGAGACAAAACATACCAAGTATAAACAATCTGAGGCTGCTAAATCTGAAAATGAGGTAAAAATGGCCATTGGCTCTTAATTTTGAGATCTCCAGGTCAAAATGCAAAGGCATTATTGGCAATAAACTCCTTTTTTTTTAATTTGTTACACATATGATAGGAGATAATATCATTCCTATTTCTATATTTGGCGACAAGTCATGTGAATGAATAGGCAGTCCCGTAGTAAACCAATTATCATTCCCAAGAAATCAAAAGAGAAAAGAAACTCTGCCTTAACTAATCTGATAATAACGACATTGTTTATATCAAGTGGGTCAAGTGCTTCAGACCATTTTAAGTCAGACTGGACAGCTAGGGAATCTCCCTAGGTTGTTTCATTA
Source organism: Acholoe squamosa (assembly GCA_949317995.1). NCBI lineage: Eukaryota > Metazoa > Annelida > Polychaeta > Phyllodocida > Polynoidae > Acholoe > Acholoe squamosa. The sequence continues at coordinate 20,131,742 of OX439040.1, forward strand.
GAAACTGATTTATTTCTGTATGCCTGTAGGCGGCACGTCATGCCATAATTGTCTGTGAATATTGGTCTCATTAAGTTGGATACTTCCCCTTGGAACATTACTGTGTAAGTTTGTCTTATTCATAATCAGATAATAGGATGTTTATTCAAAATGAGAAATGAACGATATGTGTGACTTTTGAATACAATCATGAGGTAGGTAGAAAATAGAGGCTAGATCTACTATGTACAAGCAGCTAGGGCTTCAACAAAGTGACACTGACGTCTGTGAAACAGTGATTCTTAAGGTCCTTTTCTACTGGAAAGATTCGCATACGATGGGTGGCAGATATGCATGACAGCATGGGAATGTGCATGGAACACCTGCAGAAAATATATACTCCAGATAAAAGGAGTCATATGCCATAGCTTCTCATATCTAGCCAGTGGTATTGCCAATCATTTAAGATTGTGACTGGTATTCCGTGGTTCCTGAAGGTTATTGCCACTGGCTCTAACAAAGCATTACCACTCCCTGCAACATGCTATATCCACTTCAGAAGCTATTGTTGCTCCTTTTAACAGAATATCAAGAAGCTTCCTGAGGCTATTGCTGCTGCCTTCAAAGAGCTACTGCCACTCCCTTCAACAAGCTACTGCTGATCACTTCAACAAGCTACTGATGATCACTTCAACAAGCTACAGCCACTCCCTTCAACAAGCTCCTAATAATCCCTTCAACAAGCAACTGCTGATCCAGCATTCCATTACTGTTTCCCCTTCAGTGGTTTATTGCTGATCCCTTCAACAAGCTACTGCCACCTCCCTCAACAAACTACTGTCACTCTCTTCAACAAACTACTGTCACTCCCTTCAACAAACTACTGACACTCCCTTCAACAAGCTACTGGCAAGCATTGGATATGAGAGAGAGAGAGCTGCGAACAGGAAAAACAGTAGGAATGAAAGTCAGTTGGTGGTATATTCTAGCATTAAATTTTAATTCCATTTTGCTACCACTGTACTACAGATTCCAGTTTAGATTGGTCTGTTAAAATGCCATCATGTCATTCTCATTACAGGGGGTACCTTGTACCTACAGCCAAGAGAATATGCCATTCCCTTGGCTACCGGTGAATTGATTTTCCAGGTTAGCTCTGTTGGGAGAGGAGAGGTCGTTAGTTCAATCCCAGCCTAACTTAGTAGAGAGGCCAGCCGTTTGGCCAACTCTCTCCGCCATATGTGTAACAGTGCTAAAAGACACAAAATTAAACATGCCCTGGACTATCTATAATGGAAGTATGGTGTATTATAGTATATCAGTAGTACAGAAGGGGTCTAAATCTTCATGATCAAGTGATATCCCAATTGTTTCTCCAAATTAATATAGCTATTATTAGAGTGGGAAAATTGCTAACACTAAGAATCTCTCTGTGACCTGGGACAGTTTTTCTGGTAGGATTAAGGTGTATCTAGCCAACCATTATAGGGCACCCCCCTTGAACCTCCATCAATAGATAGGCCAACCACTCATCATCAACATAAGACCTGCTATATAACAATATATATTGCTGGACTTTTGGGAGAGGGGTGTATTTGTAGTGGTATTTGCAAAATATTTATGTTCATGAGACATTGGTTGTGCCATAGAACTATAGCATTGCTAGCTGGCTTGGGTATTAATGTCATATGTATGCAGTAGGGGGTCAGCACCTCCTTACCCCTGATCAAAAGAATACAGCTGACTGCTTTTATTTGATTTGAGGATTTTCGACAGGGATGATTACTCTGGAAATATTTTTTGAAAAATGGTAATAAATCAACCAAACAAGGTAGAAATGAATGAATTACAGGTATGAATTGAGCTAGATTTCATCTATACCACAAAATTGTCACAATGCATTCAGTGAATTATTTAGAATTACGTTAATTTACCTAGCCTAAGCCCATGTTTTGTAGTTGCACTGAGCCTGCTGGTTCTAGTAATGAAGTTGCAACAGGTACAGTCACCAGGGAACCAGCTTCATTCATAAATAATTATTAGCACATAGGGGAATGTACCAATCAGTAAGGCCACTAGCATATGTGACTCAATATAAGTGGAAATTATGTTGCAACTTAGACATTTTTAGTTAGCTATACCATGTTATAGAGCGAATCAATACTTTTCTATAGAGCCCTTGCATGAGTCGCTACCTAAATTCTAAGTATTTTATTTTATTTTTCTAAGATAAAAACGCGAGGGGTACTATTTTGAGCTACGCGCGATCAAAGTGGGGTGAGCAGGTCGCGAGCGGCTTGTTAGCAGTTGGTGAGCACATCAGTCACTGCTCACCCTAGCAACGGGTACTTGTATTTGAGATATCAATGTGAAATCTTCAGCAATTGTTCCAAACATATAGATCTGGTACATAGTCAAAAACAGGGTATATTGTTTTATTCATGTAACATCATCAAATAACATGCACAATTTCCTGAAAAAATGACTGAGTTAGTGATTTAATTGAATAGTCTTTGGGCACAATACCTGTTCCTTGTGTAGTTTGGAGACAGCTCACACATTCTGAAGGTATATCAGCATTGTTCTTTGAGTGTTTACACCTCATAATACCAATTAAAGGTAGAATCCAAGTTTTGAGTGGGCTCCTCCATGTTAAATGTTCACAGCAATTTAGATGCAAGTGGTGGGTGTGCTCCACTGTGTTCAATGTTTCCAATTGAAATGATAATAAAATAAATAAAATAAATTACATCCAAAATGTTGAGTATATAATGTTCAAAGTTGAGATTAGCACCATAGTGTGCAGTGCATGTGCTTTTCAACAAGAATAACTTGCACATGCAGGCACAAGTGCAAGTGATTTTAGTCAGAATCACTTGCACTCCACAACCCATCAGTTGAGTCATCTTCTGATGAAGGGCTCCTGGCATGTTTCCGTGATGTGGCACCTTTAGGTCGTCCTCTTCATCATGGCTCCTGTTCTTGGCTTTGAGCACTGCCTCTGCCTCTGCCTCTACCCCTGCCCCTGCCTCTGCTGTGTGCATTCTATTAGCCAATTTGGCGAATTAGTATCAATTTTGATCAGCCAAAGTCAATACCAATTAGTCAATTATCTATTCTTAAACATTTGGGATAAATAACCACATTTTGAATGTGTGGAATAGAGAACCACATTTGAAATTCGTCTTTCATATTCCCAAAAGAAAGGTACTCTTAAACAATGATATGTGACTCATGTAAAGTGATCCCTATTCAAATTATAGATATGTAGGACTAGATAATGCCTTACATTTAAAACATTTGCTTACCCACTTTATGTCCCTTTACTATGTTACCTGAAACTTACAAGAATGTTTTTTGTCAAAATAGTCGATTAGATATAGACAGGTAGTGCCATTGTTTTTGATAATTTAGTTACAGTGGGGTTGTCAATTATTAGATGCAATATAGCAGCCCCCGCCCCAGCCCCACAATTTACAAATGCAGACAGACAAAGCTGTCAAAACTCGGGGCTTCACCTTACAATTACATCCTCCTTACAAAGTTGCTGGATGCTGGTGTATCACCAAGGTGTGAATTGTCTGTAGTGAGTGCTAATGCCATTGTTTGAATAGCAATGTAAGGGTCAGTAGGGGATGGATGCTATTAACTATGCCACAAGCCTATCTCTCGGTCAGAATTAGCCAATTAGGCGAATTTTCAGGCCACAGAATTCACCAGAATGGACCTTGATTTGCCATTGGCGATTTGGCAAGTGGTTAGCGGAATCCCTGCAACAGGTGCCTCCTGTTCTGCTTGTTCACCATTACCTCTGCCCCTTCCTCTAGCCCTGGCCCTGCCCCTTCCATCGCCTCTGAGGGACTCTTGTTCTGGCTGTTGGCCCTCGGTCTCATTATCCCTTTGTCCTGAGCTAGCCCTTGGCTTTTCTACTGTTGGCTTAGGACAGGTGATGTCTCTGGTTAAACTGGTACAGAAGTCCCTAATGTTCTCAAACAAGTACCATTGCCTGAAAGGTGGGAGACCTGAAGATGGGATGATGGCAGGAATATGCGTTGAGGAACCTCTCCTACTTCCTTTGTCAAGATGTTACAGAAGACAGGGTTTTCATCCACCACCTTCTTCATGGCAACATGTCCCGGGTGCTCATGAGTGAAGTCAAAGTGGTGGCACTGTTTAATGCCAATCATTGCTGAAAGGGGAGAGAAAGGTTTGCCAGTCATAAGTAGGGACTGTGACATTCCCCTGTTCATCCCCCACTAGGTATGGGATGTTGACACCTTCCAGGGTGCTTCTCTGGACAACAGTCTTCATGTCATCTAGAATAGATACATCATACTTTTTGAACTTCTGCTTAAGAAGCCCAAAACACCAGTCTGGTGCAAATTTTGTGTGCCCTGTGATGAGAAAGATCAGAGTTATGGTGATGTTTAGCCCAGTCAGACACCGCCACATCAAGTAGGCCAACATGTATTTGTTTTTATTTTCTCTGCTGCAATTGTCACAATGTAAATCCAAGTGCTTGGCACCCAGAGAATACTGTTCAAAATAATGGTGAAGATATGAGATTACAGCATTAGAACCCTTACTACTGCAATGGGATTCGTCTATCAGGTAGTTCACCTGCCTTGGTCCTGCTTACATACAGACACCAAAGATGCCACACTTCCTAGGCACTTGAAAGTACAGTGGACCAGGTTGCATATATAGGGTATGATGGTAGATGCACCTGCTGGGCATAGTCGAAACCTACATGTACCCAGTAATCTGTGCTGCATGGAGGATGAGGGCCAAGGGGAGGTGAACCTGCTTCCCTGTAATCTGCCTTAGCCTTGGCTACTAAGTCCTGGTAGTATACTCTTTCCTTTGCTACTACCTGTAGATGTTCTGTTTGCTTCTGAAGCTTTTCTTCCTGGACTTGCTCGGGAAAGCAGCTGGAGCGGTGAATATCTCTGTTATTTCTTTGACATTCCCAACATAGGTCAGTCATTGGCCTAGCGCGAACTGTACCTGGGAGAAGCTAGCGCCACAAACTCCTGAAAGTAGACAGGGCAACAGCTCTTTGCTCAACATCCACCATGGCCTTCTCATACAGCCTGTATATGTCAGCTTTGGTGGTAGAAGAGGGGAGAAGTAAGATGTCATCCAATTTGTGCGACAGTATTCTCCCTGGTAGAGCAATGGCATGTGTCTCAGCATGGGACTTGATGAAGGCAATGACACTTTGAACATCACACAGTTCCAGTGACTTGGTGGTCTTCTGTAAACCTCCAGCACGCAGTCGACGTGTGACCACACCATTGGCCACATACCATTTGGTGATATGTTTCAGCTTTCCTGTACTGATACTGAAAATAAAATAAAATTTCAAAATTGTAATTATTGAAGATTCAAAGCGCATGTATGATTCATATGAGGAGATATTGTAAAAAATCATTTTTTCCTACATTAGGTACTCAGCTGTTATTTGGAAACACTACATATATTATGGTGAACCTGACCTGTCATCTAAACAATTTAGAAAATAGTATTGACACTGCACTTACCGATAGAAAAATGCAAAGGTGTGCTGGCAGACCTGCTTATTGCCTAGTCTGTAGTACATCCTAGTGCGCTTGTGGTCCTTCTTCCCTTTATCACCCTTCTTCCATGTAGAAAGCCTTGCACTATTGTCTGTTGATGCAGCTAGCACCCCCAGTAACAACATGTCAAGCTCATCTGTTAGGATGACATGAAAAAACATTATTTTCACAATTCTTGCCATAATAATAAATAAATATCTCTAGACCCAAAGTGCATTTAAAATAATTATCAATTGAATAAACTGAATCATAATAATTGTTTGAATTTTCAAGTTAAATTTCAATGATTTTAATAAGATATTGAAAATCAAGTAACAAGGAGAATTTAATACAGTTATTGTAGAAAAGCTTACCTCTGTTAAGCTGGGCAACTTCCTCACGTCTCTCTCTGAACTCATCAGATGTAAACATGGTACTACAGGGTTTATTGTCATCCTCATACTGACAGCGACACCTGAGAATTATAGTAAAATAATAGCTAGTCTATTTATAAAATGAAAGTGATAGTCAAATCCTATATCAGACAAGCACTAGATAACAATTTGTGAAAGAACATGCTAAACACAAACCCACATATTGCTTGATATCTTATCTAGGTCACGGTGGCATCCCCTGAATAAATTTGTATCTATGTGATGAAATCATATCACTTTTGTAAATTCTTACAGTCATAGACATGCATAAAGGTGTGGTGAACACAATGGTATTGCTAGATTTTATTTTGGGGATCTAAACACAGGAGAATAAAACCACTTGCTTCAGAAAGTTCGCCATGCAAAACTAGCCACTTACCTGAAGTTGTCACTCAACGCCTTCTCTTTATCACACCACTCCTGCACTGGATCAGTTATAACTAGAGTTATGTCTTCCACATCAGATGATTCCTCAACATCCTTCCCATTATTTTCCTCAGTCTCGGAGTCACTATCAGAGTCAGAATCCTCAGAATCGTCAAACTCGTCAGAATAAAAAATAATCATTGACAACCTGACGCTATTGTTCCTGGCCGGCCACAGCTGACTATAAGTTTGCCCTATTTATGGCATTTAGAGCATTTGCCACCTTGTCCAGCTCCCCCAGACTTTGTTATCCAATGTGTTAGGATCCAAAGTACACTGTTTAGGATAATCCTAAACAGTGTACTTACAGTGTACTTACAGTGCTGCATTTGCATCACGTGGGCCCTTGACAACAAATGTTTGGGTCACGTCGGTCCAAAAGGCACTTGAAAAATGGCCTGTGATTGGCTGAATGTCAACTTAAATTCATAACAGACCCTGCGATTGGTTAGACTTAAGCTCCACTCTGCTATATTGAGTCACATATGAGAAAATGATCCAGGATCCTGGATCATTTTAGAGGAGGCATTGCAGTGATTTAATAAGAAATCCTCTGGGCCGACTATAGGGCCTGGAAGATCGAGGCTGTTCTGTAATGCCTCCAAAACTACAATGAAATATGGATCCCATAAATAGATATAACACCAAAGGGGGAAAAGCCGGAACTATTTCATGTAATCAAAGCACATATGACTTCAGATTATAAAAGTTCTATGGTCTAATGAGTAAAAATCAAAACAAGTAGGTATCTCATTTCAATGCATCCATCTGTCATCCCTCTATAGCCTATATCTAAAAGGGTCTCAGAAGGATTTATAAGATTTCAGAGTATGTGTGCAAATGTTGCACTGATAAGCACTGACTGTACATTTACAGCACACTTTCTCATATCGCCATTTGGGCATTGCTTTTGATGCAGCAGACACAGGTGATAATTTCAAAATACTTCTTGCTGTGACCTCTAGGGGAGGTGCACAGAGAATACATAAGAAAGGTCCAGCATTTCTTTGCATTCATGAGAGAATAAAACAGTACACATTCAAAAATAAAAACAAAACACTGTGTTGTTATGAACTTCCTTGAAAACGGTTCTGACAGCTTTGCCCCAAAAGTCATTATTTGTGCAGCACGTTTATCCAGTGTACATCATAGGCACCCTGATATAATAATGCCCCTCTGATTCAATAAAATGTCCTTGTTGAGTACAGTTCGCTATAGTAGGTTCAGAAACAAAAGAACATAAAACGTCTATTGAATTTATCAAAATGTTTGATCATTTACTGCACTAAACAGTACAGTTTTCTGACCTACACGTAATATTTATACATGTAGTGGGCTCATGATGGGGGAATACAAGTAGTGGGCTCATGATGGGGGAATACAAGTAGTGGGCTCATGATGGGGGAATACAAGTAGTGGGGTCATGATGGGGGAATACAAGTACTGGGCTCATGATGGGGGAATACAAGTAGTGGGCTCATGATGGGGGAATACAAGTAGTGGGCTTATGATGGGGGAATACAAGTAGTGGGCTCATGATGGGGGAATACAAGTAGTGGGGTCATGATGGGGGAATACAAGTAGTGGGGTCATGATGGGGGAATACAAGTAGTGGGCTTATGATGGGGGAATACAAGTAGTGGGGTCATGATGGGGGAATACAAGTAGTGGGGTCATGATGGGGGAATACAAGTAGTGGGCTTATGATGGGGGAATACAAGTAGTGGGCTCATGATGGGGGAATACAAGTAGTGGGCTCATAATGGGGAATACAAGTAGTGGGCTCATGATGGGGGAATACAAGTAGTGGGCTCATGATGGGGAATACAAGTGCTGGGCTTATGATGGGGGAATACAAGTACTGGGCTCATGATGGGGAATACAAGTACTGGGCTTATGATGGGGGAATACAAGTAGTGGGGTCATGATGGGGGAATACAAGTAGTGGGCTCATGATGGGGGAATACAAGTAGTGGGCTCATGATGAGGGAATACAAGTAGTGGGCTCATGATGGGGGAATACAAGTAGTTGGGTCATGATGGGGGAATACAAGTAGTGGGCTCATGATGAGGGAATACAAGTAGTGGGCTCATGATGGGGGAATACAAGTAGTGGGCTCATGATGGGGGAATACAAGTAGTGGGCTCATGATGGGGGAATACAAGTAGTGGGCTCATGATGGGGGAATACAAGTAGTTGGGTCATGATGGGGGAATACAAGTAGTGGGCTTATGATGTGGGAATACAAGTACTGGGGTCATGATGGGGGAATACAAGTACTGGGGTCATGATGGGGGAATACAAGTACTGGGCTTATGATGGGGAATACAAGTAGTGGGGTCATGATGGGGGAATACAAGTAGTGGGCTTATGATGGGGGAATACAAGTAGTTGGGTCATGATGGGAGAATACAAGTAGTGGGCTTATGATGGGGGAATACAAGTACTGGGGTCATGATGGGGGAATACAAGTACTGGGGTCATGATGGGGGAATACAAGTAGTTGGGTCATGATGGGGGAATACAAGTAGTGGGCTTATGATGGGGGAATACAAGTACTGGGGTCATGATGGGGGAATACAAGTAGTTGGGTCATGATGGGGGAATACAAGTACTGGGCTTATGATGGGGGAATAATGAATAATGAAATATTCTGTGTTAACACCCTATAGAGCTGTGTTACCCTATGCAACTAAAGGAGCTACTTTAGAAAGTAAAATCAGTTTACATTTGCTGCAGCTGCGGGAATGTACTTTATGCCTTCATCAGAGGGAAAGCCTGGATACCACTGGTCCTTACATATTCATAGGTCTTATGTCTTTATACATAGAGAATTGGTTCCCAGGCACAAGGGCAGGTCTGGATCACCATTATGAGGAGATTAATGTACTCAATGAAAGGCACCATTGAATATTCATAGTAGTAGATTGAGAGACACTGTTTTTTCAGTTGTCCCTTATTGATTGATATCACATCACTTAGGTCGAATATCATTGTCTTGTAGAACAGCATAGGTTTCATTATGGGTGGAACATGTTAAGGGAGCAGTTATTTCTTAATAGCAGACAAGGGGGACTTGGTGGATTTTTGAGCACACCAAAGATTTTCCAATTGAGTGGTTATCCTCATCTATATTCCATAGTAGAGTATAGTATGGGCTTTTTTCAATAGAAGAAGGTGTGAAAGGGGGACCTGAATTGTTTGCCTACCCCTCAATCCATGCAATCACCACTCCCTCAAAGGAAAGTGGCTGTGAGCTAGGTACAGGCACAGCTCTTACATGGGACTCAGCACTCTTGAAGTTGGCTTCTGGTGGTGAATTAAGTTATGAGTTGTGTAGATGAGGTGAGGTGAAGGGTGTGGCAGCTACTCAGTGGAATGGGGTGTGACTTGGTGTGTGATTCATGGCTTTGCTAGCAACTTTCCAAGGAAAGACAGTAAAGGTCCTATGCTTACTTATCTGTAGTTATTAGGTGAGTCAAGTAATGATTTAAATATGAAAGTGAATATTTATAAACACCTAAAAGGAAAGATGTTATTACCTCCCACTATGCATCAATAATTTTACGTTTACGTAAATGATGGCTAGCAGCACACATTCATTGTCACCAGATATATTGAAACGAGACCTGAGATTGCAGATCTAGACGGATGGCATTCAAAGCCAACTAGTCCTACGCCTTCCTGCCCCCACTGGGCTAGATCTAGGCCTAGACTATGGGTGGCAAGCTCAATGTGATCAGTGAGCCATAAAGTCCTGTATAGTTATTAGTTTTTGAAAATCAGTGATTGTATTGCTGTTGAACTATGGCAATGAAATCTTATAGGCAATGAAATTTATTTACTTAGGCTAAGAAGGGAAGGGGGAAACATTAGAACTATTGAAATTGATCCAGGCACATTGAACTTTGCATGATGAATGTTCAAAATCTCACTGAACTTGAGCCAGATGAGTCAGACTGGAAGTATTTTTAAACTTTTGTATAATATGTAAATAGTACATAAGGCCCCTCTTGTAGTGCAATGCAAGTATAGTAGGTTCACCTCTTCTGGACTTTCCTTTGTAGTGTTTGAGAAAATGAGTGAATCACAGGAGTCATACATTGACACATTTTCTTTTTATGCAATTGGATGTTACCTCTCGCTACATCAAAAAGGCTCTCAGGAATATTTCAATATTTTTTAGAATGTACCGTAAAACCCCGTTCATAAGCCGTCCCCAGTCATAAGCCGTCCCCGGTCATAAGCCAGCCCCGGTCAGAAGCCGGCCCCGGTCAGAAGCCGGCCCCGGTCAGAAGCCGGCCCCGGTCAGAAGCCGGCCCCGGTCAGAAGCCGGCCCCGGTCAGAAGCCGGCCCCGGTCAGAAGTGAGTTCAGGACAAATTTATAAGCCAATTTTGGCCCATTATAAGCTTTTGCAAAACCCCAGTCATAAGCCAGGGGGTGTAGTTTAGGCCCCTGACCCCCCTTACTCCCCCCCCCCTAAACCAAAAAAAATTCTCACAACTTTTTGGGCAATTTTATGGAAACTGAGAGTATTTTACAGAGATTTTTCTCTGTAAGCTATGGTAATCTATGAGATTTGATTGATTTGTTATAGAACAGACCTAGAAATGAACTATCAGAATAAAACCTCTCTTATTTATTAATTTACATTGATTTCTTTTAAAATATGGTTCAAAAACTTTTAAACTGTTGGAAAACCCTGGTCATAAGCCGGGGCTAGACTTTGGGAGAATTTTAGAAGCCAATTTTAATCAAAAGTAGAAAAAAAATCCGGCTTATGACCGGGGTTTTACGGTATATAAAATAAAATTTAATGCAGATGGGCATCTGATACCAGTAATGTTTAATGTCCTTGCTTTACTCTTAAGTGTAATATAAAAGTTACAAAAAAAGTACCAACAACTTTGAAGTGAAAGTGAAAAAGTACTATAAATTTTTCAATAAGTGATGTAGACTTTTATTAAGTCACTTTCATACTAATGGGCAGTAATAGGATGTTTCTTTTAGTTCTTGTTTTATTACTCGCACACATCCAGATCCCTTCCATCCTACATCATGGGCAAGCATCTGTAAGCTTTAGAAATCTGTGTGTGAATATCTATTCTATTGCATTACCGTGAGACACTAAGAGGCCTGTTCTAATGTACAACTTTACATTCAATATTCTACTATTGCAGTGTGATTTTAAAATATGCATCTGATATAAAATCCAAAGATGCAAATTTATGTCAAAATACAAGAAAGACTTCAGGTTGTGATTTCCATCAAGACCGTGGTTTTTTATTGAATTATATTCTTTTAGCAATATTTCTGGATATATCCCAACCCCATCCTATACTCTGAACATGCTAAAACTAAACTGTAAAGAGAATCACCATAATTGTGATACAGTGACACAGTAAAAGTTCTACAATGAAGGCATGGAATATGGTACAGTGAAGCAATGTGCTTTGATGAATCTTTGTCTCAGAGAACCAGCATTATTTTGAGAGCACTCTATAGTAAATACAATGGATCATTCAGTTCTTTGCAGATTTAACATTTTCATAAAATTCTCTATGTTAATTATATGGTAGCTGCATTACCCTTTGGAACCAGAAGCAGCTTTAAATGGTTGTGAAAGAGGGTTGTGGCAGCTATATAATTATGTTTCTACACAACAATTTGGAAAAAAAAATGAAGCATCAGGTTTACAGCCACTGCAGCTGCTGGAATATGATCCCTTGATCTACACTTTAAGCCTATTGAACGCCTGGTTACCCTGGGTTCTTACATATTTATAGGTCTCACATCTATATATGTGACAGGATCTGTAAAAAGGGCACTTAGTGCAGGGTACATTAAGGTTCTTATTCCCAGTACACGTCACATATACTTTATGAATAGTGTGCCAGTCACAAGGCAAGGTGCATTATAACCATTTTAGGGAGATAAATGTGTTCAATGGATGGGTATCATTGAATATTCATAGGACTGAATTGTGATGGCCTTGTCTTGTGTCCTCACCAAGAAGATGTTTTAAGGTAGGCTCTCCAAGCGGCTACATCACCAATAATATCATGAACCAGAAAAATTACTAGAACTATGTAAATAGGATTACATCTTATAGATGTAGGTATCAACGTAGCTCATCCATATTACTGGTTGCTTTAGCCATTTTCCTCACCCTCCCTCCCTTCTCACAGTAACAAAACATTATTTGGTGTTTGTTGGTGCCATCAGAATGTGTACATATGATGTATCTTGTGAATATTTTTTTTTCTTTCTTCCCTCTCAAATGCAATGACCATTGAAATGTTGGATTAACCAATGATATTATGCAAAGAATCAGCTGCTAGACACCTCCTTAATGAATGTATATAAAGTCCCTACATCAACTACACCTGATCTCCCTGCCCATGTGGACTAATTATGTTTATCATGCTCAGAGAGGCACACTAGAGACCCTATACATGGTATTACAGCAGTAATTGAATTTGAAACTCTTATGATGTAAAGCACACAATTGTTACAACCAAACTCTTCCACCTACACAGAGAAATCTAGTTATATCCTGAGACCAGATACACTGGTTGAATTGGACATTGAATGGCTATTAACCATGGCTAAGCTGCTTGAAATTGGCATGAGATGTGTAGTGATTCACCTTTTTTTTCAACTGATCACCAAGTCAGTCCTTCCTTGGCCTGGTGCATGGGATTTGGGCAGTCCCCCCATCCGTCTCCCCATTATTATTTTCTCATCTGTCAAAGTGACCGATTTACTGCCATCTATGGCTGTGACTACTCATCAAAATTCAGACCACCCAATCTGTATGCAGTTTTATTTTGTTAATGTCTATTCATGGTCATGATAGTTCCAATCTTGGAACCTCTTGCATTATTGACCTAGGTGCCTTACCTCCAAAATGTATGACATGCCGTGAGCACGTGACATTCCTGGGAACCAGTCTACTCCTGATTGGGTGCTATAGTGATTATATTTCTCAGGCCATGTATCATAATGAAGAGCAATGAAGAAGCCTCAAGGCAAAGTCACTATGCATTTGCAACCTCTAGCTATTTCCAAATCTCAGAGTATACATTTCTTTACTGTGACTAGGCCCCTTGACTCAAACCTGATCTGGCACAAAAGTTGAATAGCAAGCCTAGAGAACAACTGCCTTTTATGACATCAAAGACATTACTCAAGTCAAATGTAGGTGGTATATGTATTTTTAAATACTGGGGATTGGTTCTGTTTGGTGGATGGTAAGGGAGTGGTCATTTTTAACATTTGATTGACTTTCGTACATCCATTGTCTACTAGGCCTCTCTCGCAGAAATTTGTATAGGAAATGTATCATGCGACAGAGGCCAAGTGGACTTCTGACCTGAAGTATTTGGGTTCGAACCCTCTCAACCCATAGTCTTTTCATGTTTTGCCAGAAGGTAAGATACAGGACATATAAGATACATGACCATATCAGAAATGCTAAGATACAGGACCTATAAGATACAGGACCACAACAGGGAGCATAAGATACAGGACACATAATATACAGGACACTATAGGAAGGATAATAAACCAAAAACACAATTTAAAGTGGATTGCCCCTGCTTCCCAGGGTGCCCGCAGGGTATTATGGGCAGCAGGGGCAATTCATGAATGGGCATACAGCCTCTGTTTGCCCCATAAGTTGTGTTTTTTTGTTGTTTTCCTTTTGTTCTACCTTTAACAACAACAGCAAAACAGTTTCACAAAAGATTATAATCAGAAAGAGGAGATCCAGTGTAGTATATACAGCTTTCTGTCTGGTCGAGTGCTGAAAGATGCCATTTCGACGTAGATAGAACAGAAATAAATTATCTTGACAGCCATAATTATGTGGACGATGTTTCTCATTGTTTCGTGATCATTTTGGCTTTTGAATTTTGAGAATCCGCCCATAAATAAATATTTTGAAGCTGAAAATGTGAAGGAAAGTTGACCAGATGTGCTGCTTTGGGCGTGGTGTATAAAGCCAAATAAAACAAAAGGTTTGTTTCTAGTAACCCGACCGACCCTAGCAAAACAGGGGTAAAAAAAACTTTTTTTTATGATTTTGAATAATTTTGTCTCATCTTTTCACATTTTAAAGAATTTTTTCATCACTGTTTGATGATTTTTCATGTACCCTTTTCGTGTTCTTCCCCTCTCTCACAGGTGTTATTTTCCCATCATTATTTTACAATGAAATTAAAAAAGTTGATACATCCATTGATATGTGCCCTAACATTTCCTATGTAAATGTAAAAAAAGAAAATTAAAAAAGAAAGAATCCGACCTACCGACCCTACCATTTCAAGTCATGTTACTAGAAACACACCTTTTTCTCTTGGCCTAAGGGACATGGCGTACAGGATACTGTACGCCATGCCTGTGGGCGTACAGTCTGTTCAGTGCTGTAGATCTTCGATTTTCATATGCTTTGTTGTTAGAGGTAGAATAAAAGTTATTCCTCGGGTGGTCCTGTATCTTATCAAACATGAAGGTGATGATGTATATGTGTGCTTGTGTGGTCCCGTATCTATACATCCTGTATCTAACCATTCCTTGGGTTGTCCTGTATTTTATGTGTCCAGTATCTTACCGTTATTAAGAAATCTTGTGTGAATAGGAGGTCTTAATCTCACAAGGGCAAGGTGGTGGCCCTGTATCTTACCACTAATTTGGATGTCCTGTATCTTATATGTCCTGTATATTTTGAAATCCTGTGCGAATAGCAGGTCTTATTCACATAGGATCTTGTGCGAATAACATCAGCCAAGCAGCTCTTAAATGAAACTCACCTGCTCAGCAGAACCTTGAATCATCTTGCTTCTAACGGCTATAGGAGTTAGCTTGTGCATGTGTAGGCAAAACGAGGTAGACTGTGTGGCATACATGTAGGACAATAGGACTTTGGGTGTCTGTCCCCTCAGTGAAGGTCAAAATCTATACCAGTAGAAATTTCCTAAGTAGTAGGTGTTTTGGGATATGTGTGTAATGTCATAAAGGTACCTAAGAAAACCCATATGGAGCATTTTTGGAAGCCTTGGACCTAAAGCTATATGATGCAACATTTTACTTCCATATCTGTCGATCTTACGTGTGGATTTAGACCTCTTCTCATAATGTCACTTAGGCATCCTATATATAGTAGGACTAGCTCAGAGTCTTTCTGCGAAAGGTAGCTGGGACAGCCACATATATTCCTATCCCACAACTAAAAAGAATGCTTCAGCTTTATATTCTCTGCACCTGCTGAAATATGACCTCTCGCTTTATGCATGCCTTCAGCATTCGGAAATGCTGAATACCATTGAATCTTACAAATTGATAGTTCTTATTTGTTTTGATAAGAGAAGGGTTCTAATCACAAGGTAAGGTGTGGACAACCATTATAAGGAGGTTAATGTGATCAATGGAAGGGGATACTTGAATATTCATAGGACTAGAGACACAACGAGCTCAACTATATCAATTTCTTTTCAGTTGCCCCTGATTGATAGTCTTCACATCACCAAAGTCAAAATTTAATCTCAGTGGAAGAAATATTGTTGGAGGGCATCGGTTCTGTTATGGGTGTATGATGATAAGGGGCACACTTAAGTGGTTCCCCCAGCCTTTATTCACTCGTAACGTATGGGATGTTTCACTAGAAAAAGGTTTGAAATGTGTATCCCCCATCCAACATCCCCTCAACTATATTGTTAAAAAATGACCACTCCCTCAATGAGAAGTAGTTGTGAGCTTGGTGCTGGAGCAGCTCTTATTCATCTGCTCAGTAGACTCTTGAATATGGCTTCTGGTGGTGAATTGAGTTACGAGATGTGTAGGCAAGGCAAGGTGGAGGTAATGGCAGTTACTCAGTGTATGTTGTTATGGGTGTTTCTAGATGGATCAGTGGTGGGATAGGTTTGACTCAGTGTTTTATGCGTGGTTTTTCTAGCTGCTTTCCAAGGAAAGGCAGTGTAGGTCATTTACTTACTTAGTCATTAGGTCACTCAAAAATTAACTATCAAAAAGGAATAATGTTATTACATCCCACTATGCATCAATCCCTTTACTGTTTAAACGATGGATAGCAGCATACATTCATTGTCATCAGGGATGTTGAAGCAACACCCTGAGATTGAAATTGAGTTGAATGGCATTTAAAACTAACAAGACCTACGCCTTCTTCTCCTGCTGTGAATGGTCCCATCAGCACTTAAAATCAGCTAGAGTAAGGCATATGTCTAGATCTAGACTAAGAGTAACAAACTGAATGTAATTAGTCTGCCCTGCATATTATGTCTTACAACTTTGAAAACCAATTTTATTGCTGTTGAACTATGGTAATGAAATTCTCTCAAACCTAACGTCAATCAAATTTGGTTATCTATTTTTGGGTAGTCTTTCCAACATCCCCTCTGTAATGCCTCGTAAGCTGATATAGAGTAACCTGTTCAGCTTGTAGATAAGGTTAAACACCATGATGCTAAGAAGGAGGGGGGGTCAGTGTATAAGGCTCCTCCTTATATTGCAATATGGTAGGTTCACTTCTTTGATTCAATTATTGATTCAATTAAATCATCTATTGGTATCATCTAATATGGTAGGTTCGCCTCTTTGATTCAATTATTGATTCAATCAAAACATCTATTGTATTTTCTGACCTACCAGTAACATATATACAAGTGCTGGAGAGAGGGTCAGGATTAGACCAAGTAATTACAATATACAATGGATCATTGAGTTCTCTGCAGATTTACCATTTTGTTAAAGTCATTTATGTCAACTATACAGCTGCATTACCTTTCTGAACCAAAACAGCTTTAAATGTTGTTTGTTAAAAGCAATTGGGGCAGCTAAATAAGTAGGTTCCTATGAAACAATTTACAAGAATGAAGCATCAGCTTTACATTCACCTTGAATATAATCCCTTGATTCATCAGCCTACTGAAAGCCTGGATACCAATATGTCTTACATATTTATAGGTCTTACATATTTTTCTACTTTAAGAATAGGGTTCAGTCACAAGATAAAGTGCAGATTGGCATTATAAGGAGATACATATGCTCAATAAAAAGCATCATTGAATATTCATTTTCTATCTCTTTCTTTAAGTGCTTCCTAGAAGGCACACTAGGTTTCCACCTTTCCATATGTGATCCGGTTTGGATTTGGCATTGCACAACACATTTTATTTCATTCGAGAAGGTATTCCACCAGGAATCGTCCTCCATTTCATGCCGCATTGTGCTGGCCTTTTCTTGAACAAGAATACATGCTCTCTAAGCAGTTCAATCACCAATTATGAACTAGAAAATATGCTAGAACTATGTAAATAGGAATACATCATATAAAATTAATGTAGGTAACCCTTATTTGTAAAACGAGGTAACATTCTAATAGCCGCCATGTGACATTTAAAGAAAATATCCCACAAGGAAAGACAGGGACACTGGTGCCAGGTGAACAGTGGACTGCAGGACCCACTTTGTGTGCCAGTATAAATAAAATGATTTAAAAAAAATCAACTTAGCTCATTTTTTACCCATTTTCCGCCCCTCCACTTCTTACAATGGCAAAGCATCATTTGTGTTTACATACATGTTGTATCTTGGATGGCAGCCACACCCCAAGTACTTCCAGGTCAAGGTCCCCAGGCTCTTAAACTGTTAAAGTAATCAATAACTTCATGTAGAGAATCAGATGCCTTACACCTCATTAATGAATGAATGCGAAAGAAGTCTCTACACCAACTACACCTGCTAGCCATTTCTCAAACGCTAGGATCCTACTCCTCTCCCTCCAATTTCAACCACCCCTATGATCCAGTCCAATCGTAGTGATTGACCCTTGGTGATCATGTATTACCTACGATTGCCTATTCAAATACATGCCCTTTATCTCTATATCTGCACCAGTCATAGTGATTGACCCTGTACAATTAAGAATTCCCTTCCGATCCTGGCCAGGTCAGTACGATTTGGGGGTGCTCAAAACTTAGCTTCTGAGAAATGACTTCCTGATCTCCCTGCAACTGTGGACTAATTGGTAGGATTAACATTTAGATGAGTTATATTGATCCACTCCCCTTTGTTGACTATGCATACCGTAATGGCTCGTTAAAGCGCCGAGGTCTCAAATAAGCGCTGGTCTTGAATAAGCACCAGGGGAACAAGGGTATTGAAAATGATCTTAAGCTCTAAAAACAGTATCTAAATAAGCGCCTGTCTCGAATACAGGCCAGGGGTACAGAGGGATTAAAATTAATGAGCGCCTGGGTGCTTAAATGGGCCACTACGGTAACTTACTCCAAAACCAAAACTTTGCATCAAGACAAGGCTTTTTTTTTGGGGGGGGGGAGGAAAATGGCATGTTGTATCAAAGACTTTCTACTTTATAAGCCCCCTAAAACCACTCAATGTCCCAACATGCATACAAATTAGTCCCAGGAACTATGTTGAATTTGTTGCTTCTTAAAATAGATGGGCACATCAGAGTCCAAATACAAAGGCATAATATTACAACAATGAATAGATTCACAATTTTAATGATGCAAAGCACACAATGTTGTTTCAATCCAAGAGCTTAAACCTCTTCCATCCACACACAGATATCTTGTTATACCCAGAGGCCAAATACACTGGTTAGATTGGCCATTGAATGGCACTCAATAATGGCTAAGCCGCAGGAAATCGGCATGAGATATGCAGGAATTCCACATTTGTCCTTTTTTCTCTGAATTGTTTACCAAGCCACATTACAGTGCTACCTTGGCCGGGTGCATGGGCCTTGGACCCCACCCCCCCCCCTCCCCATCATTATTTTCTCATCTGTCTTAGTGACCAATTTACTGCCATCAATGTATGTGACTACTCATCAAAATGCAGACCAATCTGTATTAATTTGTAATAGTGTTTTTTTTTTCTTCAGGTCGTCCATCATAATGAAGAGCAATGAAAAAACGTCTACACTGCAAAAATGGTGTTTAGATCGTAAACACAATTCTAAACATGTATATTCTTCCAACGTTTTTGTAATCACATTAATTTTCTAAACATGTTTAGCCAAACAATGTGCTTAGCTCAGGTATTTAGAAATGTAGGTGTTTAGGTTTAAAATTTGTGTTTAGATACCTATGAAATTTTGTGCTTAGATGTTTATGAATTTTTGTGTTTAGATTTCTATATGATTTGTTAGGGTTAGGATTTGCAGACATGTATCCATTGAAAAAATAAAGGAATATCTTTTGTTTGCTTTCTCCTTAACTGGGGGGACATCAGCAGGTATTCATCTACATGTCAAAGTCTCCAAAGATGTCAGCCACAGCTACACGTATACACATGTATGTACACTCTATGAGAGACTTGAAAAAGTACAGCAGCTTGGCAGCAAGGACATTGCTTTATCCATTCCAAAATAACATGAAATAGGTGTAAGTTATGGAGCATATTGACTATTTTATGGCAATGATGCTGGTGTAAGGAGAATCTAGTCAATTTTCTATTGCTGTTCCTATTCTCATGACATTCAATAAAAAGAAACAACCCTAAACATGGGATTTGGGGACACTTGTCACAACAATTGATTACAATTGTGTACAGATAGTCCATTCAAAGGTTGTGCTGCTACCTGGTGTGGATTCAACATCCAAGCATCTAAACATATTGATGTTTAAATCTAAACACCTATTATTCAGCTGTTTAAACTCTAAACATCTAAACATGTTTAGAAAAAAATGTTTATGTAGTTAGAACAAAAGTGTTCATTCCCTAAATGTGTAGTTGATGAGACACCTAACTGACCTATATGTTTAGATTCTAAACATGTTTAGACCTAAACATGTTTAAAATCTAAACACCATTCTTGCAGTGTAGCCAAAGTCACTAGGCATCCACAACCTCTCCCCATTTTCCTAAATTCGCTGTGACAATTTAATGTAACTCCATTTATATTTGCAGCATTACGTTAAAAAGGTAGAACTTTAAACAAACAAAAAATCATTGACAAAAAAGACTTTCATTGATAACCATATTGTCAGCATAATGCATACATTAAATTCATTAAAAATCTCACCATATAGTAATCTCTATATAATTATCGCCTCCACTTATTAACCACCCATATTTCACCTTTCTGTACAATAATGCCCCCCATTAAAACAACTATATGCAG
This sequence comes from Acholoe squamosa, assembly GCA_949317995.1. Lineage (NCBI taxonomy): Eukaryota > Metazoa > Annelida > Polychaeta > Phyllodocida > Polynoidae > Acholoe > Acholoe squamosa. The sequence goes on from OX439040.1 coordinate 20,152,314, forward strand.
ACCATACTACTAATAGTCTAGAATATGTAAAGAGTATGCAAGGGATAACCTTTAGGCAGGATATTTATTATACAGGATAACCATTATGTATGATAACCAGCATGCAGGGCTATCCCATAGTGAGGCCCATAGACCAGTTCATTCCATTATGAACCAGACCTAGCAAGCCCATGGAACAGGATATCCATATCCCCATTAGTAGAACCAGTAGCACCCCTGACCGTGATCCAGCTCGGACGTAGGTTGTGCAGCGCCACCTTCTGGTATACAATATCATAGCCATGCAGCATTATGTGCTGTGCTCCATAGATTAACTAATATACAGGCATGCCAAGCTGGAACCATAGACTTCCTATGGTAACACTGGAGTGCATGATGGAGATCATCATCACGGGATGGAAGGACTTATTTATTATATTGTAAGTTGAGTAGGGAACCTCACAATGGAAATGTGTATCACCTCATTAGCCAAGTGAGAAGTATTGTTCAAGATGAAACATCAATTGTTAAGCCTACGCAATAAAGATATATAAATTGTATCTACGGGTTCTTGAGTTATCTCTTCATCAATGTCACCAAGAATCATCATATTAAAAAGGATGTCTTGATCCGACAATATCAACATTGTGTAGAGGTACATAGTTAATAAAATCCTGCTTTTGTTGACTGAACAAAAGACAAGAATTCCTACAGCAATGTAATCTTTCCATGGCACATGTGTATGGCTTCACACCTTGCTTCCATTTTGTTTCTCACAGGCAGAAAGTGTGCATCTGTTAACAATAATGTATTTTAGAAAATTAACTGATCACTGAATTTCACAACCATCCATTCTAACTTAATAAAAGATCAAAGATTTATGTTTTGCATGAACATCACATCAGGATTTTTGTAAACTTCCATTCCATAAGTCTGATACAGATCTGAAGGACACTTTTTAAACTTAATTTCACTGTACTGCAAAATTCTCTTTGATACAATTCTATCCTATTGTTACCATTGAGAAAGGTGTGAGCTATAAGTAGCTCTATGACAAATTCAGACCTATTCAGTAAATGCCTCGTGAATCTGGCCTCAGTTTACTGTGAGCTCCTCTACTTTGATGGAGGTGACAGATTTATGACTGCAGGTGGTTGGTCCCTATCAAATAGGAGGATGGAAATGTGGCTCAGAGGCCCACTTAATGTGGAAGACCTAGGGAGAGGCTAGGAGCATATAAATGAGAACGAGGACTGATGTAACAGATCATAGTAGAGTAGCACAGAAATATCTGGAAGCTATTAATGAGCCCCTGTCACCTATATATCTGCCAGTGTGAATATTCCATGATGTCCTCCCTGTGGACGCATTAATATTCCTAGATAAGGGTCTCATGGATCACACCTGGTTTTTACTGCATCCCAGTAACTCTTTTACTTACCCATATAATATGCAAGACCAAATAGTGCTGAAGCTTTCAGCACCAGAAGTATACAAGCTGCCTTTGGGGCCTATCAAGTTGCTCCCATTCGAGGTTCTTAACTCCAGAACCATACAAGAGTCAATGGTATAGTCAAGCAATAAAATTATATGGTCTGGCAGTGGCACATGGATTTCCAGCCTAACCCGAAATTCTTTGATATAGTTTTTTTCTCTGCTGACTATTCACCTATGGGGTCTCTGCTACCATATGAGGTGTGATGTATTCATGGCGGGTTCAGGGGAATTATCTCTGCTTCTATTCATCATAGAGACATAAATAAAAGGTCAAAAAGTATGTATGGGGTCAGGGAATGCAATCATGCTATTTAGGATTATGTATGTGGCAGCCATTTTGGAATTATTAATGAGTCTGTGAATTTTACATACCGAAAAGGAGGGCAAGAAGGCATCATAAATCCAAAATTTCAAGTTCCTATTAGGAAGTCACTCACTGCAAAAATGGTGTTTAGATCCTAAACACAGTTCTAAACATATTCTTGCAACATATTTGTAACCACATTAATTTCCTAAACATGTTTAACCAAACAATGTGCTTAGCTCAAGTGTTTAGAAATGTAGGTGTTTAGGTTAAAACTTTGTGTTTAGATATCTATGAATTTTTGTGTTTAGGTGTTTATGAATTTTTGTGTTTAGATGTTTAAATGATTTGATGGAGAGTTAAGGTTTGCAGACATGTATGCATTAAAAAAAAAGAGATATATTTTGTTTCTTTTCTCATTTACTGGTGGGACATCAGCAGGTATTTACTTGGCAAAGTCTCCAAAGATGTACATGTATTACACACTGCATCAGAATGAGAGACTTGAGAAAGTACAACAGCTTGGCAGGAAGGACATTGCCTTATCTATTGCAGAATAACTTTAAATAGGTGTCAGTCATGGAGCTTATTGATTAGTTCATGCTAATGATGGTGGAGTAAGGTGAATCTAGTCAATTTGCTATTGCCCTTTCTATTCCCATGACATTCTATGAAATGAAAACATGATAAACATGGGATTTGGGGACATTTGTTACAACAATTGATTATAACTGTGTGCAGATAGTCCATTCAAAGGTAGTGCTGCTACCTAGTGTGGATTCAACATCCAAATATCTAAACATATTGATGTTTAAATCTAAACACCTATTATTCCACTGTTTCAACTCTAAACATCTAAACATGTTTAGCATAAATGTTTATGTAGTTAGAATAAAAGTGTTCAATTTCTAAATGTATAGTCAATGAGACACCTAACTGACCAATATGTCTAGGTTTTAAACGTGTTTAGACCTACACATGTTTAAAATCTAAACACCATTTTTGCAGTGTATGGGTGCATTGGTCAGACATTTCAATATGGGTCCTGTAGAGACCTTTTAAATCCATATTGTTGCAGTTATAGCAACATATTCTACTCTAGTGAGGGGGTTTGGCTGTGCTAAAGTATCCATAAATCAGGTATTTCGTGAGCATTTGTTCCTGTAGGCCTAGCATCAACTATAGTCGGCACCATGGTAGGCCTAGCGTCAACTATAGTCAATGCCCATTACATAGGATTTGTATAGGAATTGAAAATAGGCTTGTCCTCTAGGAACTATGTTTTTTTTTCAGAGGTCGTCCCCAGGGCCAGAGCAACCATTTTTGCTCTGCCCTCAAAGGGTTTTAAAATAACAAATTTTGGCATGATTGATGAAATATCTGCCACCATAGAGAAGAGCAACAGGTTCCTCTGATACATCTAATGATGTCACGAATGCCAAAGTGCATCAAGTTCTGCATTGTTTATACCTGGAAGGTGTTGTAAAATGGTTTATATCTAGAATAGTAAAGGGTTCAGGATAATGTCATATCTTGATGACACTACACATGGACCTTCTGCCAGGTGATTTATTGATATTTGTCAAGGGAAATAGCAATACAAACTAGAGAAAAGCCTACAACCATCTTCTGGTTACAATATTACAGTGTCATGTAGACGCAAATGGGATGCATTTTATCAATTGTGATGTCATCAAATGTATCAGATAAACCTTCTGCTCTCCTCTATAGTCATACATATTTCATTTATCATGCCAGAATCTTTTAAATTGGTGGAAAGGTCAGCAAAATACACTATCAAGAAAATAAGGTAGGGTTTTCCTTTAAGTGCTGATAAATCACCTTTTTTGCATGTATTTTCTCCATAACAATCTGGTACTTATACTACTAAGATTAGGTGGTGTAGATCTCTAGGGTAGAGAGCACAGACAGGGGCTGTAGTTAGAGCCTTGTGAGATGGGTTGAAGCTCATTATATTCACAATGCACCCAGTGCATCAGACATACTGGCATAATGCTGGTGAATATAGTAGCCGTAAGTGGAATATTGTTATGAGAGAAAGGTGTAAAAACATGGGTTGATTTTTTGTACAAAAACAGTATTAATTAATGCAATGAAATCAAGTGAGAATAAAAATATCCACCACACCCTCATTATCAACCTAGGGTGTGTGATAAACACATCATTCTGCCTTGCCACATCAACATGGTTTCAAAGTTCTTTACCCAATATGTATACATATACAAATTTGTGACCCATCCTCACAAAATGGTTCGGAAGTCACAGATAGAAAATGTTTAAATATTGCTAAATTCATTTACAGCTTTCATTTGGTATTTAACGCTTGCATATTTGAACCAGGTTGCCCTCGGTGGATCTTCTAGGAGTAAATGTAGTTGGATCAATTAAGAAAAGATTAATTAACATATTAAACAAATAATAATTTATAAATTCTATATAATTCCTATGTAATTCTATATAACCTCAAAAGCTATAGCTATGTCTTTTAGACATTTGTGGCTTAAATTCAGTTTAAAAATGCTGTAGGGGCAGTAATTCCCCGTACCTGGTGGCAGACCCCCAGGGGCGGGTCTCCGGGTAATCACTGCCCCCTAGTGTGTATCGTACTGATCTAGGTGTGGTTGGAAGGTGAGCACGTCAGGCCAGGGGAGGTAGCTCAGATGTAGAGCAGCTGCTTTGAAGTTGGAGGGCCCCAGGTTCGAGTCCCGGTTTGTCCAGAACGTTTACACCAACCTCTACAATGCTAAAATATCAATTTTGAAAATTTTGACATTTTTGGCATTATGCAACTTCAAAAGGCCATATCTAGGCTTCTGAATTTGTGAGACTTCAGTACCAATTTGTCAGGATGGGTCACATTTGTACATTTTCACTATCAGAACAGACCTTGATTAATTTTTTTTCATCCCCCTCCCAACATGTGTATCTTTCCTTAGTTGGTCTCACTTGATATGAGGTTGTACAATTATTTGTATTTCATTGTTTATGTACAATATGTCTTGTGTTAAGTAGAATAAAGGAGTCACACCTGTTTGTTCATTAGAATATCAAGAGGCAATAAAGAAAAGGCATACCTACATGTGACACAGTGCATGGAAACCAGTTAATATCAATGATTGTCCCATCAGAAAAGGTTTGATGTCTAACATTAACATTTTCATTAAAGAAGAATGCAGGCCTACGGAGGGACAATTCTGCTTGGTGGTTACAGAGCATTCTTGGGAAGAGGTCAAACAGGATCTCAAAGGTGTCATCTGAGCTAGGGTGTATCTAAACACAAGCGAATGCAGGAAACTGATGGTTCAGCAGTAGGTGTGGGAATAGTGGTGCTCTAGCAGTGACATGAGTTTGAATCAGAGGTGAAATTTTACTTCAAGGTAAACGACTATATCATGAATAATTTGATCAATAGGTATCCTACATCTTTCGGTTCTGTGGGTTGGATATCCATAAGCATATAAAAATATTCTGTCAAAGCAAAGACAATCCTTTTTGGGAGGTGGGGGGGGGCTGACTAGATATTTTGTGATGCTGGACCTCAGTCATTAGCTTCAGCCTAATAGGCCTGAGGTCGATGTGTTGGGGTGGTCTTTCTGAGCAGACACAACTGACAAAACAGGCATAGATATGGGATGGGTACACAATATCTACCTGCTGGACACCACTTAGTTATGCCCTTTTTTATGTCACTTCCTCTCTAGGAAAAAACTCCCTGAACTTCATACTTCTTTATATTATGGTCTAAGCAACTTCTTGTATATTGGTATTATGGTGTCCCTCCACTGTGAATCAATGGTGGTGGGCGGGGGGTGACTGGAGGGCCTGCCTCCCTTCCATCCCCTTTCAGCAAAACATTGTCTCCACACAGGCCAAGGTGCCAATGCATAACTATTACATGTTCAGTGATAATGGTGATACACTGTATGCAATATATATTTGATATGGCCCTGTTCACTGTACCCATGTGGGAGTTGCCAGAGAGAAGGGGGCCTAGTTATGGAGGTAGATGGTACCTTTGGAAAATATTAAAGACCAAGTAGCCTCAGGACGGATTCACACTGTCCAATCTGATCTCATTCTGGTATATAGTATGAGGCCTAGAGGCTCTGAAAGTAGGCCTTGAGTAGGCATCAATATGACTTTTATCTAGGCATATTGGAAATGTTGTACAGGACCCTGGCTGTGCCCCCCTCACCAAATTTCCCTGCAACCTCAACCCGCCCCTTCTGGATCAGCCCTAGAGGATCTACACTAACTAATCCCTGTTTATTTGTGTATCACCATGGTATAAACAACAGATTGTAATGGCAGGAATACATGCAAAATAGGTGATTTATTGGAACTTAAGTCAAGCCAGCCCCCCTCTCACCAGGGGGAATTATACCCCTATAATCATGACAAGGTAGCTTTAAAGTGTTTCTTTATGTCCCATATTAATTTATTGATTGACCTTTAAGATGACCTTCATGAACCAATGGTGACTTTCTATTAGCAGCATAAACTCCCAGATTATATAGAAGCAAATGCAAAAGGTCAAAGGCAAGGCATGCAGGTATGTTATTATAGAGGCCTTCATCTTTATATAGACACATCTCACATGGGTGCAAATCTATATGAAAGCAACTCACTGGGTTCACCTCTACTTAATCATTTCACAAATTAAACAATAACACTAAATACCCACAGTAATATTGCTTCAAGATGAACATGATTACATCATAGGATGTGTAGATCAAGAGTTCTACTAGTTACGACAGAGGTGATTGCTTGTTTTTGCATATTGAGTACCATGAAACCTGGCGTGTAAGCAGGAGCCTATCGGGCATAGGTCAAAAATAGGGTGTCACATTTGCTCTCCGGTCAGTTCTGTCTTGGTCTATGAGGGAATCTGGGGTCTGCTTCAAAAGTTCCTTATGCAGTTGGTATAGGTCATAGACATTCCCTTTAGTTGTTTTGGGTGAGTAACCCTTGGATCAGGGACCAAGACCTCCAGCTACCAGACCTCCTCTGGTAGCTGGACTGTGAGTGCATTCAGGTCTAGGCACGCGCCGACTGCTGGACGTGCGGCCTATTGAATGCCCCTCTGCTGTGATTGAATATTAAACCTAACAATGTGTAGTTTAATATAAATTATTCCTAAGAGTTATGGCATTAAGCCATAGTGGTAGCTATGGTATATAGCAGGACCTCGCTTGCAGGTTGTCATGTATTAGTCATAGCCGTATTTGAGTTAGATTATCCCGTGAAATAGGGCGGGTAGAGAGTATGGTGAACAGGTGGTTTTGTCCATGGGCTCCTCTTTAGGTATCTTTACTGCTGTAAGTGGTGAGTCCATCACTTCCCCCTCCTACAGCTCCCCTGTGTCCATGTCCTGAGTGGGTGGGGCTGGTCTCTTGGCTGGGGCGTCGGGTTGGGCTCTGTGTGCCACCAGTCATGGCAGTTGAGTGCCTCCAGGTGGTGTGGTGCCAGCCCTGGCATTTTGTGCTGTGGACATAGGTTCTGGGGAGGTAAGGTCCCCCTCCTGTAGGTTGCTGTAGTGTGGGGCTGGGTAGCCATTTTGTCTGTGGTCGAGGGTGATGTCCCTGTAACCCTGGAGTGGCATCCTTGGGTAGTGGTCCCCAAATGTAGGTCACCTCACCTGGTAGGCTACCCTGCCTCTCTTTCTGCTGCTGCTCCCACCTCCATGTCGGCTGGTCTTTTGGTGGAGTATGTTGGGCCAGGTTGCACTTCCTGTGGCCATCTCACCAGTGGCTCAAGCTGGTAGTCTATAAGGGCCCTGCAGTGGCTGCAGTAGGGGCATCTCACTACCATACTCCCTGAGGATTTGTATGTGATCTTCTACCTGACCTGACCTGCCAGTGTTGGGTTGCTTAGTTTCTGGTTCGATCCCATCCTCAGATATTGAGTCCTAGGATGGGATAACTGTTGTGTGGGGATGTCACCCTGGGCATCCGCATTAGTGCTGCTGTCAGATGTAAAGCTGGACTGGGTCATACATGCTCTGCTTACAGCTATAATGTCCTCCAGGATGCTCTGACTGGACGCTATTGCTTAGGTATGATCCCCCTGGGGGGTACCCTGTCCGCAGGTAATGGTGGAGTGGTAGCTTGGTGCTCCATTTTTGAGAAGTGATGCTGAGCGTCTTGAGCTCTGCCTTTTATACATCTTCCTGCCCCATCCATTGTTTTAATTGGATTCCTCACCCTCCAATCAAATAAGTTTTTACATATCTGATCTGATCAGGTGGGGGAGGGGTGGGGCCTTAGGGCGGCTTGAAGGGCAGTTTTATGGCCCTTCGCCTGTTTTTCTCTGATCCTTGGATCAGAGGGAGAAGCTCGCTCACTCTGTTTGCTAAGGGTGGCGGCCGTTGGTTATGCTTGGATGCACACATGGTGTGTGGAGGCATTTTATGGCCTCCAGGTGCTTTGAAGCCGGTGTCCTTTGTTGTAGGGTTGGATAGGGCTAGTCTCCATAGTCCCCCCGACCCTGGGGCCTGGCTCTTAAAGGCCTAAGGCCGTGTAGGTTCCATTGAGGTTGCCTTGTATGGCCGGCCTCCTGCAAGCTTTGTGCCGTGGAGGGGGAAGGGGCCTAGCTCCTACCTCCACGGTGGACGCTGTAAGAATGACAACCTGCAAGCGAGGTCCTGCTATATACCATAGCTACCCCTGGCTTAAATGCCACTCTGTGAAATAATTGTATACAGAAGAAAAGGTCAGCACAATTACTGTAAGGTCAGAGTACTTTAAGTGTGTCTCTAATGTAGGGTGTTGCCCTATGCTGCCTAGAAATAGACACTGGCACAATTTACAGAGCAAACTAAAGTAGATTAACCTAAAGACAGCCTTTCCTGTGCAGGTTTTCAACAAGGTATTTGTAGTGGCTAATATCTCCAACAGATTCTCCTCAGACTTCCAAAAAGTACTGAATGAAAGATAATTGTTTGGGTTTTTGTACCTAACCTGTTATATTTCCAAAATCCATTTGTATATTTTATTTCTAGTTTATCACCCTTACTACAAACATTTCATTTACTTAATTTTTTACCTAGATACGTCCACTTTGCACCTAGAGACGTCCACCTAAGAACCACCCTTGTAATAAAGCTGTTTTGATTAAACAGTTAATTATTTTATAAAAAGAATAAGTGTCTCACATAACTATGTAATAAAATGGCATAGTTTAAGCTACTCTATCATATTAAAAATGTATGTGTTATAGTAGCTAAATTAGAATGAAAATACGAGAATATGTTATGCCCATGGATACTGCAAATCTCAGCAAAAGACAGGTGGTATTCCTAACCCTGCATTATATAGGCTTTGTTTTAGCTCCATCTTAAGCTAAGCTAAGCTGTTACTCCTGCCTTATTGTTAGACACCAACTCGGTATTGTGTCTTTTCTGGGCCGATCTTTTTGAACATGGAGCTGTGTGCTAATCTCCCCCTTGACCCCTAGTATTAGGAGGTGTACCTCATGAGAGATCAGTACCATGGGGCTATACTGATTCTACAGGATACATACACAGTGCCCATGGGAGTCACTTGTGGTCACTACAGGTTATGGTTTTTACCCAACCCCTGTTTTGTCTCTAGTGCTCCTCACTTTACCCACCAAGGTTGGATGGAGAGCTGAGTCAACTCTGGGCAGGGCTCGAACCTATGATCTTCAGATCCGTGGGCGAGCGCACTTCCGACTGCGCCACGCCTCCCCTGTCCATCTTAATAAACCTTCAATATGCACTATGATAAACCTGCCCCGGACCTTATTATCATGCTCTCAGTATCACATAGCTCCTGTTCATACTGATAATGGTAGGATTACTGTGAAAGTTATAATATATGCATCAGAGCATTATCCAGTCAAATTTTGTATCCCAAACCATTCTGAGCATCAATCCTGGGATGTGGCCCTACATAATGGATGGTTTCTATTCAATAACATGCATAGATCAGTCAGCAAGGGGTAGTTGGCTCTATGTGAAATGGTGGTTGTCTCATGGTGAAATCGGTATGTTCTAGAAAATAGGTCCTGCACTGAATGTATATAACATTTCTATATTTTTGTTTATGCTATCATCTAGTAATATCATTTACCTATCCTTATAGTCAATATGTTGTACATGTGAGCAATTTTAATGTTCAAAATATGCAATCAAAGTTGAACATTTTTGGTCATTTTATTATGATAAAACCAATTCAAACATGGGTACTTTAGGGCACCACTATACAATGACAATTACTTTCCCAATAGCAAAAAGTAAGCATGTTTTTAACAATCACATATTTCATTCAATTAAAGGAACAGGGTATTTGCAATCACTCATTAAGGATTCTTGTGTCGCATACATCGTTTTTAAATCTTATTAACAGAGTAGAATTAAAGTTAAACACACGCAGACAATTAATTGAAAATTAATTGTTTTGATTCAATATCTTGGTTGTAGACCTTTACCTCTTTCAGTAATTCTGCTGTGGGACTGCGGTCCCCTTTACAATTTGTTTACTGCGTCGATATTGTCTTTCATACACTGCTATCCCTGCGAAAATATTTTTATTCTCTTCGGTTGTGACCCCTGAGAAGGCCTATAATTGTGGGATGAACTCATATTCACCATTGAGGAAATGCCCCATAAAGCTGGGGTCAGCTTCATGACGATTAACAATAACCAAAGTAGTGCTACAATTAACAAAATAACACTACAATTAGTTAATATGGGTATATCACAGTACAGCAATGCGTATGTGCTTGAGATAGAATTGTAAAATTGATCTATTTCCACTATAGTTCTATATAGCCCATGCACCAAGACTCTTTCCAATGCACTTAAACAGTGTGCAGTGGAAAACATAATGACTAAAGAATATTGCACAATCAATAGGTGACATTTTGAAAATAGGTGGTCATTTGACTGGTCATTTGAGACTCTGAAATTGACCCCTGGGTTCTTATTCTGACACATATGGAGGGGACAGAGTTCTCACTTCAGGTGGTTGGGATGTGAGTGATTGAGGACAGACAATAACGGGTATGAGAGCAGCACTCAGAGAGTACGATACACAAAGATCTCTACTGGCCAGTCAAAAGAAGATGATATTAGAGGCTTACATCAAAATCGTAAATGCATATTGTTAGGTAGCAATATTTGCATACATTTGTATTTTATATTCATATTCATTGTCACGTGATTTGTTCGCAAGAAATGTTAGTTTGCATGGTCCAAATTTAACTATTGAGATTGGATAGTGGCTTCCTTAAGGTCAGCAACCAATTTTGTTGTTGCCAGGGCTCCTGACAAATGAAAAGGGAATAAGAGTTTGTGTGGTTCTGAGATTCAAAAATATTTACAAAGTAAATGATCCATAGAAATGATGGTTCTAAAACTGACATAACAGAGAGGAACATCCTCATCATTCTCTATACATAACCTTTATGTGAAATAAAAAAGTATTATGTTATAAGAGAAAAAGGTTGTATCATTGAGCACATTAATCCCTAATGGCCCCATACAGAGCACCTGCCTTTCACTACATTACCATGTGAATGAGAGGATGTGTGATCCCTCTATGTAAAATGTTGGTGTTTTTGGCACTTAAGCTATTCATGGAGGCATGCTGCATACATCATTGGGTTTTCCTTCATTGATCTGGAGGTTAATTCAAAAGGTTCTGCCATCGCTACCTATGCGATGTTAGCGTAGGCACATCTCATAACATGTAATAAGACCTAGTCTTCCTACACTAAATTTTCTAGTGGTGTTAGGCCAGTCAGGCATAGCAAGTACTATGTAGTCCTTCACTATTCCACTTCCAGTACTAACGCCACCCCTTATGTTTGTCTGAGAAAGGATAGTGGTTTCCCCTGAGTGCAAGTGCACCTGTGAGGGGACATTCCTCCTCTCAAGAGTGAATGCACCTGCTGAGAGTCCTTTAGGACTCTTGAGTCTACTCATGCGTTAAGGGCATAGTAACGTCATGCTTCCCTTCTCTCTCTTAGTTGGTGCGGGGGGACACTGTACTTCTAAAATAAAAGCTATAATTTCAGGGCCAAGTGCACCCGACAGGGTATAAATAGCTCATACACACAGAACCCCAGTGTAGGGACTCTTGAGAGAACATCGCATAGGTAGCGATGGCAGAGCCTTTTGAATTAACCTCCAGCAGTAGGGTGTTTCTAAAGTGGGTTTAAATGGTACCATTAACCTTAGAGTTGCTGGCTTTATCTACAAATTGGCTCAAATCCACCCAAGGTTAATAGTAAAGAATTCATAGGACAATAAGCACAATCTAGGACAAGAAAGCACTGAATTGCCCCCAATCTATTAATAAAGCTGAATGGTGGAATATGAAGCCCTGAGATAACATGTTGGGGGTACACTTTAGGTGGATAAACCAAGGCCTTTCTGTGAAGTTTGGTCATGGGGATTAGTCTTTAGTAATACATTGTGGCTATTTAAGTGTGGCGCATCTTATGCTTCATTAGATTCTAATCCCTCTAGCTAGAAGATCCCATCCGCTATTTGAAAAATGGAGAGCATTGTGAATCTAGGAATGCCCTCTGAATCACAATTATTCACAGTAGAATATCCTAAAAGCTGAATTTAAATCTGGCACATAGTCTACACATGACGATAGCTAAAATGATTGTAAGGGTGAGATCGCAGTATTGCAATCTTCCATTACTGTGGGTATGTTTGCACTAAACTACTAGTCTTACACCTTTTAATTACTCTACCTCTTGACAAGACCTGTATAAGTATCAACATTCATTCCACATCAACTTCCAGGAATTCTGGGGAAGTATGTTTGCAATGTTGAAACCTAAAGGATGAGATTGAAGAGCATCGGCGTAGGTGGGGGCCTGTAGTTTTATTTGAGCCTGGAATTTAAGCCTTCTTAGTGGAGGAAAATTGCTACTAGTAGCCTATTGCTTTAGGGCTTTGATCATTTTGCTTTGAACAAAATTGTAAAATTCCGTTCTAACAATGGCCACATACATATAGGCATGGTAAGGGTATTGCAATTATACGGTGCAAGAAATGATAATAGAAAAGTAATCTACAAAATCAATTATATTATAGCACACTTACTACCATAGAATTACAGAGATCTACAAATCTATATATACTGGGATTACCCTTAATGTACCCTGCATTAAGGGCCCTTTTCGCAGATCCTGTCACATTTTATACTGTAGATAGCTATGTTACTACTAAACCATACAAAGAATATATAACCCTTATCAGAATGGGGTAATAGTAGGTGGCATTGATTAACATTATGCTTATGACGAAGCACAAGGAAAATTAAATATCAAAACATTGTTGGTCCCTGTGTACATAATATTGGTGTCTTACGGCCAGGGGTAGACACCAACACTGGCCAGGAATTATTTCATTCGTCACAATTCAGTACTATACGAAATGGTATTGAATAGAGATAAATGATATGATTATATCATCCATCACTATTCAGTACTATTATGGTAGTGAATAGTGAGGAAAGATATAATCCTGAGAGTGCTTCGCAGAAATCACTGTCATTTGAACAAAAATATCCCGATATTACAAACTGTACATGTATACTAAATCTGAGTGCATACGATACTAACATAATATTTGGAGGTGCACTCAGGTTGGAGGTTCAACACAGCCTCCTCCCCTTACAACGGAGTTCAACTACTGAAGTGGGGCACATATCCTGAGTTATAAACACTGGAATGTGTAGATATTTACCCCCCCCCCCACACACACACACACACAAGCCCCTATAGCGGCCTGGAGCTTAATTCAAAACAACCTGGGATCACAACCCCAGCGATCTTAGTGTAGGCACATATCATAAGACCTGGCCGTTCTACCCTATCTAATGCAGTGGTTGCAGGCCTGTCAAGAATAGCAAGTCCTGGGATCACTTCACTATTCCTTTTCCAGCACTAAGATCACTGCGATCTTAGTGAAAGAATTGCATAGTGGTTTCACCTGAGTACAAGAGCACTTACGGGGAACACTCCTGAAGGTTAATTCAAAACACCGTGGGATCGCAACCCCAGCGATCTTAGGAATTATTCTATTAAGCGATCTTAAGATCAGACTGCATTCACATTTCCTAGCCAGCACTAAGATCGCATTGATCTTAGCCTCAGCCCTCCTACACTATTCCAAGAAGTACTGACTGGGCACAAGGGTAAGAGTCCCAAAATAAAGGAATAGCTGTGGAGTCACTCTTCTTTACAACAGTGTTTATACCATCGTTCCCCGTCCCCATATGGGCTAACAAAAGAGCACAGGGTGCAGTTGACCCAGTACAGCATTCAAGAGTTGTTCCCATGAATGTATGATTTATGTTTGCTTATTAGAAGCATTGTGCCCCCCCCCCAGGACAAAGAGAGAGAAGGGAAGAATTACCTTACAGTACAACGCATGATTAGCCCTAAGAGCTCTCAAGGACACTCAGCAAACATCCTGCCTCCCCTCTATATGTATGCAGCAGGCTATTCACTCTTTCAATCAGGAGTGTTCCCTGTAAGTGCTTATGTACTCAGGTGAAACCACTATGCAATTCTTTCACTAAGATTCCAGTGATCTTAGCGCTGGAAAAGGAATAGTGAAGTGATCCCAGGACTTACTATTCCTGGCAGGCCTGCAACCACTGCATTTGATAGGGTTGACCGGCCAGGTCTTATGATATGTGCCTACACTAAGATCGCTGGGGTTGCAATCCCAGGATGTTTTGAATTAAGCTCCTGAATACTGTACAGGGGTCAACTGCACGCTGTGCTCTTTTGTTAGCCCATATGGGGACGGGGAACGATGGTATAAACACTGTTGTGAAGAAGAGTGGCTCCACAGCTATATTCCTTTATTTTGGCACTCTTACCCCTGTGCCCAGTCAGTACTTGTTGGAATAGTGTAGGAGGGCTGAGGCTAAGATCGATGCGATCTTAGAGCTGGCTAGGAAATGTGAACGCAGTCTAATCTTAAGATCGCTTAATAGGATAAGGTAGAATAATTCCTAAGATCGCTGAGATTGCGATCCCAGGATGTTTTGAATTAACCTCCTGGCGGAGGGAGAGTGTGGGTAATCCGGGGATGAGAAGGTTAACCATTAGTTTTCTGATCTATCCTTCATGATTTTATTTGTTTTGATTATTACATCCAGAACTGATTTACATCAAGACACATTATACAGTCACACATGCATAAAATGGAGAAAATGATGCTACTGTACATCTCAAGCTTCCTCACATGTGACCCTTGATGCTCATTATGAATAGCATAAGAAGTCAAGCAAAATCGTGAAATCTCTTGGTATAGGTCTATAATGCTTACAAAATATTTTATAATCGAAATTAAGTGTGCAACTCACGATGACTCTACCCTGAGACTATAATGAGGGTGTGCTGCATACTTCCCAGCTGCTTCTATAGGGCTCTGTATGGGGGCCTAGTGGAATGGCCATTCCTTGCTCTGGCAACTGGCGAGAAGCCCTGATAAGAACCAGCACAACCCCATTATTACCATCATTACCAGCTGCTGGCATTACACTACAGGGGGTCCCCCTGGTGCGGACATGTACAACTACCTAGGTGTGGGCCCCTGTTATTGTACCAGGTACCTTCAGTACAGGTATGTATGAAGCATGTAATATAGATGGAGATAAAGTGCTGTGTGGGAGTCGAGTAGATGGAGTGTTTACTGATTACACTGTACAACAAAATTTCACTTTTCGCAAAAAAAAAACAGAGCTGAAACCCACTATTTCCTATGTATTTTGATCTGAGGAATTCAAAAATAACATCCATTTTTTTCTGGCGGCTCTCTATTTTGAGATACCCATAATACCTAGAATTGCGAATTTCCATCCTCGGTAGCCAAATCCACATTAGTGAAAACTGTACAAACACCAGATTCCACATTAAATCTGGTTTATTTTTTTTTATTATCATTTACAAATCCATCTAATAAATTGTTCATGCTTTGACTCAATAATATGCAGTAAAAGTAGTAAATATGCTTGAAACATTAGCTAGACGACACTTGTTCGGGACTGCCTTGCCCGTCTCTTGTACATAACATTAGGGCTCATCCAACATCAGACCCCATTACTAGCCTGCTAGAAGAAAAGGTAACCACTATCTTTGGTAGCATTTCTCCATCTCTGAGAGGTCCCGTTAGAATCTCTCCCCATGTATGTATGTCACTTTCTGAGCCACAGGTGTTTTTTAAAGGATGGGTGGTCAGATGCAGAAAGTTGATCTTTAGGGACAGCTTGTATTTGAGCTTCTAATATGTGGCACCAGTGTATCCACACACTCTACAATGTCCTCAGCCCTCTTGTTTCCCAGAAATTCTGTTATGACTGCATTGAGGGCAAGACATGACTTCCATTTTCAATGTAGCCTATTTTTGGTTATAATATCAAATTACCCTCACTTTAATCTCATGATTATGGATAATACTGATGTTTAGATGCAGCCTTGCTCACCATGAATCATGGTTGGATGCCCTAAATGCTCCAGAAGTCAATGTTTTAGGGAGGTAAACATGGAGATTTGGCTCTCTTTTTAAGATGACTGCCCTTCTACCAAAATGAAGCGTCAAAGCTATTGATAATACCCAGACAAATGCCAGGAATGACATAAGAAACTTCTTGTACATGTTTGGACATATATAGGTGAAATCATTGACCTCGGAGGTAATTTTCATCATATATGACACCCTATGGATATCTCAAAATTGAGAGCCAATAGGCATTTTGTAACCTCATTTTCAGATTCAGCAGCCTCAAATTAGGTATAATTGGCATGTTTGGTGTCAGGTTTTTTTTTTTTTTTTTGGCTGTTGTACAGTGGGTGTGTACATGTGCTATCTCAATAAGGATGGTGAGATATGTCTACAATCAGTTTTGTGACTGTGTTTCTTGGGAAATGCAGGAACTATCATGTCATGATTGAGTAGATTTTACAAATCACTGTAGATGCCACTGGTAATGTAGCATGCCCTTCATGGTAATAATAGTTTGTGATTGAGACTGTCAGCTATTGGTCAGGTTATATCAAAATAATCTTGATTCATCACTACTGTGAAATACCATACAAAACATTTTCATGCACAGGCAAAGGGGACTTGGAGTAGGGTTGTAGTTCTTAATTCAGCCTGTTGTGTGAATAATAGGCGAGGGCTTTATAGTAAAGAACAGTAGGTCCTAGTAAAACCTTGAAATTTCATTTCCTATGGCTAAGTCTTATGTCCCTTATACCCATTTTGTAACATGCCTGAAGCACGCAGCACTGATCGATTCTTGGCCTTAACGCTATGGGGATTTTCATCACTGTATCAGCTTGAAGGCTGTGATGGAACTCTCTAATTATATCCTAACAAAATAAACTGACGGCTGACTGACAGCCATCAGTCACAGACCTAATTGGACTCAAAACGAGGCTAGCCATCATCAGCAGGCTGTAGCTGTACCCTGATGGCCATCACAGCATTCAAGCTGAAACAGTGATGAAATTCTCCATAGTATTTAGGCCAAGAATCCATCAGTGCTTCTGTTTGCCCACTGGGCTGGCCTTGTGGGTTCAGCATGACATCAGTGGGCATACAATTATTTTCTTTTTCCTTAGCTGGCCTCCCTAGCCCACTTAAAAGGGTCTATATCTCTTCTTTCCTATCCCCTCAGGATGTGTATGGTGCACATATGCGCGGTCACCGACACATTCCTCTGTGAAATTGTGCAATGTCGTTCTCGCCATGAATATGACCTTAGATGTCGAAATGGCGTTAAACATCTTTTACTCAATACTCACTCACTTTTTCCTTAGCTACAGGCGTCTTTGAAGTTAGCCGTTAGTGAACTATAGTCCTAAGGCAGGAAGAACCTAACATTTTTCATCATACAGGTTGATAGCGATGAGCTAGAGCATTACCTGCAAAAGGGAAATGAGCATATTTCATGATTTCTAGTAGTTTCAGATTTAAACAAGATGAACAACTATGTGTATTTCAATAGTGCAAACAATCAGCATGTGTGTGGCCAAGGTACATATATTATGTACGTCACTCAGCCATGACCATTTATAATACTGCCATTATTTTCAGTAGCCTACAAATGTTGTCTATGGATATGAGGTGACTTACAGGCAGTGTCATCATCGGACTTTAGCTGCAGTGGGTCCCCCTGGTACCAACAGTCAGAACCACCCTGGGCACACTTCACCTAATCGCAGAAGACTGGTGGTGGCCTCTGTATGCCTCCCTACGGTCTCATCCAGGCAGTAGAACACTAAATATGTACTCACTGTTGGCCTATATAGTATATGTGCCATAATGCCCCAGTTATGCACATTTTTTATTTTATTGGTCAAGCCACCATTATTTTCCAAGAGATATACATTTTCCCATCAATTTAACAACATGAGATGTGGTACGACGTGATTGCGTTTTCGGTATAGCCCTTTGGTGCAGTGTATGATTGATATACGTATTCATTAGCCAAGAAATCCCTATCTAACATCAAAACGCAGCCTAAATATCACTGGAATTAATCAGTATTCATTCTAATGATTAATCTGATACCTCATTTGCATGTCCATCGTTAGAAGATTTAGACCAATATTTGGTTGTTAAACTGTAAAACGCCCCTAATGTAGGCCTGCAGTGACTCCTGCTGACACCTCCTTATCAACAGCATATATCCAGAGATGAAGTTAACATAGCTGACTAACCCTTTTACTGCCGGCCCTTATAACGGTCATTTGACCCTAAACTGCCGGCCCTTTGCTCCAGGGCAGCAGAATGGGCATATTATACTGCCCTTAATGAGTTGCTAATTAAAGAGGTTGAAAAAAAATAAATGGCTCTGGGGTTTTGAACCTGATACATATGTATACATGTAGAAACATGTAAAAAAAAAACGAACCTTTTTTTTGTGAGTGAGTAATAGATGTTTACGCCATTTCGACAGCTAAGGTCATATTTATGACGAGATCTATATTACACAATTTCATAGAAGAATGTGTCGGTGCCCGCACATGTGCACCAGACACATTCTGAGGGGATAGGAAAGAGGAGAAATAGACCCTTTTAAGTGGGCTAGGGAAGCCCATCCCTTTTTTTTGTGATAAGGACGTCAGCCATAAGGTAGTGCTGCCCTTAAGCAGCCTAATGATGCTGCCCTTAAGGAGCAGCGGCAGTTCAGAGGCATTTTAGATGCTGCCCTCAGGCGGCCCTTAAAGGGCTTATGACCTTTGTGACAATTACCTTTTTATTTATGCTCCCAAATACCCCTAAGTACCCCACATCGTGAGTGGTCAACATATTTCAATCAGACAAACATAATGGAGTCAAACTTTTGTTAAAATCATTTTTATTTCAATATATTCCCATTGTTATGGTAGTCTAGTTCAGCTTATGCATGTACAGTATATGTGAAACTGAACCGACTGCAGTGGAAATATTCCACATCTAAGTTTCCTCACCTCATCACAAACATTGTAATGACACCATGTTCATAGAACAAGGCTTATCAACTCTGATATATATTTATAGGTTTCTGCACAAATCAAACTACCTGCCAGATTATGATTCTGAATGCATGTTACATAGTCAACTTTTAACAGTTTCACCAAATCAACAATCACACTAGTCTCATGTAAGCATCTTGTCCTTTCAAGAGCAAATTTAAAAGCAGGAATACTAAAATTAGAATCTCTTAATGACTCAATAGTTTGCCATCAGTCTTGATTTGCCATGGATTTATTCCTGAAAATCAAGGGAAACTGTAAAGGATATTGTAAAATAGAAAGGTGGAGTACGATGAGTCAAAACATATTACGTCTAGGTTTGACCGAGATGCAGTTCTTGGTTCAGAAAATATGAATAAAATTACACTTACATGTGACGAAATTACAAGAGAAATATCCTATTCATCTGATTAGGTGGGGTGGCTATTGATAAATTACCATATTTTGGACACAGATGTTTGACACAAATAATTAGTGGTTTAGAATAGACATAGCTAATTCATGGCTAATATTTATAGGGAAACATTTTTTGTCATATTGTGAAATGAAATTCCCATGTCTTAAGGTATAATTTCTAGCGGTCTGCTCTTTGATAAACATGATTGGATAAGTATCAAACTAACATTTCAGTCTCAAAGCAGCAAATGCTATACATATGAACAACCCTTCAATATTAGGGCATGGTTATTAGGTGCATTGAAGAGAAACTAATTCAGAAATACATTAGACAGCCAACCTTTGCTCCAACATGGGCCCTGCTCAAACCTCTGAGATACAACATAGCAATATATATGCAGGAACACATGGGAAACTCAAGACTCAATATCTCAAAGGTTATGCACTGTAAACAAAGGGAGAGTAGTTGATTATTCAAATAGCAATACACTGTGCACTTACTTAAATAAATTGCATTTCTCTTTTTCACACACAAGCATACCTGACATCATTGAATGGTGTATAACATAGTGAAATCATTATTACAAACAATGAATACTAAGTCCTCAAAATAAAGTTAGAATGGGCAATTAACTGGATTACATTTCATTTCAGATCTCAATACATCCAAAGTCTGATACATACCATCCACTGATTTGGTGATACATGATACCTTTCACATTAAATAAAAAACACTTCCATTCATAAACAAGTTAAATACAAATTTGATAATAGCATAACATATCCAAAGGGCATAAATTATTGGTGTAGGTATTCACTTTTCTATACTGGTTCCTCTTTGCTATATATTTAAGGTTACACAAATGATTCATTTGGTGAGTAGTTTTTTCTTTTGTAGACAATGATTTTAAAACAATTTCTCTTTGATACCTTGCAACTCTAAACCATCTCTTTGTCAGCCCCAGTGAAGGCATAAGTTCTGCCAACATCACTGAATATTCATTAGATATATTTATAAACTAGGAGAACGTTTCCTGAAACAGTTCTTGTTCAGTTGTGCAAACAATGCTCATTTTTACTGACATCTCTTTGATATAGCAGTGTACATATTTTATTACAACACCTGCTAGACATAGTCCTTATCACAGACCATTAGCATGAGAGCAATTAATAATGGCACAGTATAGCACAGTTTAATCCTTCAAAGGCAGCATAATGTCTCAATACAGTATGCCAATTTTGTCATAAAATGCAGCACTGGTGAATAACTCCCAAGGCTCCATACATGCATCATGGTGACCCTGAGCCTTGAAATATTATGCAGGCTCTTGAGGGTTGTCTCAACACAAAGCAAAGTTTTGGACTTAACCGATACCTCTGCAAATAGTTAAGAAAGCTTTTGACACATTCACCACACAAGTCAAAGCAGTGAACAGAAAGACAATCCAGTTGAAATAGCAAGTTGACATTTTTCTTTTGAAATCACAACCATGTTTTTTCACTTAGTGTATATTGTATATGGGTTTTATAAACTTACAATGCAATGAAGTCTGATGCTTGCAAAGCACATCTGATTTAAACAAAAGGTAATTCTAACTTGGCCACAGGGATACACCATTGATAAATGATACATATTGTGCTACTATATAGGTTTAAGAAAGTGAAATTATTTTCAGTATTGTTTACTGCACAAAAGGGTTAATATCAAAGATAATAATTGTTGGAGGAAAATGGTTTAAAAGATTATGAATGGGTGCAGTCATTTCAAAATCTGTAGAGTTCAAAGCTGCCTGAAGTAATAAGTATGCTTCTCATTGAGGGTCACATGGCAGTCTACTGTCAATGTTATGATAAAATAACAATGTATAAAACCCATTCAATGACTACTTGCAAGGAGGGGACACCACCTTATTAACACACATACACAAAACACTGCAGGCACACAGTATAACAGTACAAGTATATATGGCTACAACCTTTCTCAGACTAAAACAAAAGTGTATACTTGAAGGATTATAGTAATGGGTACTTTGCAATTAACACTCTGCTCATTTTACCTTTTTATGCCACACATGTTGACCACTGAAATTATATTCAGTGATAACTTCCATGTGTGGAACTACTATGAAGTCACAACAAATTATAGCAAATTTCGGTTCGATTTGTGGTCATGAACATGGACGCTGCAATTAATTGATCTATTCCATTGGCATGAATTACAGGGGAACTGGTTACAAAAGTTCCCGGTACAGAGGTAAATGCTTGATAAAATGTGATGCTGAGCGAAGAGATTTTCATCTTTGGCTTCAATATCTCAGATTATTTCTATGCTGGGATGAACACTCGACTCAACCAACATTGAACGCTTTTGCAACAAAACATGTAACAGTTTAACGTCCTGTTTTATGGAAAATGCTTTTCAGGCTTAAAGAAAAAAAAATCGCAAGCGGATTTAAAGGGTGCTGAGCATTATAAAATTTATACCGTTCTGGTTCTTGATTGCCACCTCAAAAGAGGTGAACAGATAGAGACACAAAAGTGGATTTTCACTGATCACAAGATAAAAATTGATTTGGGTATAGACTACTATAGAACAGCACAATACTTTTATATTCAACTTGAACAAAGAAATGTACCGGTAGTTACAGGTTTTACAGAGTGGACATTTAACTACATGTATGCAGTTTCCCCCTTCTTTGGGAAATAAGGAAATAAAGTTTGTTCCATTCTTTCATTCTGAGGGGCTTCTCTGTGGATCTGTCTGTTTTAATAGCCATTAGTAAAATGAGTGGCTTTTCTGCTAGAATATTTTACTTTAGTTTTTCTTAATGCATGTGTGGTGTAGATTTCCACAATGTTACCTTGTGTTAAATCATATGTTTAAACTCAATTTCATAATGTTACACATGATATCTCATTATCTAATGGGAAGACTTCTTCATACTTTTAAGCACCTTCATTCCAGGAGATTGAATACACTCATGAGTGAATTAAAGACATTTAAATGCAATATTTAAATCAGAAAGAATTAAATTGAGCAGAATGCCACCCAGTGTATGCATTTTACTCTGTTTCTCTTTGTGTTAAATTGATATAGCACCCCAGTAAAACCATCCAGAGTGCCTGTGAGTCACACAAATAAAACCTCTAAAGCTCTACCTGCCTGTCAGCAAAGGATATGTTCATCACACAACTCCTTTTTATCAGCATTGTATCATTTACCTCTGGCTAGACCCATAACAGGTAAAAAATAACTCAGAAAGTCTATCCCATGTAGGTTATCCATATGAGAGTAAATGCTGGTTAGGTTTGAACAGATCTACCACTGTCATTGAGTACCAGTTATTCACCATGCTTCTAAAAATGGAATAGCTCATTATTACCTTATATATATTCAACGCTTATCTCATGAAGGACTATCTTGTGCCATGATACATGGCCTATATGTAATGCCTAGAGTCAACCAGTATTGTTCAGATATCCCATCTTTCACATTTTTACAATAAATATCACAACTACTGCCATACACCTGCTCCTGTTTTAAAATCCCCATTTCATTGAGGACATCAACTTTGAGTTTGTATAACAAACAATATAAGCCCTCTATAATGAAGGCACATTATTTAATACCAACCCTTCCCACTGGGTCTTTTAATCATATTTGGCATATGAAGACCATGTTAATGGCATTCTTGCAACTATTGATTCTGAAGTGCACTCCTAGACAACCTTAATCTACCTTCTCTTCTCACTTTTGTTATACTTTCTATGTGACTTTTGTGTATTGCCAGGGAGGTCATGTCAAATTGACAAATGAATATCCTAGTGTCACCTATATTCCACTGAGGCGTTTTTCCTTCATCTACAAATGTATTGCAATACTTTTAAAACAAAGAATATGCAAACAGCAGGAAGTTGCACAAAAGAATAAGACCATCTACCTTACACTTTGTACCATCTGAGAGACAATCTTCCCTTTAAAATCATGGACAACATGGGTTATACCACAGAGGTGTCTCTGCATGAAGACTTTGGTCCCTTTTATGTTTTGTTTTTTTCATTGACAGCATACTTTGAGACAACACACTCGGCACAACTGCAGAGCAGGTCGGTCCTGCACTTTTGTCCTCTTGCCATCCGCAGCCATCAGCCCATGATATGTGCCACCGCCCTCAGGATATATTTATCAAATATCACAACAACAGTTGCCATAATCTCCTAATGTCCTGGTGGGTGCTGTTCTCAGTGTGAATCTGACAGCTCCTCTGCTAGCCATTTTGGAGTTGGATAACCAAGCCGCATCAGAAATTTAGACAGCACCACATTATGGTGTCTGTAAAAAGTCCGTAGAAACCTTTCTGCTTTTACTTCCATAGGAGGATATATACGGCCTTTTGTCCGCCCTAAGCACTTCGTATGGTCACCATTGATTAATTGGCAGTAGAAACCTTTCCTTGGATTATACCTGTAAGAGACATGGGAAAGGCTGAGTCATAACTAATAACATTAATATGTGGTCACATGCTCGGACTTCATACAATGGAGTAACCATTCTCAAAATCCTTCTTTTCTTTATATTATATTTTTACTGATACTTTGTTGTGATATCTTCTATCCTATTTCTTTCAACTATCCATTGGCTCATACCATTACAATGACAGGAATGTCTTACTCACTTTAATCGGTTGGAGTAGTCAAAATAAGGCTCTGCCTTAATGAACACTTGGATCCGATCCATTATGGCAATTGGTTCGGTTTTTAATAGCTCTCCATCTAGGATTAAAAGCTGTTTGAAGAGATGAAACAAGTTGTCATTGACATCAAAACAACAAATAAGGGATTCTAATCAAGCATCATCTATTATTCCCCAAAAACTATCATTGTTCCACTCATAAAAAGATTTTTTTAAGTTTGTGCAATAGCACAGTTTATTCATCCTATTTTAGCATACATGTGTTGTACATTTCATCTTTGTGTAATACTTTGTCGTTAATTCTAAGATCAAAAGTAACTACAGAAATATATACCGACTTAGCTGATTTAATTATCAGCCAATGAAATAACACCAACTATTCACTGCGGTCCTCTCGGTGGGCAGTAGTACCCATCAGATAGCTGTTATCAGTGATAAGAGCTGGGAACAAGCTTCAGCAATGGTGGCGCCCATTGGACAATCCGCTAAGTCGGTATAAATTCAGGGATGAAAGTCACAGAGCACGAAAGTCCCTGAAATGGTCCAATATTCTCCCCAAAAACCTGGGTTTGTATATGAATGTATAGGGCCCTGGAGCCTCAAAATCCCTGAAATCAGGGAATTCCCTGAAGACTTTCATCCCTGTATAAAGCAGATACATACCTGAGAGGATGAGTAGTACGTGAGCCAGCGTTCTAGGTGCTGTGCGTACATACCCGGATATAGGCACCGATTACGGATGTCTCGCACTGCACGGGGTGCACTCTCCCGGGCAGTTATAATTTCATAGAAACTGTACTGCTTAGCAGTTGGGTCATCATGTGCTTTCACATGCTGTAAAAGTATTAACAGAAACACGGTATTAAATGTGTACATTTAATTCTGAATAATTTTGCTTTGTCTGATAAAGGTAAGTAGAGATTTATTAATGTGTTCTTCCTTAACAACAATGAATGCATACTCCATCATTACCAAGTTAATTCTTGTACTCTTACATGTTTGAATATTTAGTCCTATATCCTTACCTCTGTAACAGAACTGCCTAGCATGTGTTATTACCCGATATTATGGGAAGGCCCTCTTTAAAGGGTATTTTTTCCTCAATAATGGTGACTACATACTGCATTCCCATTTCGTTTCCTCTTACATTTAAACTATTTTAATATAACCTATTATCTTTGTAATATATGATTTCTATGTGTGATTACCTGATACCATGAGTAGGCCCTCTTCGCAGGGTCTATGAGAATACAGATCAGTTTGGCATTTGGTAATAGGGCATGGGCACGGCGAGCTGCGTCCTCATTATCAAAGTAGTTAGCACTCTTTTCGAGAATTCTCATCATTGAGCCATTTCTTTGAGGAAAATAGCTGATATACCTATAGTTTAAAGAAACAAATGTCACAGTTGTAGATTTAGCTTTGCATGGTCTACTAAAACATGATTTTTCGCCTCTAAATTATATAGCAAGATTTTTTTTTCATGATAAAACTTGAGGTGAAGAGAACACAGAAGAGTTGATGACTTAATACAATGTAGAAATACTTCAAAATAATCAGAATAGTTGTAGATTAAATAATGCAGATTTCAGATCAGTTGTCTTGAAAAGTCATCCTACCGCATTGCAAGGGACATACCAATCTAATCCATTGTAGTAATTTCTTCCATTGAAGAACTGGACTTCCTCAAAACTTGTTGGCGACTTATAGTTACTGACGATAGAAGGATGCATGGATAGGAAGGTATATAATGCTGTTGTACCTGTAAGTAAAAGATTATCGAAATTTTTTCATATTCCTCAAAGTCAGCTTTGCCCTTTATGGAAAAAATTAAGTCTTTGGTTAACAGCATTTGTCTTAAAAGCTTCAAGTCTCTTCAACTAAAATAATTGTATTTTCTGTATTCACTCATATCTTGCAAAATGTATATATACACACCGGTCTTCTGCGGTCCAATGACGAGGATGTCAGGTAAGTTGTTGCATGTCTTGTTCGGTGACCAAATGGACATATGCCGCTTGTCATGACAAGGATTCTGAAATCAACAAAAAATCAACATAGTGTCTATTCAGGAACTATCAGCTTGTACCTTCATTGGCCATGACCTTGTCATTGCAAATGTATAACCCCATTCAGAATGATTGTGAATATTTCGTTCTATATCTACTCTTTTTGCATTGGGTTGCATGCTCCTTACAGTAATGCTATGGCCATCCATTAATATCTATCATTACCATTTCTTTCCATTGAAGAAGTGCAGAAAATATCACAAATTTGGTGAACTTTCTGCAGGAAATTCACATCATTATGTAGAAAGAAAATCAGTAAGAAAGCAGGATTTCTTAGACAAGTTCATAGTTTTCATTACAGATCAATTACTGGTGGCTCACCCTCCACACTGGGTCCTGTTCCTCTGGGTACATCTGGAAATACATCCGCCCCATCTGTAGTGGTGGCACTGCCAACAGCTGGAGGTTAGTCCAACACCGCACAAACTTCAGTACACTTTCAAATGTGTACAACGCTAACCGGTCATTACCTGTGGAAAATAAGAAAAAGAAAATCTCATTAAATGGGTTCTTTACTTTTTTTCATCCTCGTCCTATTAGGTAAAGTCTTATTTTGTTAAAGGATATATCTATGCTGATCAGTACATAACACTACACTATTTGCATTTACGAAACAAATAATGTCAGGGTGAACCTTAAACATAGGGGCACCTTATATACATTTCAATAAAGAATATAAATTTTCAAGCTAAATGTTGATGAACACATCTTTCTTGGTTCTATATATTCATTGCTCCCATCTTCAAAATTCACATTGAAAGATGGTTGCATTGAGTGAAACATGTCACACAATATTATTTGACACACAACAGATAGCTTGAAGGAAATAGAATCCTCCCCTTGGCATGTGCCATTATTTCCAAGTACACCTGCTCACATTATTAGGCATAGAATGCTTTTTACATTTCAGAGATAATTATCTCACAGTAGCTGCAGGGCAGAAATGAATTGTCATTAAAAGCAAGGCATTGTGTGAGGGACTGGCAGTTAATGTGGTGCCCTCTGGTGGGTTAAAATTGCACTGGCATAATGAGGAGGCTCAGATTGTCATCAAATTATTCAAGGTGACATTAAAACAGTGAAACAAAGGAACCCTGGGTCTCATTTCCCTGAACAATATGCACATGGTTAAACAGAAATTTGAGTGGTTCATTTGATTGGGGTAGAGATGTTTCTCTGAATGACCAGATGCACTTTCCAGTTACAATGAGTAAGAATATGCATATAACATAGTGGTGAAATCTTATCATGAATCAAGATGGCTTAAGGCTCATGTTCAAATGCTATTATGATGAACTATGCTGTGCCATCAAATTGCTCTCTAACAGTGTGTTGGTGCATAATGCTATTTCAGAAGTGTCTATGGAGCATACTGCACACTATACCGTAATCTCCCGCGTATAAGGCGCAGCCCACGTATAAGGCGCACCTAGAGTTTTGGAAAATTCTCAAAAAAAATGAAAAATTCATAACTTTGGTTCCACTGAATGAATTTTCGAAATTCAAAGACCTATGTGTAACTTCAGCCCTGAGGTGTACCGTGCCAGAGCATAGATTTTGGTGCTTCATATTAAGGGGGAAGGTGTTTTAGGACAGAGATTTGATTTGTAATACAATTAATTCTTACTTACCATAGTTGGACATATGGGTCATGAAGATGAGGAAAGGGTTATATGCTATTGTCTGGAAGAGCTCTCCCCCTCGTATGCTTTCTTCAAGTCGGTAACGGCCACCTGGATACTTATCAATGAAGACATTGTGGGTGAATAATCCACATGTCTGCCGTGGTAGAACCTAACGAGGACATAAAATATTAGATTAGTCATCCCCATGGCAATAACACAACTAGCACATGAATATTTGAAAAGCTTCAGATTCTCTTTATATCTGTCTTAGGTTTTGCAAATAAATACTTTACCAGCTTTACAAGAGTGACTAGAGTCATGGCTCTAGTATGATTGTCAAGGGCAAGTGGGTTAATGCTAAAATCAGTGCTGAATAATGAAAGTCCTTACCATTATGCCTCGGTGAATGAATCCTCTCCGCTTGCGAGCCGGCCGCAAGTGGGGATACTCTTCTGTACTGGTCACTTTGACATTCCATATGCCCTTCCAGGCTTCATACAGTTTCTCATGCACAGGAAATACTCCTGAATGGTGTGGTGCAACTGCATAGGACGAGTTGACAGAGATACCACGCTCCTGATGGCAAAAGAAAATATGAATTAAGTGGAATTCCAAGACACTTCTCACACATGAAATACACTGTATTTACTTTTTTTTCTATGAATTGTGAAAGCAATTAAGTTGTACTCAGTAAAGCTTATGTTGCTTTGTCAACATCAATATTATCAAAAAGGAAATTTCAATACATTTCTTCAATTTACTTCATAAGAAGTTAATCAACTGCCTGATGATATGCTAAATCTGCAGGCCTATTTTGAATAGGTCATTGTTAAGCATTAATAGTGAGTATTTAGTCTCTCCTGTTAGTTTCTCTCAAACACATATATGTGATGGTGATGTATATTCCCCCTAGCCCTTCAGGATTTACATAATCCTTCAAAATCTAGTTCCATGTAACTCCTATAACATGCAACAATGGCAGGTGGCTTACCAGTGCTGCAATACCAATGCAAAGAGAAACACCATACACAACCTTACTACCGTAATCTCTCGCGTATAATGCGCAGCTCGCAGACGCACCCCCAACTCAGAGAGGCTTTGTTCACGTACAAGGCGCGGCTAATGCCTCTGGATTGGTATTTTCAATAACCCCGCGTATAAGGCGCACCCTCAACTTCAGGGCTATGAGCTACATGGAATGTGCACTCAGGGATAGAGAATTTCAGTTTATAAATTCTTTAAACTCACAAAATAGGTGTGAGAGCACCAGCTGCTCCCTATGAGTGCAAAAGTAGTGATACTATAGGGCCTAAGTATATGATATTTTATTGTGGACATTTCTATAAGTGTCAGTATGTGATTCTGTGTTTGGTTTGGTTTGGTTTGGTTGATTTTACTTCCACTAATAGTACTTAAAAGTTAGCAGACATTTCTGTGGTTCGCATTCATCAATGACAGGTTTTTAAAAGCTGCTTGTCCAAACAGCTAGACAGGTATTTTAATGCTGCTTGCCCGACACAGCAGTGACTGAATCTATGAATGACCGGATCTATGAGCGAATGACCGCATCTATGAGGAGGGGTGAGGGGGAAAACCGCTACCGGGGCTTCATTCCCCTACTCTTTTCGAAGGATAATAAGTGTTCTTTTATTAGCCTGCTCCCATAGGCAGGGCCAGACAAACCACTGCCTTTGATAACTCAGATGTGGTTCACTGAGGGGGAATCCCATGGCAAAAGACAAGCATGTAGGCCTGGGCCCACGCATATGGACACCAGCTGCCTACACACTCACCCCAAGCCACAAGAAACCCCAATGTATCACCTTTTACGAATCTGGTATGCCCACTGGTAGAATGGAGGGAGAATTCCTCCTTCATGGACTCCCAATGAAGTTATTCTGCTCCTCCATGCCCTCACATGAAGGTCCCCACTCCACAGGGGGAATGTGATTCTGTGTCCTAGACGAACATGTTAATGTGTATACGCCTCAACTTTAATAAGGTACTGTGTGTATTATGTCCTAAAGGTTACGTCTTTGGGGGAGAAGCGCTAACGCGGCGCCATTTTCGCTTGTAAAATATGAGCAGTAGGCTTTCGCATGTTCACCACTGAAACCACGGACACACTTCCGATCATACCGTTTCTCCCCGAAAGGGATCACGTGTCCTAAAACCTTGTAGTGCTGTCACCTGGTGTTTCCTTTACTAGCTCCTAGAATTACCACCAGATGGCTCTATACAATGAGGCTACAATTGCTATATATTTAGTGTGCACAGATAAACTTGAATACCTAAAAAGATAATTCAAGCCATGTTTAGATAATGGGATGATTTCTGTTAATATCCTGACATGCCACAATATTGATAGAATGCTCAAATAGGGAAAAAAAGAAATGAGGAAAGATCTACTTCTGTTCACACCTCATTTGTGGCATTCCTAAAAATATATGAGACTAACATAAGGCCATTTCTGGATTGGGACTTTTAGGTGACCTCGCATATAAGACGCATCCCCAACTCAGGCCAATCCTATAAGGCGCACCTTGAGTCTGATTCGCGTATAAGATGCGCCTTCTACGTGGGAGATTACGGTAGCATTCCTTTTGCTAGTATAGCACTATTCCCTCTGATAACAGATTACCAGACTTCTGTCAAGGAATTATTCTCTATGATATACCCAGAATACTGTTTCGCTGCATTCGAACAACATTAAACAATTACAGACATTGGTGTTTCACAAATAGAAGGTCCTTACTTCAAATTTAGGCTTGAGGTACATTGGAATTCATATACACAAAGAAGTTGAAATATAGATTTTCCACATTTGAAATACAGACATCTGGGATGAGGTTCCATTTTATACTGCATTCTCTTCCCTGGCAGGAAGGAAAACTTAAGTCACTTTGTTCAAAAACTTCATTCAGCCAACATCACTAAGCTGTCTGCTGTCTGTCAGTCTTGTATTGTTTTGAAAAAAAGGACATCTCTGAATGGAACACTGTGTCCTGCTCTATAACTACAGATGTGCTTCTGGGCTTTTGTAATGAACTGTTGGTCTGCATGAATAAAATACTTCTAGCAATTAATTTCCACATCCTAGCTTTTGAAAGTTTCCTTGCATTAAGTTAAGTTAGGAATCACAGAGCATGCTAAGGCTGACTACAGATGTACAGAAAGCGAAAAACTCTATTTTATGTCTCCCTGGTTGTATACCACTTTTAAACAAACCTTTAAGATTACCGTATTCTCCCCCGTACAAGGCGCACCCTGAATATATAACGTACCTAGAGTTTTAAAATATTGTCCGAAAAAAAAATGAAAAAAATATAACTTTTCTTGTACTGAATGGATTTTGAAAATTAAAAAAGCTATTGGTAGGTACAAGGGCCCCAGACCTCCTGGGCCTCACTATGTCCTGTTATGAGTTAGGGGGAGTGCAACATATCAAAAGAAAGGTGTTGGTGTCCCTCTTGTGGATTCAGGGAGAACTAAAGCCCCTCGTATAAGATGCCTTATATGCGAGAGATTGCGGTAGTTCCCTTTTTAGATCACATTCATAACCAACAGTCCTAAATAGAAATACAAAGAACACAATTTGCTTCTATATTAAATAAATAATGTTTTCTTAATTGCAGTGAATCGCCTGAGGGAACACATAGGAGCTCTTGATTGTTCAGTGTGTTCACCATAATTCTCTCCTTTTCTTGTTCTTTTTATAGCCAGCAGGCCATTAGGCAATGTATACTACCAGACACATTGCCAAAGGCTTTCATTAAACGCTGTATACAATACAGCAAAAGTAAATGAGAAGAGTTAGAATACAGCAACTTCTATCACACTTGGCTTCATTAGTTATCAATTCTAACAAATAGTTTTAAATGAAAATGTTTCCATGCAGACAGCACAGGCACTTGGTCAGAGGTGAAAGCTGGACCGACCAACAAGGGCAAAGGTCAAGCAGACTAAGACAAGGGTACATAATTCTCAACCTCTTAATGTGAGGAGGGGGCACACATCAAGGATATAAAATAGAGATTTTGGATATGGTAATCTAGTTGTGAAGAATTGAATTAGAAATCTCAAATGCATTTGTTTAATGAATGATGTGCAAATATTCTAATGGGCTTTAAAGCAGATTCATGGTCTGCAACCACCTGGTGTTCTTTGCTGGAGATCTAACATTTTCTGCCATCTGCTTCATTTTCCCCATTGTTACCTTGGCAAATTGTTTGTTCAGGAGCATGTCGTCCATGAGATCCGAGAAGTTCTCAAACCGGTGAGGCTGATGGTGGCCCCATGAGTGGGCAAACCACACAAACTTGTCCTTGTGTTCTGTCACAATGAAAAATACTCCCCATGTCACTGTCACTCCGCCTAGTTTAGACCGGACGCCACTCGTCTCGCAAAGCCCTCGCATGCACTACCTTGGTATGTACAATCTAGGTGACTAGTAACTAGGGTGAGATATCTAATCTGTGCATATTCATTGCTTCCATTCTGGCAATCAGTGGTGTTTCTCCTATGTAAATTGTGAATTTAGTGTTATTTTCTGAGCACAATCTCTCAAAATTTTGTAATATGCACCCTGTGTGATCAACACTGGGCATCAATCTATTTCCAACAGAAATTTGAATATAGGATTTATGGAAATGAATTCAGTTTATCAGTTATGTCTGAAACAGCAAAATGAAAAATATTTTTTACCACTTTTGCCACATGGTCTCAATGAGTCCTCTTGGTACACTACACACTCACAATGTGTGAGCCAGAGAGTATGTGCAGAACAGCTACAGGAAGTTTCTCCACAGAAACAGTGCTTTTATCAACAGTTGGCAAGTTGTTCCCCCTTTTTTTTTTTTAATAAATTTAAGTCAAATTTGCTGCAGACACACTATTGTAAATATGGTCTTTAAAAATTGTTAAAACTAGGCCTACTTTTTTTTTTTTTTTTACTATTATAAAATCAAGTCAAAATTGTTGCAGTATTTACATACTATTGTAAATATGGTCTTTTTGAAACTACCTTTGAAAGATTTTTTTTTTTTGTTATTTCGGAAATTGATTATACCAGTTGATATGACAAAGCACTGCTCGGTGGAGGAAACCAACCAACTACAGTGTGAATTAGCAAGCACACAAAGGGAGCTGACATTCCCAACACCATGTACACTTCAGACAACAAAGAAAAACCCCATTGCCAAGTTCACCACCAACACGCGCGGGCTCTCCGACCCTGCTAGTGGCACTCATTTACCTGGGCGAACTTGTGGTTGAGGTTCATCTCGTGCTTGAGAGTTGAGCTATTGTCAAATCTGTGGGGCTGCATGTGTCGCCACGTATGAGGAAACCACCAAAACAAATCCCGATGCGCTGAAAGAAGAGCCCACTCATCAGTCCCAATACCTCAACTAGATCTATTTCCCATATCCTTTAATTATTGACTGAAAGAGGGTTATATGCAACTGGGTTAGTTCCTGAGTGTCTTCAATTTTATGTACAGAAATTATAAGGGGAGTGTATCTAAAGGTTTATTTTATTCACAAAAGAAGGAGTACTGAAGAAAAAAATTATATTTTGTTTTCTTGTTTTTCCTCTATGGTATAAATTCAATTAGACAACTAACATAAAGTTTGTATAATCTAATTATCCAACCCTACTCAAACATTAGAGAAGAACTGTATTCACAACTGAAATGATACTCAGTTAATTTGCAACATACCCTATACCATTAAACCTGGTCTTTTAAGATATTATTTAAAGAAATAAAGATACCATTATTAATCAGGGAAAGCAGGTTTTACCTGGATGGGGTTTGTTTCAAAGGTAGAAGACTATAAGCTCACACACATACATACTTTAAGCACTGATATTTTTTATATGAATATCAAATTAAATTAGCAAGGCAGTTTGAAATTTCTATTGATACTATACTTATGTCATGGTTCTTAAATGCCAATTCATAATAGTTAAATGGTTATATGGCAACCTTGCCAAAAAAAAGAAATATCCTCTAGTTGAAACTACAGTCACCTATATATTTTTTCAGAATTATCTTCCTTATGGACCAGGGCACCCATATAATTTTACCGTACTCATGTTGTTGGAAAGAAAACGTTCCAAGGTAGCTGGAAAATTGCTTAGATTTTGATATACATGTATCTTAACAAGGGATGTCTTTGATTTTCTCAAGCAAAAAGCATGATAATTTTTCTTGGCCCACACATCTGGTTACGGGCCAAAGAGCTGTAGGCCCTTACCAGAAAATGTTAGTGCCTACCCCTTGCTGTTAGAGTAGGAAGACTTAACTCAGTATCCAATGCGACCCCATGTTTATGAATTTTATAATCATCTTACGAAATAAGCGGGTGTCCCATCATAAAAATGGTGCACATCTTAAAGAATGCAATGAATTTCTTGTTAATGAAATACTAACATTTTAACTAATTCAAAGACACAACAGTGGTGGAAAAGTCAGGCATCTTCTCTGTATTTTATGCATACTAACGTAGAACCTCGCAAATATGGCCCGGTTTGTACGTGTGGATGACCCCAACCCTCGCTCCACGTACCTTCGAGGAAATATGAAAATTATGGGTGTGATTTTTAAGGTAGGGTTATCATATTTGACGTAATTAGCACACAGTGCACTCAAAAAGTAATTCAAATGTATGTGTAGTACAATGTAGTTTAACTAGTCTTCGAAAATTGAAAATTTTGGGATATTTCTACTTTAGAATATGGACAAAAAGAGGCGGTATGTGCGTATCAGGGTTGTTTTTCTGTTGTTGTCTTTTTTTGGGTTTTTTTAAACGTCATCACCTTGCGAAGGGAGATGTTTTTCCGCTAAGGTATGTGTGCTAGATGCGGCAAATATGATATATTTGTATAGAACACTATTAAAAACTGTAAACCCTGCTCCACAGTGTCTTAATGCACTATGCTGCCTTTGAAGGGGTTAGATCCCTTGTTTAGGCAATTTTGATGACTGCATATTTTGGTTGTTTTTTTTTCAAAATGAGCATAAACTGAACACTTTACTACTACCCTAATCTCCCGCGTATAAGACGCGTTGCGCGTATAAGACGCACCCCAAACTCAGCACATGCATTTTCGCGTATAAGACGCACATTTTAATGCTGATATTTGTAAGATAAGTACATTTCTATAGTAAAAGTACCCCTCGTATAAGACGCACCCCAAACTTGAGGAAATCCTATAAGACGCAGTAGGGATTTGTTTGGCGTAGAGGACGCGTCTTATACGCAGGAGATTACGGTACTTTAAGACTGGCCAATAAGGCTGCCAACACATC
The DNA here is from genome assembly GCA_949317995.1 of Acholoe squamosa. NCBI lineage: Eukaryota > Metazoa > Annelida > Polychaeta > Phyllodocida > Polynoidae > Acholoe > Acholoe squamosa. The sequence goes on from OX439040.1 coordinate 20,187,733, forward strand.
ATGATCTGTTAGAGCCACAATTAAACAAAGAAAACACCTATTTATTTCCACCACTGTATGTGTCTTTACAAGAACTAAGAACATCATCTAACAATGCACAATATAAAGTAAATGAAAGACATAGTCTACATACTCAATATAAGTCTACCATGCAGAGTCTAAACCAGAGCAACAAAATTGTTCTTTACATGTGTTTCAAAATTGGGTGAAACTGTGATATGTGTTGAGTGTTCTTAAAACAAATTTAGCTGAAGCGATTTCAAATAGCATTTAATGAATACCAGTAATTTAACCTTTAAATCTACATTCTGGTTATAATGCTTGAAAAGATGAAAACATGCAAATCGTGTGTAATATTTGGGATAAGTGTTAACTTATAATTCAAATGCAAAAAAAAAGTTAGATTTATCGAATAAATATTTAGTCATGAGTAACATAAGGGAAAGTGTCCCAACATTGATGTTTAAATCTTAAAATGTAACTTGGAAATACAGAGAACTAAAACAAGAATTGAATTCACATATTTTTATAATCTCCCCTTTCCGTTTTACATTATTTACAAAAATGTTTGCTTGTTGTTTTTTATAACTATAAGGTTTACAAAGATGCTTGCATACTTACCAATTAGTGCATCATCGCCCCTGTTTTCTTCCAGACTGCCGCGATGGAAGAATTTGCCCGAGAACCCAAGGTTAAACCTGAAGCCTGGTACCATTGTCTCGATCCTGTCTTGTGCGTGTACAAGTGCCTATAGTAAAAGTAATGACACCTTGGTTATTACAGCTTTTCACTGAAACAGAATTTTAGTAGTTATGTTAAGGCATTCAGTTCTCTTTCAATCTCCTTAAATTTCATTATATTGACCTTTTTTGCAGGTTTTGATTATTCAAATAAGTCGAAGTACTACCATAGTACTTTCACACTGTAACAAACCTGGTAGGAGTGGGACATGCCCCCTTCCCCGAACCCCAACTTTTGACCAAAAGGTCAAACCTAAAGTCTCGAAATAGGGAAAACTACCCCACCCCCTCCTTCTGAAACTGCTTTTCATGTCCCTGTAAACTATGAATATTCACAAACAGCCGCATATTATTCTGCTTGTGAAATCATAGCTGAGGATTTATCACAATACCATATACCCCATGTATAAAGAGCATCCAGCTAAAAGTGAGTGAGTGAGTAATGGTTGTTTAACGCAAAGCCGACAGCTAAGGTCATATTCATGGCGGAAAAAGTACATTAGACATCACGTCACAAAGGAATATATGTGCCTGTGCCCGTGCATATGGACACCAGACACATGTAAGAAAGAGGGGACAGGAAAGAGGAGAATCAAGGAACGAATATGTGCCAGTGCCCGCGCATATGGACACCACCCACACTCAGAGAGGATAGAAAAGCAAGACATAGACCCCTTTTAAAGATGGCCTGGGGCTGGGGAGGCCCGATCCAGCTAAAAAGACACACCCTGAGTTGAAGAAAAAGATAATGTGGGTCGATTATTGAGGTTTGATTACTGTTTTATACAATGATACCTGCAAAAATCCTTGATAATTGTCCAATAAAAGGGATAGCTTCACTGCATCGGACGGGTCCATTTTCTGCTAAAGCGTTGGTTCCACAGCCATACAATCGGTCGGAATAGCCCGAATCCGACTATTTATAATATATCAAAAGTATAGAAAAAAATCGGTCGGATTAGTGCTAATCCGACCGATTTAGGTCTGTGGAACCAGCGCTTAATCCGAACGATTTTTGTATAGTAAATGTACGGGGGCGGAATCATGAGATTAGCAGAAAATGGACAATTTTCGCTAATCCGACCGATTTTTAATATTCTTTTCATTATTAGAAATAATCTGATTAGCGAAAATTCGGCCGATCGACGACAGTGGAATACCCGCTTTACAAGCTGTAAAACTTAATGTGGTCATGAAGAGAAAATTTTCATAATCGTATTTAATTTGCGGACCCTCCAGCGGCAAGCCCGTAACCCAAATTCAAAAAGGAAGTTTGGCCTTACAACTCAGGATGTTATACACATTTGGTACTGTGATCATACATCCCCATCCTGATACCCTATATTGCCGACCTCACACTTGACCTAGTCTACCCACCATGAATATATCCCAAACACTGCTAGGATGCATTCCGATTACCCTGACACACACCCCCCCCCCCCTCAACCAGTCCAGCACAACCTTATAGCTTGGACGTGGTCCTCAAGAAGCGGAACAACCAGCTAGTGTTACACATATAGCCTCTATATCCTGTACCACAGGAATGCTGGCAATCCCCATCATGTGTAAGCCACAGTTTTTTCTGAATACCGTAAACTCCCGCGTATAAGACGCGTCCTCTACGCCAAACAAAATGCTGGGGAGTCTTATAGGATTTTCTGAAGTTCAGGGTGCGTCTTATACGAGGGGTAATTTTACTACAGAACAGTACTAATCTTACAAATATCAGCATTAAAATGTGCGTCTTATACGCGAAAATGCATGTGCTGAGTTTGGGGTGCGTCTTATACGTGCAGCGCGTCTTCTACGCGGGAGATTGCGGTAATATCAATGGATTTTACTGCTGCTTGCCGTGCAAAGCCTACCGGTAGCAGTGACTAAATAGCTCTACATGGTAGATAATCGATCAGATTGGTAACTGGTACACAGTAATTAGGCTGAAAAATCCCGTAATCCAAGTTGTTTTAATTAGATGGCCTTAGCATGGGTATAGTAGCTGGGAAAATGTCATTTTCCTGGTTGGAATTGATTATGTGTCTCGAGATCACATAATATTATCATCTCTCATAATGGTACCGGAGGATCCATATCTAGCGGGTATTTATTACATTTTATATCGCTATTGGACATTCAAACACAGAGGATGGGGTGTACTTTATAGGTATAATGGGGCCCTTGAAGGCTTGATGGGGACCCCCAATGTCCCATCTCGATTTTAAGAAATTGAACATGTCGCCATGCAGCTAAGCAAAAATAGGCCCATGTCGCTATGTCCATCATGACTATGCAAAGTACCGTAAACTCCCGCGTATAAGACGCGTCTTATACGCCAAACAAATTGCTGGTGCGTCTTATAGCTTACTCTCAAGTTGGGGGTGCGTCTTATACAAGGGGTAATTTTACTATAGAAATGTACTGGATTTTGGTAAAAATGGTACCTAAGAGGTGCGTCTTATACGCGAAAATGCTTTTGCTGGGTTTGGGAGACAAGGTAGCTAGAGGCACGAGTCCCATTTACACACATCCTTCCGGGACTGACTCCTTGTGGCACGTGGACTCCACACACTTCAGAGTCCTCCCAGCTAAGCTGGGGACTGCGACAGGCAATCCACACCCCTCCCCCCCCCCACACACACACACACAGTGGGGTGTGACCAGTGAAACCTGTCTTACATAATCAAATCCAGCCTGATGAGTACATACAAAACCGCACAGGATTCCTCGCTACCCTCGACACACACACACAGTGCAAGGAGCCTGGATACCCTGAGGGTAGAGTCAATCTACCCACCCTGAACAGCTGCTACCCCAACCGGATAACCCACCCCAAACAGAGAAACACCACACACTAGGTACCAGCCACCTGGGGATGCAGTTGATTCCTTCTTGCCACCACTACCTTGACATGGATGAAGCACCTACAGTGCTTTTGCAGTCGCTGGTATTATTCTCGGAGTTCACACCTTGCCCCGTCAAAAACAGTGGCTGATATGGGAGGGGGTGGAACCTATGCGATTTTCAACCGCCGATTTTTCACTTATGGCAGTGGCTATTGATTGATTGATTGATTTGTGTTTTACAGCACTTTAGCGGCACTAAGTGGCTATCCCGTGCTTCACAGGTTGATAATTTAACAGAGGAATGTGTCAGTGCCCGCGCATATGTGCACCACACACATCCTGAGGGGATAGGAAAGAGGAGATATAGACCCTTTTAAGTGGGCTAGGGAAGCCCGATGGCAGTGGCTAGCCCAGACCTTCGGGGGTTTTTTTCTTGTGTGTGTGGGGGGGGGGGGCATTATCAAGATTACAATAAATATGATTTGTATTTAAACAGCTCAAAATCAAGCCCCAGCTGCGACTTATGGTGTTGGAACTCATAGTGGGTCTTACACGTGGGGTATAATGGGAGGTCCATCATCAAAAGGTACAGGTAGGATAATAAATGGCACACCACAGTTATGCCTACCACAGTTACGCATATCTAAGGCCTCAATGAAGTCGGGACTTCACAAGCACATACCATAAATTTTCTGATATCACCTGCACCACAAGCTGAAGTCTTCTCCGCTTTAGTACTATCAGTGTAATATATCATGAATTTACGGTATGATATTTGGCCGTATAAGTTGGAAAGCAGGCCCCATAATCACTATGACTTAATGATATTCTGACATTTCATCAGATATTTGCCTACATTAGTGATAGGGGTGCTGGTATGATGCTATAATGATAATATGCTGGAAGGGTAGGACTGGGCTGGCATGACTGGGAATATGTATGTATATCCCCCGGGGCCTATCTATGCTATGAATATGCTGAGAATTATATAGGGGGGAACGGACCAAAGGGGAGGGTTGACTCCAGCTGCCTGCGGGGGTAAGGGCTGAAAAAGCAAGTAGAGCGATATCTCAGTATTCTTAAGAGCAGGCCCCCTTGCTGGGGAGTATGACAGCGGTTATAGGGAATGTACTAGCAAAAGGATTAAGTATGTTTCTCCCCCAAATAATGGGATTAGGATACCGGTATAGGTCCCCTTATTACAAGAGGTCACTATACTTTAATCTGGTCTTTCACTCAGATCTCCCCAGGGCTGCTGATTTCCACCTGCTCTCCTTCTTATAGATTTTTTTTATAGCTACATCATTGACATTCCTCACACACAGAATCTAATATGTATAGGGCATTAGCATATCAGGCCATGGAGGTCGCCATCTTGGTTTAGCCCCCGACTCCAGAGGAGGGAATTCTGGGTAAATTTCTTGTCAGCCTCCAGAACAATGGCCAGTGATAAGACTCAAAGTTCCAATGGGTAATAATTAAGTGCCAGGTAGTCAAATTAAACTATACAAAAAAGTAACAAGGTCCAAAGGTTGATCTAGCCCCCGACTACACGAGCCACCTGACTGATACTGCCAGCACTAGCAATGTGCTAGTCCCGTATAGGACAGAGGACGGGCCTGATACGAGCTGAATACACACAGAGTGTCATAATACCTCACGAGCCGCGGGAAAAAGGACTGCCCCCACTTAGCTGTGCCTTCTCTCATGTATTCAAATATTATCTTGGGACACTGGGATATATATTTGAATATTCTAAGAAATGCAGTATTTAGGGATGGGCGCCAGCAGCTACTGCTGAACGCTGCCTCTCTGTCACTATAGTAAATAGAGCAACTTCAAAACCTGAATTTTGTTACTTCTGTTCCATGGAAAAATACCATCTTTTGGTATGTTATGTAAAAAGACCCATAGAATATGAATATCATAGGCATTTTCTTGTGGGATGTCAAGTTTAATAAAACGTCAAGTATATACATGACCATGTTTGCTGTGACCGGGGTGAGTCTCACCCCGACATCAGTTACCAAATTTGTTGTAATTCCTACAATTCTTTGTCAAATAACACACTTTAAAAGCCAATTTCAACTTAAAATATCAAGCTTCCTGGCCAATGAAGAAAGACAGAATTTTGTAAAATCTAAAATTGAATAAAAATATTTCAAATTTTTAACCATTTTTTTGAAATTACAAAGTTTTGGGGTACCTTTGGAAACCACAACCAAAATGTCCGCAATTTTGTTTTCTACATGAATCTAAAACTGGTTCCTAAATATCTGTGTGCTCAAAAGTGCTCAAAGAAAAAGAGTAACATCATATTTTGCTCATAATTGCACAAATCTGACCTGAGTGAATTTACTCCACCACACAGAATTTTGAGTTTCCATCAGAATATGATACATTTTTCCATGTCAAATCACAAAATAGTTTATACCCCTGGAACCACTAAACTGTTTTCTGTCTTCTGGTATGACTGTTTTCTCTGTAACCTTGACTGTTAGAAAGTTATAAGCATTTATATGGGATGATGTCAAAAATGCACCACTCAGTGAGTGTGGTCAGTGAGGCTTGACTTGACCTAATTTTCCCTCACAGAGCTGATAATGACCTGAAAAAGGTGACAGAAAATACTCCTAACTTTTTTTATTCAAAAATGCACTGCTTATCTTCTAATCACTCTATTACATTTATTTAAAAAGCATTGAGTTGGCACAGATTTCTTCTTTCCGAGGGCATAATTTTCAATTGGATGGTACAAAATCTAATTTATGGGTGCCCATCCCTACAGTATTGGGAATAACTTTTCTTCTAAATGGAGGATTTGAAAAAGTACTTTCACCATTAGAAAGCTCAGATTGGTGACCCATTACTGTAGTGGCCTGTTTAAGCGTCCGGGCACTTATTTATTCCAATGCCTCTATGCCTGGCACTAATTTGAAACTGGCGCTTATTTGAATACTGTTTTAGTGCTTAAAATGGGTTTAATTACCCCCTCATCCCTCCCCGGCGTTTATTCGAGACCCTAGCATTTAATTGAGCCATTACAGTAGGGCCTGTGCCTAAAGACCGTTCGCCAGCCATAAAGACTTTTATTATGTTAGGCCACACCAAAAAAAAATAAGTTGGTCTACGATTTCCCTCTTCATATTTTCAAGAATGCAAAATTTTTTTTTCTTTGAAAAAATCTTGTCTACGGATTTCACTTGCCTCACTTTCTGAGTTTTCTCTTTGTAGTGTTTGGCAAAATTTTTAAAAAAATAAAAATTTTGCTCGCGCCTCATTTTTCAAGGTGGAAATCCATTGGACAACAAATAAATTAGAAATTTTTTTTTTTAAACGAAAATCCGTAGACCAATTTATTTTTTTGGATTCATTTTTTGGCAACACCAGGGCAACACTGCATGACAAATGTATCTGAAAAAAAAACATATGTTGTATTCAGGTAACAGGGTCTAAAAAAATCTTTTTTTTTTCTTTGAGAATATTTTAAGGCCACCTGGAAATTTTTGTACCTATACGACACAAATTTGATGTGCGGGATCGTTAAAAACGAACATCTATATCTCGAAAAATGACAATTCCCCCAAAAGACCCACGAAGAAGTTAGGATAGAGCCAAAATATTAGGGTATGTAGCGTTATCTGAACACAACACATTTTATGGCTGGTTTGTACAAGGCATACCTATTAGATAGGAGACAGGAGGAGGTGGATGGTATAAAACTTGTGTAGTAAGAGGACACTTGGCAATGTAGACATTAAGGTAGCTGTGTCAGCATATTCCCATGTATACAAATACATGATAGGTTACATAATGCATTATGTATGTATTGCATATACCGTAAAACCCCGGTCATAAGCTGGATTTTTTTTTCTATTTTTGACCAAAATCGGCTTCTAAATTTCTCCCAAACTCTACGCCCGGCTTATGACCAGGGTTTTATTACTATAGAATAAAGAGAAAATGGTTAAAATTTGACCCCAAAATCGGCTTATAATATTTCTTCAAACTTTACCCCCGGCTTATGACTCGGGTCGGCCTTTGACCGGGGTATTACGGTACTAACCCTTTCAGGGGTCTATAATGCTCAATAGTCATGATGTATGACTGAAGCAATGGCTTGTTCGGTAGTACCATAGTAGTAACTCGCCAGCGTTGTATTGATACACCATGCTGACCAACAATTATTGTATGGTAAATTTCGGCCTATAGGAAAAAAAGCTTTAAAAAAGATTTTCTCTTTATTATATTCAAATAAAACCTCACCCATAAGCCGAATTTGAGTTTAGGGGGGAAAATTTGGCTTATATGAAAAATAAATGACCAAAGAAATTCGGCTTATAGGTGAGGTTTTACGGTACTTCCGCATAGTCAGCATGATGCATCGATGCACTGTTGGATATTAAGACTCGCTACAGTACTGCATCGATCGGTGGATTGTGAGTACAAATGAACATGAACCTGGCGGCACTTCAAAGGTACATTTATAAAAGATTTACTGATGTTCCTGTATCATCTATATACGCCTACATATAGTAGGAATAGAAGTGAACACAGGAAGTTCTTTTGGAAACCTCAAAGTCTTTTTCATATGATCAGTGAAGTCATACCCTGTTCGGAAAAGGCAGGAAATCCATTCCAGGTCTTTGGTCAATTTGCTACGACCTTATAAGTTGACTAGACATTCCAGCAAAAAAAAATATCATTTTTGGCAGGCACATACCTACATCACACTCAAATGTTTAGGAAGATTCTGATTTTCTGGGATATTTTAATCTAGATTTTTCTCATCATTCTTTGACATCCTTTCGCACCTTAGAATTATGGCACTTACAATACCAAGACAATTACGTAGAAGTGGTAGGCTATTTACAGAGATTGTGGGCATATAATGAAACAATTTTAGGCCAGGAATTTATACATTTTAACCATCATGCAGTATGTATAATATAGATTTTTATTAATATTTTTACTTCAAATGCCCAAAACTATAAAAATATGCACGGGACCCATATCAAAATTACTTTTATTTAAAGGCAAATGATCTGAACAATATCCAAAAAATGTTTAAGAAAAAATCTAGTGGATGAAAATGTGAATTTTATTCATTTTTGTTATAAAAAAATAGGAAATTTACCCCACTCATTTCCGGAAAATTATAAATTTACCCAGAATGCTATGTAATGGACTGACAAAGAAATGTTCTTGATAATATAGAATATCAGAACGTTTATCATGCAAGGTTTCATATCTCTGTACCTGATGGTTATGACAGAAAAAAATCTCAACTCTGAGACAAATTTTCTTTAATTTATAGTGGAAGATTAAAATACTTTTATTTTTCAAAATTCAATATTAAAAAAAAAAGTGATTCGGAACCCCCTACTTTTCTTTTCGTATTTTTATTCTAGATGATTTTTTTGTACCTCTGGAAGAAAAATGAAGAAAATCTAGGATCTTTGATTCAATGGTAGCGACCCACCTTAAGAAGAATCTGTAACAGTATCGTCCTGTATAAGCCCTGGGATCTCAAATAAAGCACCAATTTCAAATAAGCACCAAATGAATTGGCTTATTGAAATCAGTGTTCAACATCAAAGCCTATAAGTATAACTCAAATAAACTCCAGTCCCACATGAATGCCGAGGGTAGTGGAGTACTGAAATCCCTGAGTTCTAGGGTGCTCATATGGGCCACTACGGTACAGATCAACCTGCACAATGTATACTAAAACACTGAGTGTTACCGTAATCTCTCGCGTATAAGGCGCACCTCGCCTAAGGCGCACCCCCAACTCAGGGAGGTCTGTTATAACGTATAAGGCGCACCTCTGAGGGCAGATTTTTGTTAATTTAGTACTGTTCTATAGTAAAAGATACCCCCCTATAAGGCGCACCCCAAACTCAAGGCAATTTACCTCCCACATATAAGACCAAGCAGCATTTTGTTTGGCCTATACGACGCGCCTTATACGCGGGAGATTACGGTAGCTGCCACAGAGAACAGTGGAGTCTTATCATTGTATAGTGGATGGATGAAGCACCCATGTGTCTCTGACTGCCGGCCATTGTAGCTCCTGGAGGCAGATTAATGATGGGGTTAAACCCGTAAAGTATCACATTGGGATTTAATGCACTATGATCCTTGGTTGTCATGATACATGAATGCAGCCCTTGGCGAGTCACGAGTCTACTCGCCAGGGCTGCATTCACATGTATCAACACGACCCTTAAGCTGGTATTCCACCGAAGTCAATCTGTTCTTGATTTTGAATCGGGAGCAAATCGGGCATCTTCACGATACATTGCCGGAATGGGGGTGGGGTGCAACCAGGAACCATCCATGAAAAAACCTATAAAATTCCATCAATTATTTCTCACAAATCCAATTAAAATCAGGCCGATATTTGTCAATTTGCTTTGTTGGAAGCAGTGCTTTATGGTCGATACACTCCCTTTAATAGGCATGATGCGCTGATGCATGTGTCGGCTCGCGAGTACTGAGTGAGTGAGTAATGGATGTTTAATGCCATTTCGACATCTAAGGTCATATTCATGGCGAGAACTACATTACACAATTCCACAGAGTAATGTGTCAGTGCCCGCGCATATGTGCACCACACACATCCTGAGGGGATAGGAAAGATGAGAAGTAGACCCCTTTAAGTGGGCTAGGGAAGCCCGCTCGCAAGTACTACATTGGTACATCACAATGATTAACGAGTATGAACCTGTATCGTGTGACCCTTAAAGGATTTAACAAAGGTATGACTGATGAAGGGGTGGAGGGGTGGGAGGCTGGATGACTGGCATGGATGGGGGTGGGGGTAAAAGAGAGTGACAGGGCTCATCATAGCGTCTACATTGTATCGATTAAATTTCTGGTACACGGTTAGTTATGGGGTCTGTGTTCATTCGGGTCTACAGGGCAATATAATAGTCTGTGGGTAAAGGGATTGCTTATCATTGACACAGGGTATGTGGAACACACATACTTGTGAAAATTAATTATTGATCCTGATTAGTTTCTCCATGCCATGGATCATTATTAAGTGATATGAGTCTCATTATATCTATGGTGTCCTACCCTAGTTCTGTTATGAATTTGCCTATGGTAATCTATTATATAACCATTGTAATTCCCCCTAGAATACTTGTGAAATTGTTCATTGGTAAAATAGCCGTATTTACCCGTACAACCGGTCTGAAATAGGCACATTAAGCAGCAGAGGCAAATTGGGTTTTATCTCTGGGTATACTAAGCATTTGGGTAATTAGGGCAACCCTTAAAAATATGTTCGTTTCCTGTCCAGAGGGTGGGATTTTTCAGACCCAAAAATTTTTTTTGGAAAAAGATTTTTATTTATCATGAACATCGTAATTGGGGATGGCGTGAATTTGTCATCGCATTCAAGGATTCAGTGATTGGAAACCTAGATTCTTGTGCTAATAGACAAAACTCTGACATACAATGCAAATTTACAATAAATTTTGATAGAAAATCAAGTTACTTACCTGAACATCATCAGGCGTCAACCGTATCCCCTGGCGTCCTACAAAGATATCGTCTATGTCGATTTGAATGTAGCGCTCCAATGGTATACTGAACTTGCCATGGGAGAGATATGACAGTGAATCCATGAACAGTAACCCATTCAACCAAAACTTAAACCCGTTACCAAAGAAGATACGCTGGATGCCATCATAAAGACCCAAGTCTTGGACGGCCGCAATGTATCTTACTTCATCAATACTGTTTGAGAGGCTGACTACCTCGGCTGACTGAGTCCGAGCATATGCGAGCGGCTCGTATGTAGTGTGGTTAGGTACAAATACAGTCCAGTCATCACCCGGCAAATAACCATAAAGCGTCTCTCCCGCTCTGGTCATTCTGAGAATGTCTGAGCGCGGGTTGATCTCAAAGTCCTTCAGCGCCAGATTTGTATGCATTGACATGGGGAAGCCAGGCAGCTGAGAGTTGATGAGGTTGTTCTCAGTGGGATAGGTAAAGGTGATTACACCGACATGGAATTCCCGACAGTATTTGTCCAGCAGCTGCCGGTTCCACTGGTCCATATTGAGATAAGACTGGAGTTTCTCAAAGATGATGACTCCAAACTTGCCCTTATCCATGCGAGTCAAGAAGGGCAAGGATTTACCCGCGAGCTCAACTTTGAACTTAATACGGTTCGTCTCTAACATAGAGACTATATCTAGTCCTTTCTTAGAATACTGAGTCTCGACAAATACAAGTACTTTGTTGTGAATCCGCAAACTGGCGCTTGAGGAGTGATCCTTGATCGGCACTGCTCGAAGGGTACTTTCATATGAGTCATTGGTTCGGCATTTGACGGTAGGCTGTGGAACCATCCGGTTACCTACCGCATGGAAGTGAAAGTTTGAGACATAGTACGAGAGAAAAAGCAGCGAGGCAACACTTATGAATAGCGCCACTATGATTCCTCTCGTAATAGTCAATTGCTTCACGAAGAACAACTTTGTGAATTGCATGCGTAAATTTTGAAACGCCATGTTTGTTTGTCACAATTAAAATACTGAGTAGAAATAATTATTGCTTTGACTGAAATTCAATATCTAACTGGATGCTTCACATAAGACACTACCAGTCATTGTCTTCAATATTCCACTGCTTTATGTCCTTCTGAAGGTTTCCGCTAATTCCGATCGACACAACTTGATATGCATACTGAACGTCTGGTGGAGGCAATATGAGACCTGCACTCCGATCGGGTAGAAATAATCTGCTGGAAATAATCTGCTTGAAAGAGTCGGGAACAAAGTGTCATAGAAGCGAGACAGAACAAGGGATTCTATATTTTATCGATCAATGCCCGCTCGAGCTTTGACCCGCCTTGTCTATGTCCTTTTTCATTGCGGGGCAAGCCGGCACATGTGATCGTTCTTAGATGAGAGTCTGCCATGGCCAAATTCTTTTCTTCTGGTGGTCCTCCTTTGAATAACCTGCGGCAGACAATGGGGAAAGCTTCCATTATAGATGGTTACTGACATTGATTATTGCTAACGCAAGCAGAAATGTACATAACGCAAGCTCAGGGCATGGTAAATAGATTATGCTCAGAGCTATATGCGTAAATGTATGTTTAAAGGTATGAAAGGAATATGACATCGAAAAAGAGACAGGCTGTAGCAACAACAAAAGATGAATTACTGTATATGGAGAATTCTGTATGCCATGCTTTATCTAACTCACGTCAATAACAGTTCTCTATATACATTTTCTGCCGATATTGCTGTTAAAAGCCTGTATTAAGTTTCAAATATACATGTACCACCGGAAAACCCTGCGCACGGCTTACAGGCCATGCCAGACGTCTACTTCTGCTTATAATATATATATCCTTAAACTTCAAAGAAGTCACGTTGCAGCTTTTACGCAATGTTTTGGAAAAGCTATAAGCCGTACCCAAGGCTTGAAAAGTGAAGGTTTTATTCTAAGCCACACCCTGACTTTAGGCACATTCTGAGCCGCACCTTGGCTTTGGTTCTACTTTAAGCCGCGGTTTATACAAGAGAATTTACGGTAGTTTTTCAAACTAAAAATACAGCTTACACATTTTGTCTTTGTGGATACAAAGCTCTTGGCCCCATCTGGGGTTTTAAGTTGCAATTTCTGAGTAAAGTACACATGTAAACCCCTTCATAAAAACCACACCCTGAGTTCAAGGGGGCCATATGAGCCACAGTTTGCTCCTGAAAAATGTTGGGGCTTTACTGTATTTCTTGATGTACCGTATTCATTCTAATAAGCGCACATGTGCGGAAATTTAATTGCTAGATGCTCAAAACATCAATACAAAATTAATTCTAATAATTGCACCCCCTAAAGCCTAAAAATCGTTGTTTTTACCCTCAAAATTTCTTTTATTGCACTGCATTTGCATGATTAGAGGTCCCAAAAGGTGGGGTGTGTGCTTATTAGAGTATGTGCGCTTATTAGAATGATTACGGTATTTAAACCACGGTGGCACCTTATAACAAAGGAAACAAGCTGTGGTAATTTCATGTAACCGAGTTTTACAGAGATGAAAGTCACAGAGCACGAAAATCCCTGATATGGTCCTATATCTGCCGGAAAACCTGGGTTTATATATGAATGCATAGGGCCTTGGAACTTCAAAATCCCTAAAATCAGGGAAATCCCTGAAGACTTTCATCCATGGGTTTAAGTCAGTTAACCCACAGTTGTGTAGGGTAACGAGGTATAACCAGTGCTCATTGGTCAATCCAAGGTGTTCCACACCTTGGATTGACCACTTGAGGCCTCGATTACCTAATACCGTAATCTCCCGCGTAGAAGGTGCGTCTTATACGCGAATCAGATCGTTCATGGGTCTTATACGCGGGAGGTAAATTGCCTTGAGTTTGGGGTGCGCCTTATACGTGGGTTTTTCCAACATCTCATTTGGGAAAATGCGCCGATGACAGCTTGAACTCATAGCGCCAGCACCGCGGCAGACCGGGAGGTGTCGACATGCTTGCCGGGGATAAGGCCCACCATGCGCCAATGACAGCTTGAACTCATATAGCCAGCAATTCGGCAGCCCGGTCGCTGTAGATTTGCTCGGTGGGTTTGACGCCGACCGTCACACCGTGTGCCGATGACAGCTTGAACTCATATAGCCAGCACCGCGGCAGACCGGGAGGTGTCGACGGGCGCTCGGCGGGTTTGACGCCGACCGTGTGCTGATGACAGCTTGAACTCATATAGCCAGCACCGCGGCAGACCGGTCGCTGTAGATTTGCTCGCCGTTTTTTTAACGCCGACCGTGCGCCAATGACAGCATCGACTCATAAAGCCCTCACCGCGGCACCCCGGTCCATGTACGCCGACCGTGTGCCGATGACAGCTTGAACTCATAACATGAGCAGGGCGGCAGACCGGGAGGTGTCGACGGGCGCTCGGCGGGTTTGACGCCGACCGTGTGCCGATGACAGCTTGAACTCATATAGGGGGGTGGGGAGGGGGGGCACCTTCTACGCGAAACAGCCCCCCTGTGAGTTGGGGGGGGCGCCTTATACGCGGGTTTTTCCAGAAATCGATCCAGAGGAGGTACGTGCGCCTTCTACGTGAAAAGGCCTTCTCTGAGTTGGGGGTGCGCCTTCTACGCAAGCTGCGCCTTCTACGCGGGAGATTACGGTACATCTACCAGTACTGTACTTCTTGTATGAGTATATCTACTGTACTTCTTGTATGAGTATATCTACTGTACTTCTGGTATGTGTATATCTACTGTACTTCTTGTATGAGTATATCTACTGTACTTCTTGTATGAGTATATCTACTGTACTTCTCGTATGAGTATATATCTACTGTACTTCTTGAATGAGTACCGTAATCTCCTGCGTATAAGGTGCATCTTATACGCCAAACAAAATTATGATGAGTCTTATACGTGGGAGGGACATTGCCTTGAGTTTGGGGTGTGCCTTATAGGGGGGTTATTTTTATTATAGAACAGTAGTAAAGTAACAAAAGTCTGCCCTTAGAGGTGTGCCTTATACGTTAAACAGACTTCCCTGATTTGGGGGTGCGCCTTATAGGCGAGGTGCGCCTTATACGTGAGAGATTACGTTATATCTACTGTACTTCTCGTATGATTATATCTACTGTACTTCTTGTATGAGTATATCTACTGTACTTCTTGTGTGAGTATATATAATGTACTTCTTGTATGAGTATATCTACTATACTTCTCGTATGAGTATATCTACTGTACTTCTCGTATGAGTATATCTACTGTACTTCTTGTATGAGTATATCTACTGTACTTCTTGTGTGAGTATATCTACTGTACTTCTCGTATGAGTATATCTCCTGTACTTCTTGTGTGAGTATATCTACTGTACTTCTTGTGTGAGTATATATACTGTACTTCTTGTATGAGTATATCTACTGTACTTCTTGTGTGAGTATATCTACTGTACTTCTTGTGTGAGTTTATCTACTGTACTTCTTGTGTGAGTATATCTACTGTACTTCTTGTGTGAGTATATATATACTGTACTTCTTGTATGAGTATATCTACTGTACTTACTGTATGAGTATATCAACAATAATTTATCCCTTGATCTATGGACCAAGAATTCATACATTGTAGTATACTATTAATACTGACACGTCATAATACCAAACGTGCTGTGAATCGTGATATTGTTATTACTCTGAAGTAATTCTTAAGAGTTTCAATTTACAATGAACCTACCAGCATAATCATTATGGGATGGGACGAAAATAACTGAGCAATTAGGTCCAAGGCCAAAAAATAAAAATCTGTTTGATTCAAGTTAGCCCCCGACCCTACCTAGAAAACAGTGTGGAAGAATTTGCATGTTTTGTAATTTGGATCATTTTCGTCGCCCGTGGGTCGCAGCGATGTGTCCTGCTTTTTATGTCATTAGAAATATAAAATCAGAAAAATTTGACCTATCCTTTCAGCATGTCATTTAGAAACACAACTTTTTTTTTGCCTAAGTTAGGAGTGTCATTGACATCCAATATACCGTAAACTCCCGCGTATAAGACGCGTCCTCTACGCCAAACAAATGCCTGGGGGGTCTTATAGGATTTTTTAAAGTTTGGGGTGCGTCTTATACGAGGGGTAATTTTACTATAGAAATGTACTAAATTTACAAAATTGAGCCCTAAGAGGTGAGTCTTATACGCGAAAATGCTCCTCCCAAGAAGGGGGTGCGTCCTATACGCGCAGCGCGTCTTATACGCGGGAGTTTACGGTATATCGATGATGAATATCATCATTTTGGTCTTGATATTTCAAATATATCGATTATTGCTAAATAGAGCAAAATGGCCATGATATGAGCTTTTAACAGGGAAAGAATTTTTCATATACTCTAAACACTAGGCAAATTAGAGTTATTATATTGCCCTGTACACAAAATTTACAGAATTATTTGATCTATTGGCAAAATGCAATAACAAACTCAAATGAATGATGCATTAATTATAATTTAAAATTGTTGGGATTGGGTAATTCAAAATATATTTGAATCACAATACATTTTTGATCATAACTTTGGTTCTAATAGGAATTTCTGGAAAATTCTTTCAAATTTGGAAAGCCCAAAACCGGTGTATTTATGAGACAAATGACTGTATCGATATAATGGTTTTATCGATGCGATAATCGCGATTTCGTAAATCGCGACGTATCGATTTGGTAGGCATCGATGACACTCCTATTTGCCTTATACTAGTAACAAAGTAAACTGTGTGTTTCCAATAACACCCTACCTAGCTGATTTGGGCGGTGCCCATCCCCTATCCCCCGTTCTTGACAATTATATGGTGTTTTGACACACTTTACTCTCTTTTCTCGAACTTGACTTAATTATCAAAAGGAAATCATAATATGTCTATGATCGGACATCTGAAACAAACTTTACTTTCAGGGCTTTATAAATTATAATGCTTTAGAGATGAATAACAATAAAGAAAAAAAAATAAAAATACACAATATGAAAGTAAATACCTTTTGACCTGCATTGTCGCATTATTGGCTGTATTAGACTATTACTACTGTCATAAAGCCATTGACGATCAATGCAGCCAGATCGTGGGCCGGAGATCATTACAAAGGGGCTCTAGCTGAACCATAGAACGCCTGAGAGATTTTGTACACTGTATTCAAAACACTTTACAACCAAACCCACACACTGACCTAAGGATCGGGTTCTGTTATGTCACCTGCTTACCGTTCACTCTACTCACCAGATCACTTGACCCTTGAAAGGCCGCTGATGCAAGAGTGCATCATGCTCATTGGTCGCCATGATGCATCAATGAAGTGCTGGTGAGTACTTCATTGGAGCATCATGCCGACCCTACAAAGGGAGTGTATCCAGCCAATATGGCAATTGGCATACTAAGTAATGCATTTATATAGCGGCCTTTTAGAGTGTTCAGCCTAATTACGCTACATAGTACATGTACATTGAATTAATCAATGCATCAAACCAGTTTGTCGTGATAATCAATGAATTCAGCACTATAAAGCTATTGAGTAACTCTCGCGGGCTAGGTTAGTCACCATGCTGACCCTGCATGGTTCGGACACCTCGCTAAGGGTTGAAATGATGCAGCGCTGATGCGTTGATTCCACAGCATTGCATCGGCGCATCATGACGCCAAAAGAACCATGAATGTGAAGACACCATGCGGCCCTTACAGGATAAAGACACATACTTAGACTGCATCTAGCACCTGTAAGGGCTTGTTTGGCAAACATATGTCAACATAGGCCAACCACATGAGGAGTCCCTTATCGTAATAACAGTTACCGTATACATTGTATCAAGCTATGGCAGTTTACATTGCCATTGACCCATATGACTCAATCAGTCAATGTATGTAAGCGGTCACTAAAACTGTAGGGTGATTACCCCCTAATAGAAATAATCATGGCACATGAGGCCACCCTTAAAAATATGTCCGTTTCCTGTCCAGAGGGTGGGATTTTTCAGACCCATGAGGGAGGGAGGAAAAAAATTTTTTTTTGGGAAAATATTTTTATTTGTTATGAACTTCGAAAGGGGGACGGCATGAATTTGTCATTACATTTAAAGATTTTGTGATTGGAAACCTTGTATCTTGTGCTGAAGGCGAAAAAAAAAATAAATATTTTTTTCAGAACTCAGGAAAAAATTTTCCCATTTTCATAAAAAAAAATTTCACCAGGCCTCTGGACAGGAAACGAACTTATTTTTAAGGGTGGCCTGATACTTAGACCCATCAATAGAAAGCTTAATATGTCTGATGAAGAATGCAGCAAACCCCATATCAATATGTTTTCTGTTTTTTGAGATATTGAGAGAAATGTGAGGGAAGGTCAGGCATATTTTGTGAAAAGTTTCCCATACAAACTGTATACCAGAAAGTGGTTGTTCTGTGTACACACTGGTACTGCAGTGGGTGGTTCTGCAGCATAACACTGTTGTACTTCAATGGACCTCAATGACAGAGAAAAGACATGCTACAGTACACATTTTCTGAAAGCCTATCTATCTATGAATGCAGCACTAAATCTTCATGTATCATAGGTACCAAATTAGCGCTAAGATGAGCCTATTATTGGCCATAAAGTGGGCACAGGCCCACGTATTCATCATAGTAATACGGACACATTCCCGCAGGTGTATCATATTGATAAACATAATGAGTTGAACACTTAGATATTTTGGCATTATGTATGTGGATGCTTGGTATTGTAGTTACAGTTGTCTTTCTTGGAAATACAGTGCCCTATCTTGTACTTAACCATCCTAACCTTTTGACAAAAAATGAAATATATTTTCTTAATTCTGCTTATTAAATGAGTGTAAATAGACATTAATAATGTACAGTTTGAGGTAGATTAAATCCTACAGTATCCTCTGACATAGTTTCGACACATTAACCACATCATTGCAACCTATTGACATTATGAAATATATCATGTAAATCAGTGATCTAGGTGTGGATATGCCCCTACTTAACCTAAAATCCGTTCAAAGATACTGGAAATACAATCTAACATACAATAACTTATTTTGAGGTAAAAACCTCAGCTTTAAGATGTACCTACCTCCATGGTAATCTTTTTTTTTTTTCATGTCAGTATGCGCTGCTCAGTTCTCCAGGGAGTGAGCAGTAACACTTCCAGTAAAGATAGAAAAATGGAGGATGGCCACAAATGTAGACCAATGTCTCCCCTATGCCCTCAGGGCATCAGAATTACTGGTATAAGTGCCACAAGGCACGGATTTACAATCACACACCATGCCCCCCACTCCCCTACTACCCAGGTAGGTCTATATTGTACTACTGCAGTCTCTATGGGGGCCGTTTTCACGGCCCTCAGCCATGCAGGTAAACGCCCTAAAAACTGATGGGGGTGCGATGGAGGCCATTAGCCCTGTCACCCTGTCTAAGGGTTAGGCTGGGCGAGCTCAAATTGTGTACAGAAAACAGAGATACTCTGTCTCTGTCCTCCCTTACGTTAGCCTAGCTAGGTTAGGAGGGTTCTGATTTTTTTTCCGATCCCCTTTTAAGTTTTATTCTGTAGAAGTGCATGCCTTTTGAATTTTAGGCTTAAAATGGGTGTAGAATTGTTCCCCCCCCCCAAAAAAAAATAAATAAAAGGAGTATGGATGCACAGAAACTTTGTACACCCCCCCCCCCCCACCTTGACGGCAGTCCAAATTTTGTGCCCATTCCCCTCGGAGAATTTTCGCGCCCCTTTTTGACTTTGTAGACTTTGTTCTAGACTAGACTACTAGTAGTCTATAGAATAGTAACGCACAGGCTTTTTAAAAAAGCCTGTGCGTTACTATTAAAGTTTTTTTACCGGTACCTATATAATAATATAGCATTATAGGCTATAACTTATAAGTAAAACTACTATAGATCTAATAAGGAGCCTAATTTTTTTACAGATCAAGATGGGTCTCAAGATAGTTCCAACTCACAAAAGTCACATACTTGTTCTGACACAAAAGTTTTTGTACTTTGATCATCATCATGATTCATGAACTGATGACGACATGATGATGATCATGATGATCAAGATTTCTACTTCATGCTGCTTTGGCCTTTAATTAATAGGGCTATAAAGTATAATAGGCTTTGCCTTTGGCTTTGCTGGAGTGGAGGCATACCTCATACTGAGTGATACTTCTGTCAAGTTCTGAGGCAAACTTTGCCGCAAAGACTGAAATACTCTTCGTAGTCTTACCTAAATATGCGGAGGTTGGGGTGTCTTTCCTACGTCTGCAGCCCGTTAAGTCAGCAGTGATACTAGAAGTACGGAGTACGCGGTACCTGCCTTGCGTACAAATCAAATGTCAACCACGACGGGGGCTCCGAGACCCGCTACCGTACTACCGACAACCCTCACCGACGTCCTCTCCTCCCCTGCCCGGCTGCCGTGGCGTCGAGTTCGCCGATGTTTGGTACCCTAATAACACAATCTGGGGGCTTTTTCGAGGTATCAGTGACAATAAACAGTGTCCACATTGTTCCTTATGTTGTATGGTATCCCGTTGGTGAAAATATATTGGCCATATAATGTGTAGTGTGCATGTACAAGCGCCTGTGCTTATAAGTTGACGATTTCATGTTGTTCAGTTACGGCCATTTTCTTTCACTCTCTCCGCCGCTGGTTCTCCCGTGTGAGGCGCTGTACGCTGGTACCAGCACATGCATACCAGGCGTGAATAGCTGATGTAGTCGGTCGACCTCATGATCGACGCTGATCGACACCTATTCGCGCCATAGATCAAAGACCACACTGAAAACCTATGAATGCAGAAACTATAGACCGTGCCCACCGCGTGACCTATATAGCGCCGGCGGCCATGTTGGAAATACCAAACGTAAACAATGCCACTCCCCCTCACTGCACTGCAGTTAAGCAGCCTGAAATGGCTCAACATTTTTGCAAATAACTTCTGAACAAAATGTCTCCCATACTATCCAGGGGTATGCTTAGAAAGCCCAGACATTGGGGAATCTGCGGATATCCAAACATCTGATTTCTGATGAGTATGATGGATGTAGGAATAGTTTTTCTCAGGTTTTCCATTTTTTGGAAATGCCTGTCACTGTCACTAGTGTCAGTGCATGGGTAAATGAGAAAGTTAATTTCCCTTGGCCACATTCTTAGCCCCATATCTTAGGGAGTGATCATTTTTCAACAACAGGGGGGGGGGCCGGTGGGTTTGAGGGGGTCAGAATTTTTTCAACCCCTTGACAGGGGGGGGCAGAATTTTTTCAATACCTCTGATGGGGGGGTCAAAATAATTTCACCTGTTTTCAGTGGAAAACCCTGCGCGTTTCTATAGGCTAAAAGGGGACGTCCGCGCGCGATTTTTGTCCATTATGGGGGGGTCGAAAAAATTTTACCCCCTCAAGAGGGGGGGTCGAAATTTTTTTCGCGCGTCCGCGCGCAAACCCACCAGCCCCCCCCCCCCTGTTGTTAAAAAATGATCACTCCCTTAGAACAAAACTTCCACCAGGCTATTCCATGATATGACAGGAAAAATATTGGGGGATCCATGTAATGAATTTTTGAAGGTCCTGGATGATTAAGGAATCAATTCTTTTAAGATTGTCATTTTCGGAAATAGTTGTCAGTGCATGGGCAAATCAGAGAGTAAGAAAGGGGCTGTATTTTCCCTGATCACATTCTTCTTGACCCCCCCTCTTGAGGGGGTAAAATTTTTTCGACCCCCCCCCATAATGGACAAAAATCGCGCGCGGACGTCCCCTTTTAGCCTATAGAAACGCGCGGGGTTTTCCACTGAAAACAGGTGAAATTATTTTGACCCCCCCATCAGAGGTGAAATTATTTTGACCCCCCCATCAAAGGTATTGAAAAAATTCTGCCCCCCCCCCTGTCAAGGGGTTGAAAAAATTCTGACCCCCTCAAACCCACCGGCCCCCCCCCCCTGTTGTTGAAAAAAGATCACTCCCTAAGTTATGGGGCTAAGAATGTGGCCAAGGGAAATTAACTTTCTCATTTACCCATGCACTGACACTAGTGACAATGACAGGCATTTCCAAAAAATGGAAAACCTGAGAAAAACTATTCCTACATCCATCATACTCATCAGAAATCAGATGTTTGGATATCCGCAGATTCCCCAATGTCTGGGCTTTCTAAGCATACCCCTGGATAGTATAGGAGACATTTTGTTCAGAAGTTATTTGCAAAAATGTTGAGCCATTTCAGGCTGCTTAACTGCAGTGCAGTGAGGGGGAGGGCGTGAGACTTGACAGCCCTGCTACAGTAAACAGTGCTTTCATGTGGGTGGGGGGGGGAGTCCCTGTATTTCCAATATGGCCGCCGTGACGCGGTGTGACGTCACGTGGGATTCCTTTATAGTCAGTGGTGATGCAGACCAGGAGAGTACCCCTTTCATCATTTGTGATTAGTTCAGGTCATCAATGCAATTACTTCAGGTAATCAATACTGCATTGTTAGTTTTTCACATGCTGAGATAATTATGACCTGGATAAGCAATTTGATTGAAGTAGAATGTTGCTCAAAATAAGAAATAAAAGAATAGTTTTTGAATTCCCCCAACCCCACCCCATCAACCTAACCCCCATTCATTTATTAGAGTGGGTCTTCTCCTTGAAGATATGGGATTCATAGTTATATAAGTTGGAGCAGTTGATGCCTTGCTTTGAATTTTTAACCTCACCTATGTGCCCTTTGGACACGTCAAGGGTGAGAGGTCCCGTGGCGTGAAACCCGGACCCGTACACTAGAGGGAGCTAAGGTAGAAATCACGCCCCTACACATTTACCGAGGCAATGGTTCTTTAACATCCGTCACTACATAGGCATAGTGAGAGATGGACAGGCCTGTTTCAAGTCATTTGTCTGCCATGACCGCCGAGAGACTTTCCAGCACAGCCTAGCCAGAGCAGGGAGGAACTCAAACGACACCTTACGGCGACGTTTGGAACCACCACTATGCCCCGGCCGGGCCGGGAACCGAACCCACGACCTTATGGCCTGTGAGCGGACGCGCTACCGACTGCGCCACGCCTCCCGACAAAAAGGCTTTGATGCCTATCTTCATACTTCTTAATTGATAGGACCATTGACAAAGAATAGGTGTTTATAATGCTCTGAATATGTCTATTTTACTTTCATTCTCATTTTACAACATGTCCCCTTTTCAACACAATTCTACATAACTTCCCCACTTTAAACATGCATGTTGATACATTTATGGCAATTATTTATATCAATTTTACCACAACAATGATCTGGATTGTATGAGACATGTCACATCATCATAAAGTAAGGCCCCCTGGTGGGAGAAATGGTATGATCAAAATGATTACTTTCTTTCATCAATGAGGAATGATGACCTAAAGTCATCTGCATTGATTACTTTTCAACAAGCCTAGGTTTTCTGTGCAGGGGCATAGGAAAAAGGGGGGAATTCATTAAAAAAAAAAAATGAACAATAAAGGTAATGATACAGTATATAGTAATAGGATAGGGAAATGGAGGACTGGGCCTCAAATCAGATCTAAAGTTCATAGAAAATTCCTTTTCTACACAAATTTATATAGGCACTAGCGTGCTTGAGCCGACAATTCAATGTGGTTGAGGTGGGGCCCTCACTGGGCCCTCCAATGAAGATTTGCTTCCTACGCCTCTGAAAGATCAGGGCTGACAGTGTGGATTCAACAATATTTAGGGTGTGGTCATCAGGGGCGGATCCAGGATTTTCAGAAAGGGGGGGCGTGATTTGGGCCCTGGTCATGGGTGGGGGGGGGGGGACAAAAGTGCAGCCCTGTGATGTCGCAAGTACATTGTAGTGACTGTATTAGGGGAGTCTGGGGCATACACCCCAGGACAATTTTGACAATTTTAGGGGTAATTGTGCATTCTGGAGGATTATGAGGGCACTCCTGACTAAGGTATCTCCAGCAATAAGTAAGGCTTTCCCCCATTGACTTAAGAAATATCCTCTAGGGGCATTCCCTGAGAAAATTTTGAAATCAAGAGGGGAAAAGGTGCATAATGGTGTATGCTGAGGACTCTCCTGACTAAGTTATCTACAGCTATAAGTAAAGCTTTGCCTGTCTTAATCCAAAAATATCCTGTGGAAGCATGACCTAGGAAAATTTTGAAATCTAGAGGGGAGAAGGTGGATTCTGAGGGCTCTCCTGACTAAGTTATCCACAGTCATGAGAAAGGCTTTTCCCATTCTTGATTTCAGATATTTCCCATGGGGGCATGCCCCTGAAAATTTTGATAACTAGAAGGGAAATAGTGCATTCTAGTGTATTCCTAGGGCTCCACAAACAAAGACAAACATGAATAACCCTCCAGCATCACATACCCTGCCACAGCCCTCAGTATCATGTACCATAAGCTGTCTCATCCCCCAGGCTCTTTTACCCAATCTACACTCCCCCCCCCCCCAGTATCATATATCATACATTGTCTCAGCCCCCAGGCTTACATACCCTGTGCACGCGCCCCCTGTACCATGTACCATACCCTGTACACGCCCCCTGTACCATGTACCATACCCTGTACACGCCCCCAGTATCATGCACCATACCCTGTGCATGCCCCCAATATCATGCACCATACCCTGTGCAAGCCCCCAATATCATGTACCATACCCTGTGTACGCCCCCAGTTTCATGTACCATACCCTGCCTTAGCCTCCAAGTTCATACACCCTGTGCATGCCCCCTGTATCATATACCATACCCTGGCCACATCCCCAGTATCATACCCTGTCTGTGCCCCTAGTAAGTATTATGTACCATACTCTATGCATTGCAATCTACTTTCTTTTATGTTTTAAGCTGTAGAATCCTTAATAATAGTCCGATTTAAAAACCGTAAAAACTGACATGTAGCTGAGAATTCACTGAATTCAAAACTTTACTTGGTGCCTCAAAAGGGGGGGCGTACGCCGCGTCCGCCCCCCCTTGAATCCGCGCCTGGAGTCATTATTTATCAACAGGGGGGAGGGTGAATTTGAGGGGGGCGTAAACATTTCAGATCCCTCCTGAGGGGGGGGGGGCGCTAAACAATTTTGACCCATCTTGAGGGAGGGGCTAAAAAGTAACCCTCTTTTTAGCAAAAAAGCCAGCATGCTACCGTACTAAAGATCAAAGAGGGACGCGAAAAGATTTTGACTGCCATCAAGTGGGGGGGGGGTGTGAAAACCCACCACCCCCTGTTGATAAATAATGACCACTCCCTCAGTAATTTACCAGGGCGGGGGACACTCCATTGGATGACATCTCCCTGGATTTTCATGGATTTTATATGTTCCTTTTTTCTAAAAGTCTTTTCCCAATGAAGTTGACTTAGTAGGCTTACACAGTGGGTAGAAGGGTGTCTCTAAAATCATTATAAAATTGATTCAGGGTAATATCACTCACCACAGCACACAAAAAAACGTACCTAAGAAAACTTAGTCAAAATGACTTATTATTCTTAGTTAGTACTAATGACTAACAAATGACCAATGAGGTCTAAGTTTTCTTTGTCACATTGACTACCCAAATTAGTTGCACTCTCCAAGCACTAGCTTGAACAGGGGATCTGCTAGGAGTTTCAGGCAAGCTAACATATCTTAGTCACTTTCACTAAGAGATCTTAGTAATTTTGACCAAGCTCTGTTAGTAATTTGACTAAGGGATAGACACATGGTGTTACATTTACACACCAGATGGCAGTGTGGTTTTAAACAGGATTTTTTTTGTGGGTGGTTACAATAAATAGTTCCATGGATGTCAAAATTACGATTATTTTTCAGAAACGACAAGTATTTGAGGCTTTCAAAGGTCAATCTAACATTACACTTGCCAAAATGTACCAAATAGGTTGATGCCTTATCAAATGAAATAGGCAGTCAGAGAGGAACACCTATTCTGTGGTAATCTAGATAAATACAATATCCACATTTGAATTTGCTTCTTTGTGTCAAACCCATAGTACTTTGGCTCAGGGGTTCTAAATGAATATGATGTGAGGCATTTCAAATGCTTCCTCAATGAGGAGACTCTGTGGGGTGTGAATCCTACATAGAGCTTAACACAATCACCAGTTGAACTGAAGTAAAAATATGAAGTAGTGTACTTAGTCAAAACAACCAAGGAATCCTAGTCAAAATCAGGCAAGCTAAGGCAATTTGGCCACTTTGTCTAATGGTTAGTCATATTTGACTAAGAAAAAGAGGGACGTTTTAAGACGGCATTTTGACTAACTATTGCTAGAAAGTTAGACAATTCGACTCGTATTTGACTAACACTTGGAACTTATTTTTTTCTGTGAGGGTATATATCACTCATTAATTAGCGTGATATCAATCAAAGAAGGTGGCAGCCCCCCTGCACTGCAAATATTGAGATTGATTCTTCAAAATCTGCCATCCTTTAATTTGAAAGACACTTAAGCTAGCTATGATAGAAAGAGTTTTTCTTCTTGCATCCCTATGTAGCCTTGTGAATATTATCCCTGAAATCAATGAAAGGCCTTTGTAATATTTTATTTGAAATTATTTCAAAAATGTGAAAATCGGAATACCGGTACATAAGCAAATGTCAATGACCATGGAATATTTTTGCATTGTATTCACCGAGGTAAGGCTGACGCCTTATAGGCAGAGTTGAATGTGGACAGGCCTCACAGAGGTGAATATGATGCAAAAATAGTCCAGGGGAATTGACATTTGCATTTACGTCATGGCTACACAGGTTTGAAAGCATTTAAATGAAGAAATTCAACTATATTTAGCTGTGTTCATTGTAGCAGGTCACATGATTGGCAGCCATTGAATACGGACATATTGTATTCCATCCCCCTCATTGAATATGGCATGTCCAGTACTGTTCTTTAGTAACGGTCGTATCTGCCATGACATAAAGTAATGTCACTCACCCAAACTTTGACACCTGCCAAAAAGATCAAGTTATGGCCTAGAGCAACTTTCCACCAGCTGTAGGACCTATAGATCTATCAAAATCCATCTTTGGAATTTTTCCATGACCATTTGACTTTTCTGTGGAGTCACACAAAGAAAATGCTTGATATTACCCCATGCATGGAAATGCCCCATTTCACCCTAGGCCTATTTTAAAAAGATCAATTTAAGGCTTTTTAGACTATGAGACATGTCATCTTAATTTTTCATCAGGTACCAGGGAGGCCTATGTTCAATGTTCGCATACACAATGTGTTCTTATGCCAAATAGCCATTCACTATCACCATGATAGGTGTAGGCCTACTAGATTTACCGCACATTTACCATACACACCATTGTAATGTAATTTTCTCTTCCAAAAACAATTAGGGCTTAATTAGAGGGAATTGAAATATCGATGTAATTTTTCTTTTTTTTCAAGGAGAAAGCAATGTTTCCCACAGGAAATATTCTCCAGAGCAAAACAAAATGCAATCATCTTCACCGGAAGCTCCATGGGCTATCGATTTACATGTGAGTAGATCTGGTTAGAGCAGCTTCCGATGTGATGGGACATAATTACCCCCATAAAACAGGAAGTTTTAAGATCGAGTGACTGCTCAACACTAGCATTTCAATTGACAATCCCTACCCATTTGGCATAAAAATGTGGGTTTTTTTTTTTTTACGTAAAAAAAAAGTTTTTATTGGGTTCCCTATTGGTTATTTGGTTGAAAATTGGTTTGCCAAGTGGGTAGACATGATTATGAATGCAATATTGCTCCCGGTGTAGATCTATTACAGAAGTTCCCTTAAATAGCACTTTTATAAATTCGGTTGACCTCTGGTATGAAATGCTGCCTCACAATTGGTAAAGCGTATACCGTGGAGATACAGTCAGCCCTTGCTTCCTCAGACATAGAAAATGCAAGAGAAAATTTCTAGGGAAGCAAATATTCTGAGGATTTAAGTCCAAATATACTAGAAAACATAGAGGCGTTTTCATATACTCTGCCTGAGTTAATGAGGGATCTGAGGAATCAGAGGGTCCAGGAAGTGAGTGCCGACTGTATTATAAGGGCAGACCGTAGAGTTTTCTGTTGCAGTGTATGCATAGTTTGAGCTTGGAGGCTGTTGCATTCATGTCCTTAATTACAATACTAATATGTACATCATCATTGTATTCTACAAGATTGCTCTGTAGGATGATATAATTCTAATAATAATACTGTCAGCCCTTGCTTCCTCAGCTATGGAAAATGCAAGGACAAATGTCTGAGGAGGCAAATGACCTGATGATTTAAGTCCAAATATAGTAGAACCAACATAGAGGCAGTTTCATACTCCCTGTCTGAGTTAATAAGGGATCTGAGGAATCAAAGGGTCGAGGAAGTGAGGGCTGACTGTAAAAGGAAATATATGCTAGCAATATCAAGTGCACCTATTAGTAGTTTTTTTTTGTAGATGGGCAGTGCTATGCAGTCAAAACGTTGATACATTTTACCAATTATGACATGATACAATGCATAGATAGGCCTGCTTCCTGGCTCTATAATAGCAGATAATGATGCTATGTATGCCGTAGTTTTTTTTAACATAAACCCTACCAAAAGAAGTCATCATGGAAATAGGGTGGTATTTTTTTTAAATGTTGTATGAAAGGTTTTGGAAAGGCAGAGATGTAGGAAGTAAATATCTATTGGGGGGCCCAGGGGTCTTGGTTGAGGGGCCCGCTATGTTTCTATATAGGCTTTCCAATTATATGGGGGCCCAGGCCCTCTATCCCCCACCTTTCCTACGCCCCCGATAGGGAGGCTCATTAAATTCATTGTGCTGATATTGACATGTGTTGCAAATTCAAGGAAGGGTTCAATTCAGAGAGATTTCATTGATGACATGCATGAATAGAATAACCTACCTCTTCCATAATCCAAAGCTAAGAAGATCAAAAGGGAGATTTAAAATGGTGCTTGATAACAGAGCAATGCATCGCCCACTATCAATGTTAGTCTGATGTCTAATGACGTATGAAGGCTATAAGTGAAACATAAAAGCCAGGTTGCTTGGTAAGGTCTACATTATGTACTGCTATTAGCTGAATCAATGAGTTGGCTTCATGCATCAACAACACAGAGAAAAGAAGACTGATCGCTTTGACGCACACTGCACAGGTCACGATTGTCTCCCACATGACATGCGTGAAAGGCATGTTGAATGAGGTTGACACTCTCACATTTGGTTCGTCAACTTCACTTGACATGCGTAATGAAGACAGTTGTCATGGTGACATATGTGCCATGTCCCAATGACATGTGCTCTCTGTGTCAAATCAAGTTGACATGTCATTTTGTCAGGAAGACTTTTTTCAGAGTTAATATAAGGTAAGCCGACACGTTATAAAAAGGTAGTTAAATTACTTCCACTTAGAAAAGCAGAGACTTGTGCAAATACCATGTGGTATATCACACTGGCTTAAACCTGATAGGATCTAAATATTTGAAACGAGTCTGCCCAATCCTACTAATATCATGAGTTTAATAAACGAGGGCTATTACATGTTGACTTATGTATGGGCCTTATCATATGGACATTGATGTTCCTACATTGCTGATTAACATTGGGCTGTTTCTTTTATATTGCATTTAAACTTAACTTTATTTGATATTACCGGTACCCTATTTTCATGGTAGCATTTTGTATCAAATAAAAAGAGTCTGACATTGTTATGAAATATGTGTCACTAAAAAAGATAGAAGATAGTGCTCAGCAAGTTTACCTGATGCATCTGCTTCAGATAAACTCGAGAACATTTGGATCCTTCTTAAGTAATCCTTGCCTATTGTTATATAATTATAGCCTTTTTAGACAAAATTGCTTTATCATTGTGAGCTCCCAACAAGCAATCTCTCTTGGCAGTATCATCTTTCTTTCATCACCCCCATTAGTATCTCCTTAAAGACCACAAAATACTTTAACACAATACTATTCTTCTTTTGTCATTATAATGCATGGATTCCCTTTGGTGCCCTGCCATTGCATTTCTGCACATTTTCATTTAAACCATTTAATTGATATAATTTAGGCCTACTCCCACACTATCAGAATCCTATAATTGAGAAGAGCCATCAATTGCATTGATGGTGCTTCAGGATGACAAATACCCTTTAAAGTACCACCCTGTAACTAAAGGGTTAAGGTGTTGGCTGCAGGTAGAATACAGCTCCATTAGACCACAATGAGAGAGCAGCTCAAGGTTGGTATGTCCTGCTCACCACCAGCTCAACAGACGCCAGCGTCTCAGTAACCTTCGGATGACCTTCTGGTTGAATGGCTCATTGCCACTTCTTAGGTGTGATGCTACTAACACTTCAGGGATGAGAGAATCCAGGGGCTCTCTTTATTTAGCTATAGGGGGTCGCCCATGAATGAAATCACGATGTTTTTTTACCATTTTGTTACCCCCCCTCCCCTCTCGTCATGCTTTAACTGTAGAAATCTACAGGAGGTCTCCTCCCACTGCATGATGTAATTTGTGGATGGCCCCTAGTTGTACAGCTTTATCATGGATGATACTAGATTTGACTTGCCATTCTGGGAGCTTGCTTCTTTATACTGAGGCAGACTGATTAAAAAGTGTAGCTTTCATATCAAACACAACACCCAGGCACCATAATCAGCTATATAGGAAAGTCTAAAAATTAGGCTCATAATCAGTCATAACATCAATTAGTATGGATAAATAATCAGACAATTCAATTAGACCAAGACACTCTCATCAGACCAAATCACTGATCACCAGACTCTAAATTTACCCCCAAATCAGACCTAGTGATCAGACTACACTGCAAAAATGGTGTTTAGATTTTAAACATGTTTAGGTCTAAACATGTTTAAAATCTAAA
Organism: Acholoe squamosa; assembly: GCA_949317995.1. Lineage (NCBI taxonomy): Eukaryota > Metazoa > Annelida > Polychaeta > Phyllodocida > Polynoidae > Acholoe > Acholoe squamosa. The sequence goes on from OX439040.1 coordinate 20,218,707, forward strand.
CATATAGGTCAGTTAGGTGTCTCATCGACTACACATTTAGGAAATGAACACTTTTATTCTAATTACATAAACGTTTACGCTAAACATGTTTAGATGTTTAGAGTTGAAACAGTTGAATTATAGGTGTTAAGATTTAAACATCAATATGTTTAGACACTTGGATGTTGAATCCACACCAGGTAGCAGCACTACCTTTAAATGGACTATCTGCAAATAGTTATAATCAATTGTTGTGACAAATGTCCCCAAATCCCATGTTTATAGAATCTCATGTGAATAGAAAGGGCAATAGAAAATTGACTAGATTCACCTTATGCTACCATCATTAGCATTAAATAATCAATAAGCTCCATGCCTGACACCTATTTGATGTTATTCTGGAATAGATAAGGCAATGTCCTTCCTGCCAAGCTGTTGTACTTTCTCAAGTCTCTCATTCTAATGCAGTGTGTAATACATGTACATGTATATAGCTGTGGCTGACATCTTTGGAGACTTTGACAAGTAAATACCTGCTGATCCCCCCCAGTAAATGAGAAAACAAACAAAATATATCTCTTTTTTTAATGCATACATGTCTGCAAACCTTAACCCTCCATCAAATCATTTAATCACCTAAACACGAAAATTCATAGATATCTAAACACAAAGTTTTAACCTAAACACCTACATTTTTAAACACTTGAGCTAAGCACATTGTTTGGCTAAACATGTTTAGGAAGTTAATGTGATTACAAAAACGTTGCAAGAATATGTTTAGAATTGTGTTTAGGATCTAAACACCATTTTTGCAGTGTACAATCAGTTATATAGTCAGACACAACCATTAGTTAACAAGTTGACAACAATCAGTATCTAGAAAAATACTTAATGTTTAGTCCCTTAAGTCACAAAACAATAAGTTCCAATAATCAGTCAAACTCAGTCCCATAATTAGAGCACACATAATAACTATTAGACTCTATATTATCCAGGCAGCAATAAGTCTCCATAACCAGATAATAATATCAGTCCCTATGAGCCCTATGGATTCATGGGCCTATACAAAACAGCCAGTCCCTTTACCCTTAGACAGACAACACTTAGTCTCTATGATGAGACAAAATAATGGAGTCCCTAACCAGACACAACAATTCCATTATATACCTTGCAGTTCTGTATAAATAAACCTCCACACTCGGATGGGTGCTCATGGCTCCAGCCTTCTTATCTGCTTAAGTAGCCTCTTTATTTTGAATATTAGATCCATTCCCAGCCACTGAAAAGGATTAGCTTCATCAGTAATACCATTAGGCATACCGCTATGTTCTCATAGTGTGTGTAGGGGGGGGGTCCTAATTCAGCTAATTATTGTGAGCGAAGTGGTTAAAAGGGCAGCCAGTATCATATCCATTTTCCTATGTTCCTGCCAAACTGCCCATGGGGAAAATGTACTCCTCTTTGACTAAAACACATAGAGGAGGAAGATGGGATTGGAAGGATCGACTATATCTTTTTCCTACTGAAAAAGGTCCTATCATGATTATTACAACGGCATATAGATCTCGCTCATCCACTCATTTGGTTGCAAAGACACCTTCATATAACACAGCAAACTTTAAATAGAATTATTGCTATATATCTTTGCAGGGTGGTGCATGCTATAGCCCATGCAGTATCAATACTCTTCCAAGTTTATCACTAGATCTATTTAGATTTCGCGAATCTCCATCAGTTCAAATGCGTACATGTAGATTATGTTCTGCCATGATAGATTTGCAGATAAGAAAAAAAAAAGATGCTGCAACGTTCAAAGGGCAAAGAAAAGCGTACGCACAAATGTCCCCTATAATGCAAATACAAAGATTTATATGGTGGAGGAGGAATGGAACTGTCCCCCCAAGGCGGCCTGAAGCAGTGAAAGGTGGGGCTAGGGTTAGAGGCGTGGGGGATGGGGATAAGAGGATGAGTGGGTGGGTGGGTGGGTGGGTGGGCGGGTGGATGGGTGGATGGGTGGGTGGGGTCTGTCACCGACAGATGGGATCAATACTGCCATTTCGTAAGGTTTACAACCATTGATCTTGAGGCATGTGTATGACAACTATAGAACATATGTCTAACTGACCCCCCCCCCACCATACCCAGCCCCTCATGTTAAACCTTTACGGGCTGTACGATGCCTACTGAAGGTCATTTCTTAATGCACTAGGATCATACACATCCCTACGACTTGAAATCTTAATGTTTTTTTTTTATTCATATGGAATTTTAGTACGATTTTGAGGGTGCAGTCGTAGCTTATATGTTAAGAAATGACCCATAGATTAATTTTCCTTTGTCTTCATGATGCACCAATAGGCAATGGCAATTATTTCAATATATGACAGAAACAGGATGCATTATCAACCAACCAGGTAATTCCCTCCAATCACTGCAGAATGGTTTGGGTACATTACATAAAAATGGGTCCCCAACATATTGGTTTATATATTATAAAACCTACCTTCGCGCTTTGGGGGGCTTCAAAACTTTTAAGAACCTGCCTTCTAACTTGGGGGCCTCAAACCTTTTAGAAAAAGGGGAAAAACATGGTGGCTGTTTTTAGTGGCTACTGGTGCTTATCTCTCCAGGTGCCAGATCAAGCAATGGCGGCCCCACTAGGCGTCCTTACTAAGGCCTATATGGCACTACAGTGGTGCATTATCCTGATTCCTGAGGATGGCCATGATGCATAAATGCAGCACTGGTGAGTCACATAGCTGGGCTGCATTAAACCATACTGTATAACAGATATGATGTATCAGAGCATTATGCAGTTCTGGATAAGTTAAAAATAGATAATAATACCAAGGTTATTTCAGAGGAAATGAATGGCCCATGGGGGAGATGCGAGGCAGGGGGGCAGACGGAAAGTGTGTGTCCCCTTGCAATGACAAATAGGCTTTGTCAGCAAGGTTTGCATAGTGGGGAATGGGATGTTTGGGCCTGAGGTTTTGGAAAGGGACGGCCCATTTATTACTATACTAGTAGATGGGAGGGGGTGGATTAGACTGGCGGCAGTCCGTATAGGTTTGCCCATCTTCTACCCACAGAGTGGAGGCTGTAGGCTAGCAAGAGGTCCTGTACTTAATCGTATTTTACTCCCTCCCCCCTTCTGGAATTAAAATCAATAGACCTGAGCAAGTCTACCCCCACCCTCAGCCAACCAATAAGGTAAAAGTGATCGTGGCCCCCCCCAAGTAATCGAAATTACTAGGAAATGCCCCCCACCCCTAAAAACGCACTGTCCCTTTATCAACCAACCCCACTTCGCAAGAAATAACTCGTCCCTCGTTCCACAGATCTCCATCACCTGATTCTCCACAGGGATGTGAATCTGACCAATACAAAAGGGCCCATGGGAGGTGTTTGCACCCTTCAGGCAGAGAGGGAGTACAGCTCTTGGTACATTCTATTCCCCTGATTCAACCCCTACCGTAGGTAGTCTCTTCACTATATGTCAGGAACACGGGCTTGCCTGATTCACAACTCACGAGTCGAGTGTCAGATTAAGTACGGATGACTCTCATCTCATGACTCTGTCAAAAGGGAGTCAGGCGCGGATTCAAGGGTGGGGGCGGACGCGGCGTACGCCCCCCCCCCCTTTTGAGGCACCAAGGGGAGTTTTGAAACAAATGAATTCTCAGCTACATGCCATTTTTTACGGTTTTTAAATCGGATTATTATTAAGGATTCTACAGCTTAAAACATAAAAGAAAGCAAGATTACATTTGGCTGGTACATCATACAGGGGTGTTAACAGCTAGGGAATGTTAGCCTGGGGGATGAGACAGGGCATTGTACATGATACTGGGGGCATGAGACAGGGTATGGTACATGATACTGGGGCATGGCAGGGTATGTGGGCCTGGGGGCTGAGGCAGGGTGTGGCACAAGATACTGGCCCGGTGCTCAGAAAGGGTATGCACACGTGTAAACCACTCATTTTTTTCAACTTTTTAAAGATTCACCAGGGGATTCATGCATATCATGCAGATCTCATTTTAACATTTATAATGGGGGGGGGGTAAAAAAATTAAAACAGAGGGTACCAGACATCCATAAAATCGATAGAATACATACATTCTGTCTCTAAATTTGCAAAATTTCCTTATCCTGGGGGCATAGCCCCCAGAACCGCACTTTAATTACATTGATATATACCACCTCCTTTGCCAACAGAAAAGCAAAGGGTTTACAGGCTTAGTTTCATGTACCTTGCCCTGTCAATGGCCGATCCAGCCTGGTGGGGGATGGCTAGCATCAAAATAGGTCATTGAAAATAAGTGGGACATGATAACCAGGGATCCAGGTAGAGATATAAGGATAGAAGAGTTGGGGAGGGGGTACCTTTTTCTCTTTTAACAAATTCATTTCCAAATGTGTTTGGTTTGAAAGATTATCCATGTTTGTGTTTGTGGGACCCTTAGTCTAAGAATCCACCAGAATGCACCATTTCCCCACTACATTTCAAAATTTTCTAGGGGCATGCCTCCACTGGACACTTTTTAAATGTAGAGGGGGAAAGCCCCAAATCAGCGATGGAGCATTGGGCCCTGGCTGTCCATGCTTGGCCCAATATAAACCAACATTGGCCCAATACAAGCTGACATTGCCACAATGTATCCTTGCTACCTGGTTACTTGTAGCTGTAGATATCTTAATCATGAGAGCCCTTAGAATCCACCAGAATGCACAATTTCTCCTCTTGATTTCAAAATTTTCTGGGGGCCCACACAAGACAAGGGGGGGGTATGTCCCCCCCCCCCCCACCCCAATACAGTTGCTATGCTGCCCGTTCGCGACATCATGTTGTTGCACTTGAGACCCCCAACCCCACATGTCAAAATCATGCCCCCCCCTTTCTGAAAATCCTGGATCCGCCCCTGGTCCCGGAGTCACACAAGATTGGACTCTCGATCAGAGCCTATGCTTGGCAGACCTTTGAAACGTTCACTTGATTAAGAATGTCTGAATCATGACCGTCTTTTTCTTCTGTGACAGCTGCAACCAAAAAAAGAGTTGGGCTCCATGTCCTTGGAGGGGGAGCAGCTGTGGTGTGCTCATGGGTAGTTCATCCTTCACTCTCTTATTTCATTCACTGGGACTCACCCTAAAATAATCTAAAAAAAAACACTAATCTAACCATACAAATGTTGCACTTACAGACACAGTAACAAACAAACAAAGAAGAAAGGAAAGAAGGAAGGAAGGAAGGAAGGAAACAGTAGGTACTCATTGGGAAAATAGAAAATCAAATTTTAAGTACACTTCTCAGTGATAGCTTTCACCATCACCCAACGTGAGTAGCAGGGCAGGCACGACACCGGAAGTGGCACTAATGGCAGTTCGGTGAGCTGCTAATCTACAGAGCCATAAGTTAGACAAATTTACAGTGGTGTAAATTGGTGGTAACCTTCTTTATATCCTCCCCTGGTGATTGTCACGTGCCCTGGAGGCTCTGCAATGACCATTGTCTGCTGTGAATGTCGTCCAATTTGTAGACGGCTGATAACGTCTGCACAGCTGCGAGCCCTCTAGGGATGTGTTAACATTAAACATAAAAAAAAATTCGTATGTAGTTGCAGGTTGAGGAGTAGCAAATGTATTTTTGCCACCTACCTACTCAAGCCAATTATCATCCATAATCTATATACAAGCAGTTAAAGTTGTGGGTAATGTGCTGCCTAGAATACAGAAAGGAAAAGTTATAGGTTTTTTTTTAATTGTTTAGGGCCATGGGCTAACTGCTCTCATTCTCTGTGAGAAACCAAGAACAACCAGAAACAATTTCGAAATTTGCAACGCGGACATGTCACTTCAGGAAAACATAAAAAAAAAAAGAAGGTAGAATATTGGAAATCGAATAGGGAAACATTCCTAACTCGGCGTGATGCCCAGACAGTGGTCATGAGGTGTTTAGAGGAGGGGACTGCACTCGATATTCATCTGTATGTCTGTGCATATTACCATAGCCTACCGATACAGACTGATCATTGATTTATTCCACCCAATGCAAACTAGACCCATCGACTAGCTAACACAAATTGCACGAATGTCATTTTAGCCACTCCAAATGAATGCATTAATTCATCACCACATTCAAGTAAAAAAAAAATGTAATTTCTTCTTGTTGCTTCTGTTCTTTTTTTGTTTTGTTGTTTTTGTTGTTGTTTTTTGCTCAATTGATAAACTCATAGTTAGCAAAATGACAACATCTCGTATAGAATATGTGGAATGCATTTCTCTAGATGGTACGACTAGAGTCCTTCAAACCGTAGTAGGATCCCTCACTTTTAGTGCTGAGCTTATAGAGTAGTTGTAGTATATTACCAATGATCACCCCTTATAATTTTGATAGTGGATGTGTGCAGTCGTACCGTCTTTGGAAATTCCCTGCTGGTATCGATTTGGAGCTAATTGTCAGTAGTGTGGTCATCCAGTAGGGCATTTCTGAACATACATGTACTATGACTGCCTAACTTCAATACATGGCGAGGGGCCTCAGTGATTCTAATGCCTTTACAGTTCTTTACATCTAGTGCACATTATCACATTTCCCTACCAAACCCTATGGAATTACTTTATAAATGCTGATCGTAGAGAGCAGCTTTAGGGCATTACCTATGATCATCCAATCTGATTTTGAGGTCTATATATAATGCATATACATAGTGGCTGTGTGCAGTCAATAGTAACTTATGGAATGCCCTGCAAACATGCTTTAAGCTCTCAGAAGCTTTGAATTGAAATTCCACCCATCACACACTTAGTAACTAAAACAGGAGCACTACTCCTGTCTATGTGATGTTAGCCTATCCTTTAAATCTAAAGTGATGTTTTCTTTTATTGTATAACACCTACCCTCGATAAATTTCCATCGTTTCATCATTAGATGTGTGTGTCTCTCAACTGATTCATATACTAACATAATTTATACTACTTCTATTGTTACTGCTACAAGTCCATGTTTGAATTCAGAATTTGAATACTCTTACATTAGACTTTCCTTTTTGAAGGTAAATTAAGTTGCAGGTTCTAAAATTCTCGGTGGTAGAGCTATATATCAGGTTCACAATTCATGGACTGTCATGCAATTACGGCGCATATGTTGAGTCTTTATCCCTCAAATTTTCTTTATCCCTCAAATGAGCACTTATTTTAAGGATAAAGACACCCACAGGTCTTTAACCCTCAAACATGGCATTAAAGCACAAATGTCTTTATCCCTTAAATGTCTTTATCCCTCAAAGCCTATAATTATAGTGGATTTAGCTAACAAAGCAGACATGAGGATTGACCTGTCTTTATCCCCAAAAGCTATATTATAGTGGCTTTATGTGGCTCATCAGACTTACATACCCTCACCCCCAAACAATATGAAGCAGGCAGAAGATGTGGGGAGCAGTGAAAATAGGCCTCTTCAATCCCTAATTTTAACCCTTTGCCTACCGGTGTATAGGCCAGTGTATATTACATAACAGCCATACTCTGCACATGCAATGCACCCCCACAGCCGGCCATTTTTAGAGAATAATGCGTCATGTTCACTTTAGCAGTACATTACATGATTAAAGCAAAGTTGTCTTGTAAAAAATACATAGAATATGATTATTAGTGATATTTCTGATGTCTTGCCAAAAAATGTACTTCATAGCTTCATCATTTCACCAACAAATCTAAGAAAAACTTTTCAGAAAGAAAATTATAAATAGTGCATTAATGCACTATTGGTGTTTCCAATGGTAGTGCATTAATGCACTATCTGCACTACTAATGGTAGTGCATAAATGCACTATCTGCACTACTAATGGTAGTGCATTAATGCACTATCGATAGGCAAAGGGTTAAAGAAACAGTAGTTCTGTCGAGCGTCTTCTTTAATGTAAAGAAAAAGGAAAGTAAAATACCAGAAATAGCCCTCTGCAATTCCCACATGAACTTTGGAGTGTTAGGTGAATTGAGCCATCCCCCCCAAAAAGTAGATAAAAAACCAAGAAGCACATTTCGTATCTCACGTGTAAATACCCAAAAATGAAGCCAGTGTATTTGCCCTGTTCATTGAGCACTATTTGTGAAGCACACAAACCATATTGCCACAAGGACAGCCTCTGCATGACGCTGAGCCATATAAAAAGTAACAATGTACTCCTGCCCCATGTCATTGTGTTGTGCACCAGACCCAGGCATTAATCCTTTAAGGTCGCTGATGCAGGAGTGCATCATGCCCATTGGTCTTCATTGGATCATCATGCCGACCCTATGGGGATGATACATAAACTCCCGGAGGTTCGGCATGATGCACCAATGAAGTGCCGATGAGTAGTCTCGCCAGCACTTCATTGGTGCATCATGAAGATCAATGGGCATGATGCATTAATGCATCAGCGGCATTTAAAGGGTTAATTAATTGCGTGCACAGAGGGACCATAGATAGGGTTGGGGTGTCACAACCTCTGAGGCCGCCATATTGTTCACACAGACGCCACAAATGATGTCACGCGAGAACCTGGTGCTGGACGAGATCATAAACCATTCTCTTGGTTACCAGTGAGATTGGAACCAGTGCTAGTATGGTGGGGGTAGGGGGGGGGGATTCCTTTAGAAATGATGACAACATTTGTGAACATGGTCGGCCCATTTCTAAAGACACAAAAGGGCTGATCCATGAATTATGTCACGCTTTTTTAGACCTTTTTGGACACCCCCTTAGTCACGCTTTTATTATAGAAATGTATAGGGGCCATGGGCACCCCACCGCCCACCCCTCCGGTATGACATAATTAATGTGTATATCCAAGCAAAAAGGGTCCCCCAGGGGAAAGGTCAATTTTTAAATTCAGGCCATGAACTTTCCAATGATATATTACATGAGAAAATATGTCTGCTAGTTTTAGAGTTTTTAGAGCTCTATTAACTTAGATGGTTACCAACCTATTCAAATCCCAAATAAGGTCTACCTTGTATATTTCACGAGATATATCAGATGATATGTATAATTAGGCATAATTCTGCAAATTAGGGGAATTGTAATATTCTTCACATTCTTTTTCTCATAAAATTTGATCTGATTATCAGATTTTTACCATATTTTCAACACACCGATCCTTGTGGGTGTGGCTACAATGAGACTTTTTTGATTCCTCAATTTTGAGTGAAAATAATGTTTCTATAGCAACCAATATCAACAAAAGCACTGATTTCTGCCCCCAAATCCCCAAAAACATTCAATTTACATTCCAAATTTGGAAGGTTTTCCTTAAATATGGGAATTTCCCTTTAGGACGATTGTAATCTACATAAAAAAGTAGTATATAACTATTTCTGGTATATTTTCCCCCTTTTAGGCCAGAGTGGTGTCCCCCTGGTGGCCAGAATTGGTACTAATCCCCCTCGGACTGTCCTTTTAACTAGCCTCCTTTATGGATCGGTCCAAAGGGATGAATTTTGAGCTCATTATTTTGTGTATTTTTGAGTTTCACAGACTGATTAATACTATGAAAATGGCCGTAGGTTCTCTATTTCCCTTTTTTGTTTCCTTTTACGTCCATGATACTTTTGAACCAATGTACAGACTAAAACTAAAAACTAAAGTGTACACTAACCATCTCTTGCTATTCTATATGGAACCAATTCACCCCTTTTCCTCCTCGGAGGTTGTCACTATACACCACACGTATACGCTCCTGATTGCATTAGTTCAAGACCTGGCCCTGGCATCTCTCAGGGCGTTAACATCTAATTGGTGGGAAGGGGTTTCGGCTTATCAGCAAGTCAAGAATGCCACAGATGGTGGACTCAACAAAGCCCCAGAGACAGAATATAGATTGTAGTTGGGACTTGGGAAGCAGTATCACTTTGTTACATAGACCTATGTCAATCCATAATACTGATGGATGCAGCTATATACAGTGTCGGGTTGATGTAATATGATGATTCTCAATGACATTGATGACGAGATAACTCAAGAACCCGTAGATACAATTTATATATCTTTATTGCGTAGGCTTAACAATTGATGTTTCATCATGAACAATACTTCTCACTTGGCTGATGAGATGATACATATTTCCATTGTGAGAGATCCCATACTCAACTTACAATATAATAAATAAGTCCTTCCGTCCCATGATGATGATCTCCATCGTGCACTCCAGTATTACCGTAGGAAGTCTATGGTTCCAGGCTTGGCATGCCTGTATATGAGTTAATCTATCGAGTACAGCACATAATGCTGCATGGCTATGATATTGTATACCAGAAGGCTGCACAACCTACGCCTGGGCTAGATGACGGTCAGGGCTGCTACTGGTTCTACTAATGGGGATATGGGTATCCTGTCCCATGGGCTTGCTAGGTCTGGTTCGTACTGGAATGAACTGGTCTATGGGCCTCACTATGGGATAGCCCTGCATGATGGTTATCATACATAATGGTTATCCTGTGTAATGGATATCCTGCCTAATGATTATCCCTCGTATACCCTTTATGTATTCTGGACCATTAGTAGTATGGTCAGCATATAGTTGTACAGAAAGGTGAAATATTGGTGGTTAATAAGTGGAGGCAATAATTATACATGTATAGAGATTACTATATGGTGAGATTTCTAATGAATTTAATGTATGTATTATGCTGACAACAGGCACATTAGCCGTTAACTCTTTCAGGGCTGCATCATGCCTACAGCCTTTGCCATGATGCACCAATGCAGCACGGGCGACTAACCCATCAGCATTGCATTGGTGCATCATGCAGAGGAATGAACTTATTCAGTGGGATCGGCCTGATGCTTGAATACTGCCCATGCGATTTACCTCCCACAGGTGCATTCATGCATCGTAAAGGGTAAATTGGTATCATCAGGATCCTAGTTGCACTACTTATCCAAAACGGCTACCCCGGAAGTCGTCGGCTTTGACCTTGGATGTTCCCGTAGTTGGCAACTCACACTCTATCTGTAGTGCAACCAGCGAAAGTGACCCAGTGAATTAGAAAAATGTAGAAGTTGTGTGATAGCACAGAGTTACAACAGTAGAAGTTGCAATGCTTTTGGCATGTGGTGGCGCCACTTCTTTTCGTGCGAGCAGCGCCGCAGGCGCTGGTGTATGTAAGTGTCGCTTGAAAGGATAGCAGGTATAATACAGGAACAAATCCATTAGATCGCCCTAAGTAATGCCTGCTGGGCACACTCAATGCTCACAGCCTCCCTCAATGTCCCTACACCACTGGCTCCACTCTCACTGCCCCTAAACACTCACTCACTACCCCCACACTCACTGCCTCCACACACTCACTCACTACCCCCCGCCACTCACTGCCCCCACATAATCTCCTTGCCCCCACACACTCACTGCCCCCACATACCCACTGCCCCCACATAATCTCATTGCCCCCACACACTCACTGCCCCCACACCCTCACTGCCTCTCACGCTCACTAGCCCCCCCCCCCCCACACACACACACTCACTGCTCCCACACACTCTCACTGCCCCCACACACTCTCACATCTGTAAAGGTCTGAATGATATTGCCGCAGATCCACTTTCTGAAACATTTAATATGGGAAAGATTTCATCACTTTTCTTCCACAGGTTAAACTAAATGTCCACATATGTTATCCTTGCCTTTGCCCTAAGAGATTGTCAAATAGTTCTTTTATATCCTTTTCCAAAATGGACAGAGCTAGGCCTTGCATACAGTACGTCTTGCTGAACATTCATCAAGCTGAAAGTAAAAGACTCATTATGTATGCTTCCTCAAGCAGAATTGCCATCTTATCTTCACTGTCCCTATAGACATTCTGTCTCTAAACTTCTATCAGATTGCCATGGCCTATCCGAATAAATACCTGCCAGGCCTGCAGTGGACCTTTTATGTGGGAGACATTGATCATACCCTTCTGGGAACAAGATATGGAGATGTCATCTCCGATAACTGTATTGACATGTGTATAAATCTCTCTAAGACTGATTCCCATCCATTCGCGAATCATATTCCAAGTATCAATAAGTCTGTGAAACGTAGATAAATGAGCACAAAATCCATCCTTTTCATGTCTTTAGAAATGAGTGAGTGAGTAATAGATGTTTAACGCCATTTCGACAGCTGAGGTCATATTCATGGCGAGAACTACATTACACAATTTCACAGGGGAATGTGTCAGTGCCCGCGCATATGTGCACCACACACATCCCGAGGGGATAGGAAAGAGGAGAAGTAGACCCTTTTAAGTGGGCTAGGGAAGCCCGTCTTTAGAAATGACCCAATCATCACATATTCTCACACACACTCACTGCCCCCACTATCACTGCCAACTCTCACTGATAACACACTCATTGCCCCCTCTCTTTGCCCCTGCACTCTCACTGTCCCAACACTCACTGCCCCCACTATCACTGCTTCCTCACTCACTGCCCCCACAATCACTGCCCACAAACTTACTGCCCCCACTCTCACTGCTCCCTCCCTCACTGCTGCCTCCCTTACTGCCCACACACTTACTTCCCAACATTCACTGCCCCCCACACACTCACTGTCCCAACACTCACTGCCCCCACTATCACTGCTTCCCCACTCACTGCCCCCACAATCACCTCCCACACACTTACTGCCCCACTCTCACTGCTCCCTCCCTCACTGCCCACACACTCACTTCCAAACATTCACTGCCCCCACACACTCACTACCCCATACATTCACTGCCCCCACCCTCACTGCCCACACACTCACTTCCAAACATTCACTGCCCCCACACACTCACTACCCCATACATTCACTGCCCCCACCCTCACTGCCCCCACACACTCTATGCCCTAACACACTCACTGCCTCCACACACTCACTGTTCGCACACACTCGCTGCCCCCACACTCATTGCTCCCACAAACCAACTGTCCCAGCTCACTCACCGCCCCTACATGCTGACTGCCCCTGACACTCACTACCCCCACACACTCACTGCCCCAGCACACTCACTACCCCCACATGCTCACTGCCCCTGCACGTTCACTGCCCCCACACTCTCACTCACTGCGCGTCCATGCTTTGCCCCTATGGCTATGAACAGTCAGAGACCGACCTGCTTATGTGGCTTTAAGGCTGACTTGTTATGCAGTATCAGTATGAAGATGTCGTGATGAAGCCGATATCGGCTCCATGAAATTTGTGAGCTTCTCATGATTTGGTATGACTAATGCGGAGCATATACATACTGAATATGTAGATTGGAAAAGGAGAGCAGCTTATTAACTACTCATGTGACATTTTCCTCCCTCATGCGGTTGGTCATGTCTGTTTGCAATCCGTCTATATTTAACCAACTCAACATCTCTGAAGACCTAAATAATATTGTCACAGATACACTTTTTGAAATATTTTATAAGGGAAAGATTTTCACACTTCTCTTCCACAGGATAAACTTGATGTCCATATTCATTATTCCTGCCTTGGCCCTCAGCGATTGTTCAATCTTTCTATAATTTTCCAAAATGGGCAGAGCTAGACATTGCATACAGTATGTCTTGCTGAACAATCATCAAGCTGAAAGTGAAAGAATCATTATGTAAACACTTCCCTCAAGCACAACTGCCATCTTATCTTCACTGTCCCTAGGCATCTTGTCTCTAAACTCTTATCAGATTGACCGACCTATCCGATTATGCCTGCCAGGCATACAGCAGACCTTTTAAATGGGAGACATTGACCATACCCTCCAGGGAGAACAAGATATGAAAATGTCATCTCCAATAATGGTATTGACATGTGTATAAATCACTTTCAGGCTGATTCGCATCCAATCTCTGCAGCTCTGTATTGGTAACCCGTTAGGGGCTACACAATCCACCAGGCAAGCAGAATGGATTGCCTGTGAGATAGCCATTCTGCTTATCAGAAAGGCCACTTTTCCTGGTTTACCAGGAATTGGATCACGTTTATTATCAGTTTTTCTCACTTCTTTGTTGGGCAGCGAGTTTATTGTTTGTTGGGCATCTCTGGCTTGTATTATTATCTCTCTTCTGCTGATTACCATTCAATTGAAGCAAGCAGCTCTATAATCATTGTTATGTGAGCCCTGTATGATAGCTCTCGGTTCATGTTTCTTTATTGTTGCATAGAGTGCCCAAGACTGTCCAAGACACTCTATGGTTGTTGGGATTCACAGTGCAGTGATGGCAATCAGTCAAACCCCCAACACTGCACAGATAGTGCTGCACAGATAGTGATCTTATTGGACTGCACTGGCCTTCTAGGGTTGGAGCATTGCATGCATGTGGCCCGGAGGATTTATATAGCATTCAGCTGGGGGCCATTTCTTAATATACTACGACTGCACCCTCCAAGTCATACTTAAATTCCCATAGGAATAGCCTTGAGATTTCAGGTCGTAGGGCTGTTGGTGATCGTAGTGCATTGAAAAAATGACGTTCAGAACTATTTTAATGTATCATGGCGACATGATTGACAAAGTATGTGGCTATTTAAGGGTTTAAATATCTATAACTCAATGGTCTGGTTAGATTAGCTCCAGGGGTATCAGGCCGTATCAGATGAGGTAATCAGCGAAAAAAAAGTAGCATATAAGAACTTGTTTTGAATTGTACTGTTAAGTGACTTCTTGATATTAGTGGGTTCATTTTACAAATAATTCATACTCCCCTATTTTCTTTGATTTCAATATTGTTATACAGTATGAGGTCTATACATAGATACGTATATCTGAGTTTGAGTATATCTGAGGTCTATACATAGATACGTATATCTGAGTATATCTTGCTGTATCTGAGGATACAGCAAGGTAGCTTTTTTGAGTAAATTCATCTTGCAGATTTCACGGCTTCAGCTACTGAAACCTTGAAATCAGTCAATACATCCACTCTTCTCCCTCTGTCCCTGCACCCCCCCCCCGACCCAAAAGAAATGAAGAATAAATTGTATGTCAATTCTATACATGAATGTTAATATGACCAAATAAGCAATGGTCAGAATGCTTTAAATTTATCCTCGAGCAATCCATATGCTTTGTAATGTTGCTATAGTTGTTGACAGAGGAACTGTTGTCAAGCTAGACTTGCCGACAGGGCGACTGTTTAGTCCTTCACCCACGCAGGAATTGGCATTAATGAACTCAACAATAGAACCATGGGGAACATCAGTATTTCGGTTGATTTGGGGGATATGTTCAGTCATGACTCCAGGAAGTTGTAATTGCTACGACTCGAGACCCCTAGATTAAAACATGATGACATGTGACATGGTGATAACTAATATAAAGATGGAATTTAAGTGACATGATGACATAGCTGGAGAGTTCTTAAATTCGACATGGGACATGCTATGTTCGTAGTGGTGACGTGGGGCATGGAGATATAAATAACATGTGACACGAGGATTTCTTTAAATCGACAAGTGACATATGGGGACCCATCCAGAGCCCCATTAGTGGACAAAATGACGGCCCATATACACTAACACAGTAGCATTGGGACCACTTAGAATTCTGAATAGCATTGACGTACAACAGCAGTAATTCCAGCTTCACTGTTTGTGTATTGTAGCCAATGGCGACCCCTGAATCCATAGGACAAGGCAGCCTCCAGTCCCAACAGTACCCACCCCAAGATCGATCTTCAGCTGATCATGCATGGAGGCGGTTTGAGCACTGTTATAGGTATACTACAGTGTCTGTTAATGGTGGATTAGGCTGAAGTAGAAGCAGACATCATGTCAACTTACCTGTGTTATTGTAGATATCTACCTGTATGACTGCTCATGTGACAATCCAGGTGAGTTATGATGATAAGCTAAAGGCCTACACTGTGGTGAAAGTGGGGATGGGTTGTTTTTTTATTAGGACAATATATTATTTGTGGTATAGAGGTACTATGGGCGATTCCTCCTTTCTCCCCCTTTCTCTCTCTTTGCTTCTGTTCTTCCCCTTGTCAATTCCTTTCCCCACTCCAAGCAGTTGACCAGTCTATGTGCCTCTCTCTGTCCTTATCTATCCCTTTCCTTTTTCCCTGTCATTCTTCACCTTATCTTGCCCTTGTCTTCTCTACCCCCTCTCTCTGTCTCTCCCTGTCTCTGCATGTCTGTCTGTGTATCTGTATGCCGGTCGGTCTCTCTCTCTCTCTCTCTCTCTCTCTCTCTCTCTTTCTCTCTGTCTATGTCTCTTCTCTCTCTCTGTTCTCTCGCCCCCGAGCTGCTCTCTCTCTCTCTCTCTCTCTCTCTCTCTCTCTCTCTCTCTCTCTCTCTCTCTCATCCATATCCATTCTCCCTCGCCATACTCTCTGCAGTGGCTGCCCACTCAATTTCAAACACAGGAATTATAAAACGCTTGTACATCTATTATTGTCATTTCTAACATGATAGATCTGACAAAACCCTTAAATTGAAATTAAACGCCCCCTCCCATCCACATACACACAGTTACAGCGTCTATTATTCATCCATAAATCCTCAAAATATTGATAAGCTAGGTGCTCCAATAAGCTATGAATTTATGTATTGCTAGCAGCGGCATTGAAAGCACATGTTTTTCAGTGAATACGAAAACCTGCTAGACACTGGCTCTATGCAGCAAAATGTCTGCAAGGCCAGCGGAATAAATATCTCTGGACTTGGGCTTTAAATGTGCCACTTTTTATTACTATGAATCAGACCATTATTACGGGTTTACATTGTAACAAAAGACATTGATTTTTTTTTAATTTCCCATAATGTTGGTATAGACCTACATGACTGGTAAGATGCCATGACTAGAGATCCTAGTAAGTTAAATGAATAAATAGAATGCATACTCAGTCTTCCTTTTTTAATATTGTTATTTCTTTTTCAAACATAGATGTTCCTGACGCATTTTCTCCTATGAAGGGTAGATAAGTCTTTCAGAATAAAAAAAGAAACTGCAGGACCGAATGTTCCATAAAGTATTCTCACTGTCGAGTGCTTCAAGAGACGCTGGGACATAAAGAGACAAAAACCTTTCTAAATTATAATGCCGTGTTACAGGGCAACAGTATTTTTTTAAAACAGGACCCCTGTCTCATTCTACAAACTGCAAGTGGGTGGATTCTTTGTCTGTCTGTCTTCGTTCTGTTTTTTAATCTTATTATGTTTTTGTTCTTTCTCCTCATTTTTTCCTGTTTGATTTCTCTTTTGAATTTAATACACTTTGTACATTGACATTTATTCATGTGACCAATTTCAGTGAGAAATAGCTATGGACAGGAATGAATTAAAGAGAATGGGAGTGCTATTAAAAGGGAAGGTAAAGCACGCTGCTGAGGACTTTGGGACCAGAGGCAGCTTGTGGTTTGCTTTCAGCCACAAATAATGAAATATCACCAACACGTAAAGGTCAAGCACATCCTCTGCTGTTAGGTAAAAAGCCCCCCCCCCCTGCAAGGTCGCCTTGGGTGGTGGAGATGTGTAGAGGTAGATGGGAGGTGGGGGTAGAGGATGCTGCCTTTGGAAGGGAGTTTCCTCCTGTAAGGAAACACCGGCCAAAATTGAATTTGTTTGGACTCCAGTCTCTCGGGAATGGCCATGGTCGAAAGCTTTTTGCTGGGCTGACACAGGGCTTATCAAGGCTGGTACTAGGCTAATTCTGACTGCACTTTGGCTTGTCTACATAGTAACATCAGGGCCTAGGGAGGCACTGACCCTTTTAGGTTTATATGCAGCAACTGCCCTCCTTTTTCCCATGTTATCTGTGAGAGATGAGGTTTGACCGCCCTATGTTTTGTTCATAAGCTGAACCTGCAGTGCCCTTCCCCTCCCGTGGCCCTGGTATTTCGGGTCTGGCTTTGTTTGACATACAAGAATTTCATACTCTAATCCCTACCCCACAAACTTTTGTAGGGACCATGCCCATTATTTTGCCCCTATCTCACAAATATTTGTGGGATAGGGACCATTTGTGAGATAGGGACATGTCAGGCCCTATGTTTCAAAAAGTTATTATCTCTCAAAACCCCTATCCTTCAAACGGATTATCGATGTTATTTTCATTCTCTATAGTTTCCACACCAAGTAGCCATAGGTCAAATTGGATTAATTCTTGGTAAAACAGGTCAAAATTGATCCAAAAAAGGCTAACTGGGTCAAATTGGTCAAATTAGGTCTGAATAGGTCAAAATAAGTCAAATTGGACAAATTCTGGATAAAACAGATCAAATCAACCAAAGCTGGGCTATTTGGGCAAATTTGGTCAAATCAGGTGAGAAGGACTTAGTCCAAAATAGGTAAAATTAAATCAATTTCAGGTTCAGGGCAAATTAGCCAATTGGGCCAAATTGGGTAGGTAGGTCAAACTGTCAAAATATATTAAATTGAACAAAACCTAGGTAAAACAAGATTACTTTGCCAGGAATTGGTCTTGCTTGGGTCAATTCATGTCAAATAGGTCAAATTAGGACTACTTGAGTCAAATTATTTTTTTGAGGATTGAAAATTAATTTTATTGTCCGACACAATTTAACAAAAGTGGATAATGACAATAAAGGTGATTCCTCGTCCAATTCATCTGTTACAAATCCAGTTATTTTCACATTATGACATATATGAATGTACATGATGAAATGAGGTCAAACAGGTAGAGAATATATATATTATGTACACAAAAACAAGACTACCATAGGACTTAATGGCCACACAACAGTGACACAGCGGATAACAGGGTAAAGCGGGCTAGAACACATGCTTCATTACTAATTACATTTAATATAGAATACAAGAGTAAGACAATACAAGATTTGAAGTATGTAGTTATTAAGTGACTTCGGCAAAATAAGCAGTTAAGATTGTCAATGGGTGTAGTCTTTAAAACAGCTCCCACAAACAATAACATTGCAGCACACGATAACCATACGACAACCATTACTAGATTTACAAGATTAGGCAACATACTCAGTGTCCAGTAAGAGTAGTCATTACAACAGCTCCTACTTTACACGAGGGGGTAGTCATTACAACAGCTCCCTCATTAAAACATATCAATCATCCATGTTAACAGGATTCTTACTGACTTTAGTCAGGTCAGTTATGCCAGATAATCTCTTTTTAAATATAATCTTATCTTTACTGTGCTGATACCAGCTCCCTAAATTATTCCATAAAGTTATACCACGATGCATAGGTGATTTATTGTAACCATGATTTTGAGCAGTGTATTCTTTAAACTTTACATTGTTATCCGATCTTAGACCAGGCCGTCTTGGTTCATTCTCAAGATATTCAGGATTCTTTGCAAGTTTAAACATGTAACACAATAGCATTACCTCCCTTCTCCTCTTTAAAGTTGGTATATCAGCTAATTTATACATCTCAGCCTCAGACAGGTTCCTACCCCTAAATACAATCTTCAGACCTCTCAGCTGAAGCCGATCCAATTTTTTAAGACAGTCCTCATTTGCACCATCAAATACAAAACTAGCATAATCAAATAATGACATAATAGTAGTTTTATAGACAGTAAGAGCCACATTTTCAGTCAAATTGTGCCTCAGTTTACTAAATCTAAACAGTCTATGGCTTACTTTAGAATTGAGATCCTTCAATGCACTATTAAAGCTCAAAGTCTTATCTATTTTTAGGCCTAGGTAACAATAGTTCTCAATCACCTCTAATTCAGTAGTACCAATTTTAAGTGAAGGTACTTTCATCTTATTTAACTTATGACTACTACCATACCAGACCACTTTGGACTTGTCAATATTTATCGTCAATCTTTTTGATATAAACCAGGAGAGTATACTATTCAAAGCACTCTGCATTTTTCTTTGGGCCCTATCAGCACTGCAACCAGAAGTTAGTAAAACTAGATCATCAGCATACATATAAAAATCACAATTTTGTAGCACAGTACCAATATCATTTACAAATAGAATAAACAACAGAGGTCCTAACACGGACCCTTGTGGGACTCCAAAACGAACTGGCATTACTTGCGATGTATAATTTCCCATTTTTGTAAATTGACTTCTTCCCGTCAAATAGCTCATTAACCAATTGAGGTTACAATCATCCAGTCTCAATTCCCCCAGAGTTTCAATAAGATATAAATGATGTACAGAGTCAAATGCCTTTTTAAGGTCAATATAACTGGCACAAGATAGGTGTCCTCTATCTCTATTTTCATATAATTTGTTTAAAAAGGCAAATATAGCGTCTCCTGTTCCTAAACCTTGTCTGTAACCATATTGACGCACTGACATTGTACCAGCTCTATTAGTAACATCTGTTATATGACCATGCATAATTTTTTCAGCAATCTTTCCTGGCACCGGGAGAAGAGAAATAGGCCTCCAGTTTTTGATTAGTTTGTTGTTTCCATCCTTTGGAATAGGACTTACCCTAGCAACTTTCCAGATATCAGGAAAGATCCCTGATCCCTGAATGTAATAAAGGGGTCAATACATTAAAACAAAAATAGGCCAAATTGGACTAATCATGGGTAAAACAGAAAAAAGTGCCAAAAATGGGCCATACTGGTCAGATCAAGTCATAGTTGGCTAAAATGTTTGAATAAAACAGGTCAAATTGGCTAAAAATTGGCCAGTTGGCTAAAAATGGTCCAATTGGGTCAAATAGATCAAAATTCGTCAATATAGGTAAAATTAGGCAATAATTATGACCACAATCAGTCCAATTTGACCTACTTTTACCCATTTTGACCTACTCTGACCCAATAATTCCTGATTGGCCCATTACCTCAGATAATTGGGTCAAATAGGTAAAATGGACCAATTGGGTTAAATAGGTCAAAACTGGTCAATAATGGTAAAATTATATCTATTCTTGGCAATATGACTAGAATCAGTCCAATTTGACCTACTTTTGGAATTGGTGCAATTTGACTCTATTTGAAGAAATTTATCCAATTTTAACCACTTGGCCAATGTTTGGTCAAATTGGCCTGTCTTATCTCGAATCAGTCCAATATGACCCACTTTGACCTGAATTAACCTAATTTGACCTTATTGACCTTTTGCCGAAATTGATCTAATTAGACCTATTCAGACCCAATTTGACCTTATCATGCCAGATTTAATATAATTGGGACAGATGAACACAAGATGGGTGCATTGGGTCAAAACAGGTCAATGTGGGTTAGAATAATGATTTTGTAATTTTGGGGCCATTTCAACTTTTTTTTTTGTGATTTAGGGACCTCACATAGCCCCTATGTAGCAAAAGACTTTGTGATATAGGGACTGTTTAACAATTAGGGACTTGACCTAGGCCCTATGTCTCAAAATAGACGATTTTGAGGGATAGGGACATTTTGAACCTTAGGGGCCTCACAGCCCTCGCTTTCAGGCTTCCTGCAGGGCGACTGCTGGCACTCTCGAGGATCAGTTCACAGTCGCTATCCAAACCCCACCTTAGTGCCCCTAAATCCAGGCACATTAAGGCATGGACCATTTGGGAAATTCTTTCGGCTATCAATCATTCTTACACCATCATTCAGACCTATACTGGCATTATCTGTCCCTTAGGATGATTGTGCCTTACGCCTGTGAGTGATTTAGTTATCTCGATAGTACACTAAACATATTACACTCGATGCATTTCAGGCTTTTCCCATTTTCAATGTTTCCTGCATCACATCAGCCTGTTCCTAAAAGTCTTTGGCCCAGCAGTGATTTCAGTTTGTATTGCTGCATATGTACTGGAGCAGTGTTCTTAACCTCTGGCTAGAGGGTGAGCGATTGCTTGTGTTCTATAAAGGCTCCATAATGCCTGAAGAGTTAGGTCATCATGATATAGACCTATAGATGATAGATCTTACTGTATGCCTAGGGAGGCGATTGTCCAGTGGGCGCAGCCATTGCATGGCTGAAGCCGTTTACTAGTGGTTATGTTAAGAATTATTAGATGGGTATTTTGAGATATCGAGCAGAGCATTTGAGAGTGTCTCCTACATGGTGCACTTTTAAAGGCATCATACAGCTTGGTCAGCATGATTCATAAATGCAGCCTTGGTGGGTCTACTCCCCAGGAGATTATTTCAGAATAGTCTATTGTAGCATATTTCAATTTGGCATGTTTCAAATCGTAGTTATTTATGCTATGCCTCAGTCCGTTCTGAAATGGCCTCCAGAGCTGCGACCAAACATCACAAAGCGTTAGAGCCCCATGCAGTCCATCCAGGGTTAGCAGGACGTGAGATGATGACGCCTGGAGGAGGCTGGAGCACCCATTTCGTCCTCCCAATCTCTGCCTTGTCAATATGGCGCGTCTCAAGATGGCCTGTTACTGTTAGCGCCACCCCTCCATGGCACTGGAGGAGGATATATCAAGCCTAGGCCAACGGCAAAGCCTCTCACGCCAAAGTACATATATAAGCCTACCATAGAGCTTCTCATGTCCAAGTGTAGGTCACAGAAAGCCATACATGGGAGCATATATTGTACGGCCTCTGTGTGAGTGGTTGTGTTGTGGATTTTGTTTGTCTAAGCCTACTGTTAGGCTTTTCACGTAGAGGATAGGATTTATGAGCCTATAGCAAAGAAAAACTACTATTTACTACTTTTGCTAGGATCATGGTGTATGGTCATTTTGAAGCTACTGATTATGTGTTAGGTATACATATGATATAAGTCTGCCACTGATGTGTTGATTTGGTGTGGACATCTACACATCAAGTCTTATTCACACAAATCTGACACTAGAGGGTATATGCTGTTAAGTCTCTGGCACTCAGGATGAAAGAAAGAAATTCACCAATTTGCTGGCCACTAAAAAGCTACATGACTTTACAGGACCCTCTATCAAAAAAATGTTATATGGTATTGCCCTCTGTGACTTAGAATAGAGGGGTTTTGTGACAGTAATCACAGCTCTTTGATGAATATATGAATTATGATATTGTGGGTACCTTTTATTCCAATGCCGATGTCTTAGAATGAAAAGGCAATATCACTGCTGCAGGGGCATGTGGTGTATAACCTAAATAAAATTTTACTTTTATTGTAAAGGCAATCTTTTTATACCCCTAGAATGCTATTTCTCTCTAAAAATTGGGGGCAGGCTGACTTCTATTTTTATGCTGATGATGATTGGATGTAAAAGAAAAATGAATTTCCTACTAGGGGCCAAAGCATGCACCTAGAAGGTCAAGAGAACGCCCCCTCCACCTCAGCGTTCAACACACACTATACAGAGCCCCCTCCAGAGCCTGAGAAATAAGTTTTGCTGGTTCATATACGAACGAATAAGGTCCAATATCCGCAGCCCATCTCTCTCTGTATATGTCCTCCACCACGGTACACGTCGGGGAACCATTAAGCCCCTTCGAACTCTGGTCAGCAATGTATATCAGTTTGTATGTCTGGAGCCATTTGGCTATAATGGGTAGTCCGGGCAAGAGTCGACCAATTTAGTTAGTTTGTACCAAAACTAACCACCCTAACAAGTTTCAAACACCATGCGTATGATTTGCGGGGTAAGCAGGTTCCTCTGCTGTAGTTAGGTAAGAAGGTTTCAATTAATCATTATATATATCAATATAATAGACACAGCGTGGTACGGAGCCCCTAATAGGACATACCAAAAATAATTAATTTCACCAGAAAAAATATTGTTGCGGGTACTGAACAATTCCTGCGGGTACTGAACAATTCCTGTGGGTACTGAACAATTCTTGCGGGTACTGAATAATTCTTGCAGGTACTGAATAATTCTTGCGGGTACTGAACAATTCTTGCAGATACTGAACAATTCTTGCGGGTACTAGACAATTCTTGCGGATACTGAACAATTCTTGTGGGTACTAGACAATTCTTGCGGATACTGAACAATTCTTGTAGGTACTAAACAAAAACACAGTCTTTACATTATAATACCTACCTAATTCACTACTATGATACCTGTATGATTTCTAATTTTCCTAATATCTCTTTATTGATGAAAAAAAACACGATCGAAATCGACTCACAACACAGTACCTACACAGTACCTACCTAGTACTTGACAGTACAGGTTTACCCAGTACCTGACCATACCTACCCAGTACCTGACCATACCTACCCAGTACCTGACCATATCTACCCAGTACCTGACCATACCTACCCAGTACCTGACCATACCTACCCAGTACCTGACCGTACCTACCCAGTACCTGACCATACCTACCCAGTACCTGACCATATCTACCCAGTACCTGACCATACCTACCCAGTACCTGACCATACCTACCCAGTACCTGACCGTATACCTACCCAGTACCTGACCATACCTACTCAGTACCTGACCATACCTACCCAGTACCTGACCATACCTACTCAGTACCTGACCATACCTACCCAGTACCTGACCATACCTACCCAGTACCTGACCATACCCACCCAGTACCTGACCATACCTACCCAGTTCCTGACCATACCTACCCAGTACCTGACCGTACCTACCCAGTACCTGACCATACCTACCCAGCATCTGACCATCCCTACCCAGTACCTGACCGTACCTACCCAGTACAGCCAGTATTAATGGAATATAGCATAAATATGACAGCACAAGGTTTGTATATTGATGAATATCGTCAATATACTAACCGTGTGCTGTCATATTTATGCCATATTGCTTTTATACTACCTTTTCCTCCATTTTGTATTAATATCTTACCTGATATCCACGAGAAGACATTTTGTAAAAGCAAGCGATACGGCCCGGGTCACCGCTCTGCGCGAAGCCATTGTTTTTGTTCCTTGCCGGGAGAGGTACCGCAGTGTTTACACACATTTTTCGTATTGAATCCAACCATGACAAATTGAGAAATTAACAGGTTCATATCCTTAGATAGTCTAGATGATCCCTCCATACGTATTATGTCCAATATAGAGTCTTCACCGGTGGGCCGATTCTGTATTATCACCCACCTTGGGGAGTCAGGTTCCTGTCTGGCATAGTTTAATTTTCAAACAATAGGTGTCTCTGACCTCTCTCTTTCTCTATGTGTGCTAGTGGTGCCCTCTAGGGTGAGGCCTGGACACTAGGCAGACCGGAAACTGACTGTGCAAGGCATTATGGGATATCAGAGATCCGACTATATTCAAAATAAAGAAAAATCCATTGATTTTTCAAAGCGGTCCAAAATTTTCAGCGTCTTTCTAGTACAACGAGAACTTGACCTATATCCGCATCCAGGCCACTGACACACTTTCGTCGGACAAGGAGGTGGGTGGGAATGGCTGGACCGCGACCCGCTTATGATGGAAAAATCAATGGATTCTTCTTTATTGTTAATATTATGGACTCATTTGGTATGGAGGGATCATCTAGACGATCTAAGGATGTATTCTTTTTAATATCTCGACATGTCATGGTTTGATTCCATACAAAAACTGGGTGGACACACGGACCTTTCACTATCTGGTTAGTAGAGTTCAACCTTTGCTTTGATTTTCCTCACCGTTCAGTGTGGCGCAATGGCTAACGTCCTCGCCAACCAGCACTGCCGCCGGGGTTCAATTCTCCTACGAGTTTGGACGGTTTTTCACATTGAAACAATGGCGAGA
This sequence comes from Acholoe squamosa, assembly GCA_949317995.1. NCBI lineage: Eukaryota > Metazoa > Annelida > Polychaeta > Phyllodocida > Polynoidae > Acholoe > Acholoe squamosa. The sequence goes on from OX439040.1 coordinate 20,244,250, forward strand.
CTGAATTTGTATGTCTCCCAAAATTTCCCAAAATATTCCAACTTGACCTCGAAAAAGTATATCCAAAAATCCCTAAAATGAACATGTGCGTATATGCTCTCATAATGCACTGGTAGGAGAGGACATAACAGTAAGGGAGGTGGCAGAATAGTGGTATAAAGCTGAATAGTAGCTTTTTTGCCTAGGCTTTTTTTTTATATAAAGGCCACATGACTCGAGCCATATGCCAAATACACGTCATGTGAGTTCAATGTTATATTTATTACACAATCAGATTATATTATTCTACCCATTCTACTATATTTCTTTCTACCATTGTTTGGGTCATTTTGATGATAAATCGGCACTATTTTGATGTTAGATCGGCAAAATTGTTGTTGTTTACACGGTGATTGCCCTGTGGCGTGATCAGGAGCATGCGGTGTTCTGATTGGTCAATGTAAATGAGGTGGGCATGGCCTAGTTGAAATGCTGGTTTCTGATTGGTTTAGAAATATACCCTATGATTGTTTGGTATGTATTTACATACCATATGACCAGGCAAATACTCCTTGGTCCCTTTGCTCTTGTATAAAATCGCAGGTAAAACGGATTTTAATCATTTGTGAGTGTAATAACTGGCAATACCTAGGAGCCCATACCTACCCAGTACCTGTCCTGAGGGGGTCGTTATTTATAAACAGGGGGTGTGGCAAGCGAAATATTTACCCCCAATAACAGAATTTTGGAAACTGTGATATAAAATTTTTGAATATAGGAGCTGTTTAGATTCTGATGTCAACGATGTTTGACAAGGCAAATAATATATAGGCGTATATTCTAAAAAAAAAGCCCAATTACCCGGGATATCATGATGTTACATTGGCCCAAAGTCTCATATTCTTCAGGTTTCTATCCTCTTCATTCCATCTCTTAGCTGGACTACTGTGGACATTCAGATCAGCATACCCCACTTTTACACCTCATGAGTCAAAGTTTGAGGTATACAAGGAATTATCTGTGTCTTTTGACGTTAAGACAGTGTAGTCATTAGGCCCATATATTAACAGGGAGTGGTCGAGCCTTGGTGAGACTACTCCCCGTGTACATTGGACATAGAGCTCTATGAGAGGTTTACAATATGGCTCTAGACTCCAAAGAAATCGACCGGGCAACATTGGCCATTTTGGGGCTTAGTGACATATACACGACATTTTCTAAAATCGACAGGCAGGCATGGACTGTTCTTAAAATCATCGGGAGGGGGGTATTAACTTGACCTTTCCTAAAATTGACAGAGGACATGGGGGACCAGACCCCCCCCCCCCAAGGGGCCCAACATGCCCGCGTACCATATGGTCAATTTTTAGGGTTTAATTTTTTTTAATCTCAAAATTGCCCCAGGAGGCCATTTCCTAAGGTACTAAGACTGCATACAGCCACTACGATTTGCCAAACTTACAGTAACTGTTGGTGCCAGTGATCGTGGATGATGCCCTCCGGCAGCTCTGTACGACCAGCACTTGTGTAACAATCACATAGAGTTTGGTAGTGCGGTCGAAGTGCTGCAGCTGCTATATAACCAATACTGTTGGGCTGAATTGTTAATAAAATAAGGGTTCCCACTACGATTTGAAAATACCAACCTTGTATATACAGATGTGAAGTGACTACAACATTCTCTGAGAGCCTTTGATGCTATAATGATATAGCATATGGGTATTATTTTCTCCTTTTACCATTATGCGCTCCTCAATGCTCTGACCCCGAGGGCGTGTATATAGTGACCAAGGGCACACAGCTCACCTGAACCACTCACTGATTGGTCTCTAAATACCCTTTCCCTACCCCTTTCCCTAGGTAAAGCATGGTCCTTTTTGTTTAAAGGCAGTATTGTAGGCCTAGGCCGCAGTCTCAAGAGCATAGTGTATTAAGGCAGCCAAGGTACTTGCCAGGAGGGTCTTGCCAAAACATAACGAGGAAGAACCTGTTAAATATTTTCATATCATTGACAAAACATTTACAGTATAAAGCATGGGAAAACTCTTTTTGAGTTGTGGAAAAACGTGCACTTTTTACCAAAACGAGTTTCGGAAATTTTATTTATCAATATGAAAACGTGCACGTTTTCATTATTGGTTCTCATTTCCTTTTTGGCAAGACCCTCCAGAACTGCTTCATGAGAAAAAGGGGATAATGGTGGTGCAGTAGACCTTCAAGGGCCATATAACCAATGGATAAGGTTCTTTTGTCATCAGGCTTCCCTAACCCACTAAAAAGCGTCTATACCTTATCTTCCTATCCAATTGGATGTGTGTGGTGCAGATATGTGCGCGGGGACCAACACATTCCTCTGTGAAATTGTGTAATAACGTTCTCACCATGAATATGACCTTTGCTGTTGAAATGGCATTAAACATCTATTACTCACTCACTCATTCATTTCTTATCATGTTGTCCCGATGAATTTACTCACCAGGACTGCATTAATATTATTATTATTATTATTATTATTTTATTAAGCATACTTGTCCATATATAGGACGGTTTTCCGCAGCCAGGGTGGTTTACAGGTACTGGCTGTCATCAATAATAAGTTAGGCCAATCAGTGACCTCTAGAAGGTAGGTTGGCAACAAGTCGCAGTTAAAGATAAATAATAATCTGATTTTAAATGGGGATATATGATTATTAGCATTCAATTGGCTTGGGAATAGATGTGGCCATGGAAGTGAAGGTAAATCAAGGTAGTGTATGGCATTATGTAAGCAGTTTTTTTATTGCATTATTGAATCTTCTTTTAATTGGCAGCCTTTGAGTTTCAACAGTTAGTTTATCCCTCAATTCCACTCCTCTGTAGTATGGGGATTTTTGATAAAAGGAAGTTCTTGCACGCCTTTTTGCAAACTTAAGCTTTCTATTCCCTCTTGTTCTTATATTCTCTATTTCTATAGCCTCACCATTCCTAGCCTTTTTCCACATTATATTTAACTGTTGGATGGTGTGGCGCGTCTTTAATTTTTCAACTTTACATTGTACATGGAGATTGTCTATACTTATTTGGCGGACATGTTACTGGACACAGATTCGTAATGCAGAATTCTGTATGCGTTGCAGCTTAATTAACTCTGCAGCATGGGCACTGCCAGTATAGAAGGAGCAGTAGTCCACTACCGGGCACATCATGACTTTATATATTTGGACTTTCTTAGCTTACTAAGCTTATAAATTCTATTACCTAATGATTTTTTTACCTTTGTGATATGCAAGGTGATGGATAGCTTACAGTCTAGCTCAACACCTAGATAATTGTATGTGTCACAGGTTGGTAGCAGTTCATTGCCAAACATTAGTTGTGGTGATGGCAGATTTTTTAGTTTATATGCCGATCCAATGTGCATGCACATGGACTTCTGCATGTTAACTGTCATAGAGTTCACATTACACCATGAGTTAATTCTATTGAGATCATCTTGTAAAAGGTTGATAGCCCTATCTTGACTATCAGCGCCAACATATAATATTACATCATCGGCATACATAGCGTATTTACAATTACAGATTTCGTCAGCTAGGTCATTTATAAATAGCACAAATAGCAGGGGTCCTAATATGGAGCCCTGTGGTACTCCAAATCTGACAGCTGACTCTTGTGATTGATGACCATTTGCAACAGTTTCATGCAAGCGATGTGCCAAATAAGCCATGAGCCATTTTTTCAATTTCCTATGAATATTAAGTTTGCAAATTTTTTTCTACTAATTTTGGGTGGTAGACACTATCAAAGGCTTTGCAGTAGTCAATAAAACAGGCTACTGTTACTAAGCCATCATCCCTGTTGTCATGGAGATCTTTAACTACATGAAATACTGCGTCATTAGTGCCTCAGCCAGGACAAAATCCGTATTGCTGTTTACATAGGATGTTATTATGTTCCAAATGATCAGTCAGAAGCTTATGTATCAATTTCTCCAGTATTTTTCCCGGTAGTGGTAGTAGAGTGATGGGTCACCAATTCTTTATGTTACTAAGATTCCCTTTCTTGGGTATTGGCACAAGTGTCCCTCTAGACCAGCTGATAGGGAAGATACCTTCATCTATACAATTTCTGAAAATTATCACTAAGTCATCTGTCAGAAATAACAAGGCGTCCTTTAGGACTTTGCTGTTTAAACCTTTTAACCCTGATGATTTATCAATATTGATTTTTCTTACCAATTGCTCCACATCATTTTTACTAATAATACCTGGAAGGTCAATTTCCTCCTCATCGTCTGGTATGTCAGGGTCGGGTATCAATTTGCCAGTCTGGGGTAATTTGGTAAACAGGTCTTGAACTATATGTGAGCAGATGAGGGGAAAGGGCCCTACCTGCAGATTTTTAGTACTGGATTTGGCCACTAGGGGAGCTAGAAAGACAAAAAAATGTGAAAAATAGACCAAAAATAGCTTTTATGTACTTTCTTACACAGAAAAAGGTGGTTTTCTCAAAAACGTTTTATTTCCTGGCACTTCCTGTATATTTGGAATTTAAATGGAACGTTTTGAATACAAAACAAGGCCTAAATAAAGGTTTTCAGAGAAATGTCTTGCCATGGCAACCAAAATTATATTCCAAATAGAAAAAAATAATGTCAACTAATAAAATGATTTATGGAGATTCATACGTTGAAAAAAAAGCATAAAGATACAATTTCTAGATCCAAAGTTATGGCTAAATTTATGGAAAGGGATGGTTATTTTTTAATTGATTATTTAAATCATTATGCTAATTAGATGCCTGATTTAACTAAAACAATGAATGATAGAGCTTATTGGCTGTTTTGATACAGTCATGTCATTCCATTTTTCGTGAAGCAATATCTCCACGACTAGACGGCCTATCTACAAGTGTTGTATCTCATTTTAAAGCTGATAACTTCAATTTCATATTTCATATTTAACCTCAGAGGACCCTTTCCCCTCACCTGTTCACATATTTGCAAAATAGTCATCAATATAATTTGCTGTTTCTTCCTTTGGGATAATTGCGCCAGTTATATCATTTATAAGCTGTACATTTAGTTCTTTTTTGTAACTGGGTTTAGTAACTCATTGATTTCTTGCCAAAACTTTACCGGATCCCCAGCTGCCTCCTCTAGGAGATGTAGGGCATGATCATTCGTACCATTATCTAACTGTCTTTGAATTCTATTTTTAATGGTGCGGATTTCTTTTAATAGAGTACAGTCATAAGTGTGTTGTAATTTCCGCAGCATACTCTGTCGGACATTTATTAGCTCTATCATTTCATTGGATACCCAGGGCTTCAATTTCTTTTTAATTTTAATTGTTTTGATAGGGCATGTAATATCAAGATAATGAATTAATTTAGTATAGAGAATATCCCATTGCTGATCAGGGTCATTGGTTCTATGGAAGTCATCTCAGTCTAAACCACTTAAGTATTCATCATCCCCGTTGTAACTTCTATAGCTCTGCCCAGTAAAATTTATATCCTTGTGAGTTTCTCTTGGCTTTTTCCTACAGGCAAATATGTTGTAATGGTCCGCTATCATGCATTCCAGAATACCAGAGTGACTCACTATGTCGCAGTCAGTAATGATGTGATCATTACATGTCCCACCATTATCATGACCATCAGGTCTAGTAAAATCTTCATTCAAATGTTTCATGCTGTATTCACAACATTTATCAAATAACCCTTTTGCCCCATTACTAGTTCTATCTCTAGTGTTGATGTTTAAATCACCAACCAGCCATAGTTCATAATGCTCTCTTTCAACTGCTTTGAGTACACCATCTAGCCTATTGAAAAAAAAAATGTCTAGATCTTTCTTGGGTGGTCTATAGGTATTTGGGATGATAAAGGATTTGTATTTAGGCTTCTCAACAAATATTGCTTGTAGTTCAATGCATTCTTCTATGAGACACAGATTCCAATCAGTCCTGCAATATGGGCTGAATTCCTCATCAATATATGTGATTAATCCACCACCAATTTGATCATTCCTGTCTAGCCAAAATGAGGTCTTACCATGCCAAAATTGTAGGGTCCCATCACTCTGTTGATTTAACCAAGACTTGCATATACATAAAAAATCACAATCGAGGCTTAATTTAATATCAAGTAGTTTTTTGTGCTTAGGCTGCGTGCATAGCATGTAACTATAGTCACACCTTTAAACTATCTAGGAATGCCTGCGTTCTTACCAGTTGCATTTTGCATTCAAATGTTTCCATAAGATGTGGATGCATTTCATTTGACTGTTGCTGTTAGTCTGATTAAACTAGGAAGGGGGGGCGGTGTTCCCGGGTTGTGCATTTATACATGATCTAACCCTTGGGAATTGCTTCAACCCTGTGGCATTGGCATTTTATATTGACATGCTGTTTGAATACATGCACAACCATTGTGTTAGATAACATACTGTTTAATACACCATGCAGCTCTTACAGGGTTAAAGGACGGAGCTGACCTAAAGGACTGCAATCTCCCCTTAACCAATTCTTTAAAGCATCTCAACCTCCATTATACTTCACATACTTGTAATGTGATTGGGTGGGGCAGAGCAGGGAACCTTTTTATAGTCTGTCTCTGAACTTTTGTTAGATCAATTGGTAGGCCAACTGGTCTGCTGGTCGGTTGGGTGTCTCGCCTGGGTTGATGGATGGTTTCTTTAATCATTCCTTTCCAATGGCACTTTTAAATTACAAAACCTTTGGCTACTGAGGTTCCGCCGAGATTTGAACTCGGATCGCAGGATTCAGAGTCCTGAGTGCTAACCGTTACACCACGGAACCAGCTGCTCCCGGGGCTGAGAGTCTACTGCCTACCCGGCCTACCTACCACCTCCTGAATAACCAAACCTCATAATGGCCACAGTATGACGAGAACCTTTCTTTGTGCAAGAGAACAAGGATATATACAATTATTGTGTGATACAGATGGTTCTATATTCCTTCTCAATACACGTGGAAGATGCGAATTACCAATACTTCTCAGTGCAAGATCATAGAATTTGAAAGGAAGAAGGGGGGGGGCACTGCCACAATAATATACTTTGGATAGATGTGGCGCATCCCCCATCTCCAGCCAAAATTGGGACTCTTATGACTGATTAATGCCTAAATAATGATGCTGACTTCTCATAATGATGAACCACTGGATGCATACTGATAGCATTGGCGAGCAACTCACCAGTACTGCATTAGTGCACCCGTCCTCATTAGATTAGGCCCCTAGGATCGCCCTCATGAATGAATGAATGAATGAATGCAGTACTGGAAATACACTTACTTGGATACTTGGTCCATGCATGATTAAGACAAAGTGCACCATGAAATGACCATGATCTTTATCTTGGACATTATAACTCAGAGGGTAATATATCTGCAATGCCATAGATGTGGAGCCTCACTATAGAAGGCATTTTCTCAGATGGTGGTTTAAAAAGTTCTATTGGCAGCTACCCATCGTGTTACTCTGTATAACCAATATGTGAGAGGTGCTAGCCACAGGATCAAAGTCATTGGCATATGGATGGGGCCCTTAGAAAAGTCCTTATTGACAGATTGGGGTGCTTGTAGAGGACAGGGGATGGGCCGAAGTAAAGAACCAGGGACATGGTCAGGTTAGACGTTCTCATGGGAAATTTGCATTGAAAAGAGTACAGTGATGGCAGCGAAATGGGGAGAGCTAGGTGGTGAGTGGGCTTGGGTACACTGTAAAATAAATGTCGTCAAAATAATAGCGGAATCCTTGTCCCAAAGGTGTCCCAGTGATCCATCGTTATTTTCACAGAGCTTCCTTGTAACAATGTAATACCACCTGGAGATTCTTTTAAAAACTACACTAGTTCACTGCAATACAATTACGGTGGTTCACTGTTCAGTTTTACGAGGATCCCTGTAGATTCAACAGTTATTTCTTACAGTGCAGGGGTTGGTGATGTAAGCACTCATCAGCTAATGGTGAAGCATAGTGCCTTTTGTGTATGTGGAGGACACTTAAATTCCCAATTTGCTAATCAACACAATTGAGCAATGCTCTCCAGTAGCATGCTGTGGGAGTAGAAATACCATACTCCTTTCTTAATATATCTATTCTTTTTGATATCTTTACAACAAGTGTGCAACAGCTGGATCTACAATATGTGACCCATCAAGGAAGCACACCCATCTGCGGGGGATTTTTAATTCCCCATTTGGCCACCAGGGGGCATTGGAGGGGAAACATTACTCTAAAATCAATATGAAAATACATTAAGCTAATAATTATGCAGATTTTAATGGTCTCGTTTAAAATGCTCCATTTTCGATAGAAATGGCTCATATCTGAATGGTAAAATGAACATTTTTCATGAGAAATCAACCTATATGCCTGTTCCTGGTTGCCATGGCAACCATTCCAATAATAAAAATTTGCAGATGTTTATGCCAATTTTTGGGGATACTCACCCAAAACCTGAAACTGAAAACAGAAATGGAAAATTCCTTCTAGATCAAAATCTATGATAAAAATCATCATATTATGTATTTTTTATTATGAAATAGGCTGATCTATTGTGTTTTTAGACATTATTATGGTTTATAATGTATTTAGAGCTTCATCATCGATTTCAGATATGAATGACGACCTATGTTCAAGGAGGGGTTCTGACATAGTTAATAGGAATATCTAAGCCAATGATGTCTCATTTTAAAGATCTTGAGATTAACTTTGATAAGAAATTTCCCTGCAGAGGGGTGTTCTTGCTTGCCTGGTCATATATACTTTTGAAAAAATGCATGATAATATTTCTATAACTGATATTAAATATTTACCGATTCCCATGTTCAGCAATGAAATCATTTTAATCATAGTTTTTACCATTGTTCTCACCTACCATGCAGATCTGGCCTGAAAAGTGGCAGCTACTGGAAGTGAGCAGCGTGAGACACCTAGTGGCTGCTGGGTCGTGAATAACATCCAAGATGGCGACTTCCTCTGGCAATGCTGCGGCGGCGGCCGGTGTGTTTGGAGGGTTGACCATCTGCTGTCTTGTCTGCCTCTTTCTGTTTGGAATCCCCATGGGTATAGCAGGCATCGTGCTTGTCATCTACTTCTCCTGGGTGTAGGTGTCCTGAATATTTTCTAATTGAGATTAAAGAAAAATAGCTGAAGAAATGAGAAATATGTAGTAAAGGTGCCATGATTGATCTGTTACATATTCTTTCCTTTATTTTTCCAAACAGCCCCTACGACCTGAAACTCTCAAAATTATAGTAGGTGATCGTATGTTGTGATGTATACCCCTGATCTGCCATCGTGGATCAGCACTCATGTAGTGACCACATGTTTATTATGATTTGCTAGAGCAGTCTTACTAGCGCAACATAAGTCAACAGTAGCTTAGGACTTCAATGACAATATCTATCCATAGGATTCTCACTGCTGCGATTTGAATAGAGACAGTCGTAGCATGTTAAGAAACTACCTCCAGAACTCCTATCCCAATAGCATTTAAAATCTATGTTTTATTTTACCTTACAGTCCATCTATGACGGAAGTGGGGATCTGTCTGATTGTTGCTGCTGGACTAATGGTTGTAGCTGGGGTCGTCACTCTAATCCTCACCATCGTCTGTGCCGCCAAGTCTGCAGTCACACCGGTAAGTATAGGGTAGGTTTACCTAAAGATGCCCACATACCTTAAGACATCCACCCCAGAAATTAGCCATAGTATTAGATTTCCTACTGAATCGACATTTTTATGAAAAATCTGTGGGGTTTGCAATCCAAGGTATGTGGACGTCTTTAGACTAATCTACCCTACTACAAGATATCGAAATGAGTCAGTCCCAGGGGGCGTTCTAACCTGGCAATCAGAAAAAGGTTATTCTCCCCCCCCCCCCGACCTCCAATTGTTTTCATCTCACATTATATTTAAACACTGATTTTATTAAGATCCTTGTTAGGTTTTATTGGACATTACTCCAAAGGAAAAGTATCACAGAGGCGCCCACAGAGTCGGGTGTCTTGGTAATTCTATTTGAAATGGCGTGTGCATTCTACTTCATATTTCTTTTATCATTTTTATAATTTTGTCCTAACGATTCCCTCAGAGCAACATGGATCTTTAACCAGATACAAATGTATTGAGTTCCTCAATGAGAAGATAGCTATTAGCGCGACTGTGTCGTGTTTATCGGGCAGAAGCAAGAGGGACAGATCAACTTAATACTACGATGCCATACACATAAGCAGATTTGGCCGGAATCTCCCCTATACATTTCCATTTAGGTGATTTTTGCAGAGAATCAGAGCTATTCTCTCAAAATGGGACACAAACCCAGACTAAAGAGTAGTGTTTTTTATCATTGCAAGGTAGAAATTGTTTCTGTTGGGATGTCATTGTGTGCAATCTCAGGCATGCTTGTGTTGTCAAAAAGATGGTTTTGTTTACTAAATCTAGCTGACCTAATGTAAATATTGCACACTTTCACACTGATGACTCTATGCAATGCAATATCAGACAGGTTTGATTTTTACAGTACAAGACCCTGCGATCTGTGTGACTGCTGCGCTGTTATTTATATTTTGCAGCGTTGATATTTACATATTAAACTCCCACCCAATCACAGAGTCTATGCAGGTGCAGGTTAGTTTGTAAATATGGCACACAAGGAGAGTTATCACCCATGAAATGACCCCTGAAATCTCATGTTTACAATATAGGAATGTCAACACCCTATACCTTAAGCAATATAGGGATAACATTCCATGAGAATGTAGCAAAATATCGCGTAGTGGAGCCTCCACTTTTGTTACCTCACTCCCCAATCCCCATTGCCAGGAAGTCACTTCTTAAGACACTACGATTGCATACATCCATACGACTCGAAATATCAATACTGTTCCTATAAGGATTTTGCTATACGACTATACAAGGGTGCAGTCGTAGTATGTTAAGAAATAGTCTCCCGTTATCAGTTTATTCCTTGTGTCACCAAACACTATCCGTATATCGTGAATAATTCTCTGCACGAAGGCTGTAATCTTTTTACACAGTAGATCAAGGTACATAGACTATAACTACCCATAGGGAAGCATACTCAGACATACAAGTCAGTGGCTTATACCTACCCTTACAATATGGTACGAAAGTCGCACATAGAAACCATCATAGATAGCCTTTCACCATATTCTTGTTAATCAAACCAAAATGGCTTATTTGGTATATAAGACTGGAATGATTAATTATACTAGGAGGCTTTGTCTTCTAACAGTAAATGTAATCAAATTCAATAAAAAATCGATTTGACTGAGATAATTAACATAATATAATTATGATATATGATTGCTATAAAACCTATATAATTCCTATATGATTCTTTTCTAAATCTGCAACTTCTGACCCATTTTGTAAGGATGGTTTACTTGCTATATGAGGTCATTATTGTAAAATGGGAGTGATCACATGATAGGTGTGTTTTATAAAAGAGGAGGTACAGTTGTCATAAAGGGTGGGTTTATCCTGGTGTCACATTCCTTGTGCATGATGGAGAAAGATCTGTAGTCTATCTTGTATCACAACGACACGCCATAGCAGCTTTTGATAAAAGCTATGATATGACAATCTGCTAGAAATTTTACCCTTTCTCGGGGGGGGGGGGGGGGCGGTCCGATAAGTTTGCAGTACCTAATATATTTATTGATTGTTGGGCACTTATCGAGAGAGGATAGCTTTTTTACGATCCCGCACATCAGGTACGCGTTGCATAGGCATGAAAATTTACAGTTGGCCATAAAAAAGTTCTCCAAAAGAAATGAAAATCCCTAACAACCTACCCTGATACATGAACATAACATTTTTTTTTAGACTTAAGGTCAGGTCTGCCACAGAGTGTTTATGAGAGCCTAATACCTCATAAAGTCTGTTTACTCAAAAAATATACTGTTTAAAAAAGAACTAAGGTCTTTCTTAAAAGCTTTGAATTTTAATAACTCAAGATACATTGTTATTCACAGGCACAAACAGGGGCAGTCATCACGCCTCCTTTCCAACAACAACAGCAATATCAGCAACAACAACAGATTATCTATAGTTCTCATATTGACCAGGAGATGGTGCCACCACCCTATGCACCTCAGCTCCCAGGATATGGTTATAACGTATGGCAGCAGCCTGGGACAGCCTTCCAGAATTCCAGTGCACCACCCCCACCTTATCAGGCACCCATGGGGCAGGCAGATAAACCCCCTCCTCATCAACCACAGTCCATACCAGCTGTAACATCATAATTCAACAGTAATAGGAATCTGGGTGTCAACCCACATGATTTCTTTTTTAGCAATGGCCATATGCAACCTTTGAAATAGAGAATTTTAACAATGATACATAAGCTTTTCACTAATGATGCAAACTGGTGATACTAGAATACTGGAATATTATCCCTAGAGGTTATTTCAAAATGGATTAATATCACAGACCTTCAAATAGTGGTGGGAGACAATCCTATGATATCAATAGCACACTACATTGGTTTGATGGCCACTATCAGGGTTATCATCTCTCTCTGGGAAATCCTATACAATATTGATGACATACTGGTCCACTTTAGTGAGCAGACATGGGTCATTCATTCATACAGTTCCATGGCCTCAGACAATGTAATTCTTTTTTCATATGATAGTGGGGTTTGGTACACTGACAAGAGTCCTGGATTCGCAATTTTCATGATACATATTTCCATGCCTTTTGTGATAATTCTGGTGCTATCAGGCCTACTGTTTTATTATGTGATGTAACTTTATGAACATAGAGCATATTAGATATTTGTAAGTCTGAAACATACTTTTCAGTCTTTGCTGGCAATATTTATAAGCTTATATCTATATTTTATGTATCTTTGCACCACTGTTAACATTCTCATTCTATGTAATCTAGAATTCTGAAAGTATCTAATTTTGGGTCAAATGAAACTAGATAAAATGGATATTTAAGACCTACTAGTGGCTTCACCACTACAGTTTGAAGCAAAAGTATTCAGGGCAATTGGTGGCCTGTATTCACGGGAATACCACCACCCCCCACCCCCGCCATATAGGCCTACAGCAGAGTCGGTCACCCTTCCCCATCAGCGTGGGAAAGATCCACAGCAGATAGTGTCTGTGTGTCCCACTTCACCAGGCCGCAAGGATACCTAACTACAACACTCTCCCAGCAGATTCTCTCTGAAGTGCCGTGTCAAAACTTTGAGTGTGGTTATCTTAATTATCTTATGTTGTATCATCTATTTTTCCTAGAGCGAGTGCTATTATGGTATGTACATACAATTCATGTAAATATTTGTTAAGGTTAATTTAGGGCTTCACTGGAGGAGAAAACAATGGAGTGCACTCTCTGCAAGAGTATGTGTATATTAGAGACATATTTTCTTTGACTAAACCCTCATTCTAAAAACTGGTTAAATGAGTATAAAGAGAAGCGTTTATGGGATCCTAAAAATATTTCTTAAATTGAAATTGAAGAAAAAGATTGAGTTAATTTTGAAAAAAAAATACAATAGTCTCTCCTCACTAAACTGGTACTGACGTGTACTAGGCCTGACTCTATCATAATGGCTGCAATAGACCTACCAGCAACAAAGCAACCACGATTTTAATATGGGGTAATAATCTATCTTATAAATTGTCACATATAATAGATTTTTTTTCAAACCAGAATCTAAAGCTTTAATGTGATACAATGGCAGCATTTTAACTGCATGTGATGAGACTTTTCGCTGTATGATGGTACATAATGTCTGACTAGCAACTTTTACAAGGCAAAGAAGGGGAATGGGCATAAAGTATACTAATATAGACATTGTGGAAACAGCATAAATTGAACTATGGAATAGAGAAAGGCACTGCATAAGATAATAATATTATAGGTACATATACCATTGGCTGCCTACATGCTTTAAATGTCTTTAAGTATAATTATTAGTTAAAGATTATCAGTAAGAGTAATCAAATAAATTATCTTAATACATAATACAAACTTATTGTTGTGCCTTGTGTTCATAGTCATAAAGAAAGGAAAATATAGCTTTCATAGTCTGAAAATGTATTTTTTCTCTCAAACCGAACGACCATTTAAAACTGAATAATTTGGCTAATCCCAGGTGGTTCACCCCTCGGATTCTGAAAGGGGGGGGGGCTGTAAGCCACTGGTTTTAGGCCTACAAAACTGTGGGTTAACTGACTTAACCGCCCAGTTACTTGAAATAATCACAGTCTGTTTCCTTTTAATCTAAGGTGTCACATCTTTAAGAAACACATTAAGTTCATAAGACAGTTTGGTTTAGTTGCAGTTTCATCATCAGATGGGAGCACTGAAATAAAGTCATTGGGACATTTCGAACGAGTCCCTATACAACACTGGGTGGCAGCACCAAACTGCAAGTGCACATAAGTTCTCTGAGCAATCTACTTGTTGTAAAGCACATCAGTGTCAACAGGAGATGCTCTTTTTTTTAAATTCCCAGATGCTCTTTCCACAGAAATCTACCTCTCCTGTGGTGGCAAAATCACTGATGAGCACATTGGTATTATTTCTCTGGCATCGAGAACAGTCGATCTCACTTACAGTTGAATTGTTTTATCTATGTTGGGCCAAGGGGAAAAAGGTGTGTTTCCAGTAACATGACTTGAAATGGTAAGGTCGGTATGTTGTTTTTTTGGGGTTTTTTTTTCTTCTTTTTTTTTACATTTACATAGGAAATGTTAGGGCACATATCAATGGATGTATCATTTTTTTTCATTGTAAAATAATGCTGGGGAAATGACAACTGTGAGAGAGGGGAAGAACATGAAAAGGGTACATGAAAAATCATCAAAAAGTAATGAAAACATTCTTTAAAATGTGAAAAAAAAATGAGACAGAATTATTCAAAATCATAAAAAAAAAGTTTTTTTGCCCCTGTTTTGCTAGGGTCGGTCGGGTTACTGGAAACAAACCTTTTTTTATTTGGCCTTCGCTGTATTCATGGAGCATACATTATTTTTCTCGATACTATACGCTTTCCTGTTGGATATAGTGACATTAGCTAGCCTCCTATTTATGGATAGAAATCAAATAAACATGATCTAGTGTTATTGGCTTGTGGTACAGAAAATGTAGAGTTGCAAGGGTCTTCTAATCGAACAATATAAAAATAAATTCATTTGTAAAGTTGTAAACCTAGGCACTTTATAAGTTGTCAACATGAAGAGTCTGTGCCAGGGATGACAAGTTAAATCTGACAGATCTTGCCTTGTTTATTTTATGCTGCTCACTTTGGAGACCCATTTTCTCAGTGAGGCACATGCGGTGTCAATGCACCAATGTTGAAGTTGTCCTAAAAAAAGCAGACAAAATGAATTAGAGCATTGTGTCCATGTAGAAGATAAGAATATCACTATGGCATTTTGATTGCTTCCTGGAGTCTTTTTAAGGGATGTAAGGTAGGCATTCATTACCTCAAAAAAGGTGTCAAAGGTGTCAACATAAAGGTGCTCACCCAGTTCACCCATCCATCATAACAAACTCAGTCAGTGGCCACTCAGAGTTTATGTATACAGCCGCAGCTGTCACGAGAGTGGCCTCTTTTTCATTTGGATTTCTCCTTACATTCAGGCCGCTTTTAAAATAACTTGTTTCTCATGACCACCAAGTCACGAAAAAAAGTGACGAGAAATGAGTTTTCCTCTTCCCTCGTAGCTATCATACGTGGGTGAGAGTAGGCTTTGCCCAACTCCCATCCAATGAAAGCCTTGTCCGTTCAATGCCCCCCCTCCCATATCCACAGAGCCTCCCCCGCATCCTTAAGAAGAGATCATTGCTAATCAAGAGTTTGATAGGGCTTAAAATGCATCTAGATCCTGTCATTTTTATTATTATTGTAGGGGAACATGATTTCCCGTGCCCGGTTGGCCGACCCGCAGGGGCGGGTCACCGGGTAGTCACATGTTCCCTATCGGTATCACACCGATCCAGGCGTGGGTGGAAGGCAGAGAACGTCGTACGGGGAAGTAGCTCAGTGGTAGAGCAATCGTCTGAAGACTGAGAGGTCCAGGGTTCGAAACCCGGTTTCCCTAAAAACGTTTTCGCCGACCCCTACATTATATTTATCACTATTCATTAAATTCAATTCAAACTTTCGTACATTGATCTGAAACAAACTGCCTTTTTGTTTCCCCCCTTTCCCCCCCCCCTCCCTCTCTCTTTATTCTTTTTTTCTTAATTTCTTTTTTTTTGCCTTACTGATTGCTGGCATGAAAGGTGTGTCTCATTTTCACCTATATCCTGAGGTTACATTGTTAGACGATGACGCTTGTTCCCGATAAAGCTATAAAGGCTGTATAGTGTGTTGGGCTGGGTACCAGCAAGTCCACCCACACACCACATACCAGCTACAACAGGCAGTTACTATAACAACTCACATCGTGTTTTACATAGCCATAAAAGGTTGTCCCAATGGTTTTATTTTACCCTTAGATATCTTTTTTTTGTGTGTCTATCTTTTCTTTCTTTAATTTCCTCAAATCTTAAAATAAGCTCAGTGTTGAATCACAATAAACCGAGGATCAATGTTAATCAACTAGAATCCAATGTTGATTCAATGCATGTGCTCATTTAGAGACTGAAATTACTATTGTTATGATGAGCCTGCAACTAAAAGATAATAAAATATATTTTGAAAGAGCTAAGCCTGCAAAGGTAATAGCTAGATTATTATGAACCATTATAGAACTATATGACCCCTCCATACCTGCATAAACATTGTATATAAAGTCATTAATGACATTTGTGACTTCTTTTACTTAAGTTTGAAATGAAGCTGATAAACGTGTAAAGAGGGGGAGGTTTAGTTTTTAAGTAATCGCGTAAGTGTTTAAATTGTATAATAGTTTGACTATTTTGTGAAGGATCGATAGTATTTAACCAAATATCCGAATCCTGTGAGGACTTCAATTCTGCCTAGTTCTATTACAATGTGCCTATAATGTTACATGAATTCCCTGTGATATGATATCCCTAGAGACAATGTCTAATGTTGTACTAGGACTCTGGTATCATGTGGAGATTAAATTGCCTCTCTTTTTTAATCTTTAAAGACTGCAGTATGCATTCATATAGGATGCCCTTTTTTCATCGATGGTGTATGAATGTAATCCTGACAAGTCACAAGCCAATGCCTCTCATGTCGACACTGCAGGCTTGCGACTCTGCTGCACTTTTAGAACTTACTGTTAAATCTATCAGGTATCATTGCAAAATTGAACAGTGAACCAATATGTAATGCAGTGAAGCTGTGTAGTTTTTACAATGAAGCCCCAGGTGGCAGTACAGTAAAGCACTGTGGTAGCCTACAAGGACTCCTTGTGATAATAATGGTGAAATACCTGTAACAAAGTTACCAGAGATCCATTGTTATTTTGATGACATTCTTTTTACAGCGTGAAGTCATGATGCAGCAATGCAGAGCTTGTACATCACCAGCCAATGCTGCATTTCCGCATCATGCTTATAAAGGAACACAAGTCAAGATGCATCATGCTGATGAAGGAACACAAGCCAAGGTGCCTTTTGTAGTATCTAATTGATTAAAGCTTTCAACATCGACTACTATGGTGTGATTTAACCCATTTTGGTACTGATTAATATTGCAATTCATGTCATACATAATCTAATTCATGTCTAATTCATGTCATACATAATCTAAAATACAAGTGACCACACTTCCTATTGAAATATAAGTTTAGAAAATGAGGATATAATCAATTATTTCCATCTATTTTGAGTGTTCTCATGGTTTCTCCCCTTACAGGTGCAAGTAGACTGTACGAAGGCATCAGTAGATGGATGAAAACAAATATTGATGAAAAACAACTGACATTAGGATAGGATTACAGAATATAAAAGTACGTTTTTAGTACATTTTACTGCACTAAGGCAGTGTCACATCAATAGTGTAAAGACCTATCTTATCGGATTTAGCATTCCATTCAAATCTCAGGCATTTTTTTCATTGGATTCTAGATAACGTTGGTATGATTTATACCACTGGGAGGGGCTCTATACATGCTTGTTATGGTCCGGTTAGCACTAACATTAATATCGATTTGTCCTATAACAGGGACAGAGCGAGCAGTGCCAAAAGCTTTTAAATATATATTTTCCTCCCTCCTTAGAGTGCAGCAATAGGTTCTAAATTATCTATAGAGTTTTTATAGAGAGAAGGGGGCAAATTTCCCCAAGCCCCCCCCCCACCCACCCACCCACAATTCAAGCTGCATTTCCCCTTCATTGGTACTAAGCTGTATCAAACAATCATGACCCAACATATACACTCGATATTTTTAGATACTCAATGATACATCTCTGCCCCCCCCTCCCCCCTCAACCATCACCACCAGTAACCCCTTCTAGTGTCCCCTGTATGGATACCCCTACTTTTTCTATACCCCCCTCCCCCTCGTTTGGCTGTTATGATATCATGTCTATTACATGTAAAGGCCCCACCCAGGTGCAATCACACCTGTACTTTTACCACTATGGGCAATCCATAAATCATTCAAATTGTTCGAAATTCAGCTGTCACCTGGTTTTACTTCTTTTTAATCCCTTCATTCCCTTCATCCATTTCCCATGGTAGTGGTGTTTGCCCACGCCCAGGTAGGCATGCATGTACCGCCACAACTCGATCTGCTTTCAGAGTAGGAAAGTGGATATCCAGCTGTTGACATTTTTCTACTTTTTTTTTGTGCAGTATTTGTTGGTGCAGAATAGGTAATGAGATGGTTGTATTTACATGCTGACCCTACTGCAGCCCAAAAGGGGCACATGGAGGTATGTTTGTGGTACCATATCAAATAATGACTTATGTTGGTCTAAATAAGGTACAAACATATATATGTCCAGCTACCAATAGCCATTATCGAGAGCGTATTATGAATCAAATAAAAGTCTAGCTCTTTAGTGGGGGGGGGGGGGGGGGACTTGTAAAAATTCCTTTAGGTGGGATGTCACAAGGATAAGATTTGGAAAGGAACAACTTAATTATTGTTGGATGGATCGACGATATCCTCCTACCCCATCCTTTGTTAAAAATAAAATAGAAGCATTCCTAGATAAGTCCTGACCAGCCGGCCTAGATTTGCTTGATAATATTAATGTTATAATAAGATTTGTTCATGTCTTAATAATGTTTATGTTATAATAACCATGATATAATATGCCTACTACCCTCCCTGCCTGAGGTCGTGAGAAGTAAGGGAGTGGTCATTATTTATCAACAGGGGCGGGTGGTGGTTTTCGCGCAGATGCGCAGAAATTTTGTACACCCCCCCTCGACGGTAGTCAAAAATTTTTGCGCCCCCCCACACCGGAGGCGCGGAGAGTTTTCGCGCCCCTCTTTGATCTATAGTAGCGCGCTGGCTTTTTTACTAAAAAGAAGGTGAATTTTTTTAGCCCCCCCTCAAGAGGGTTCAAAATTTTTTTAGCCCCCCCCCCTCGGGAGGGGTCTGAAAATTTTACGCCCCCCCCCCCCTCAAACCCACCACCCCCCCCCCCTGTTGATAAATAATGACCACTCCCTAAAGGAGAGGGGACTGAAGCCAGTCTACCGTTCGCCGTGTACCCACATGATTCGTCTCTGTTGTCAAAAATATCAAAATCCGTATCAAATTCCTCCTTTGGCCCTTGTGGGACACCACAGCAAAGCCTGGCTCAGTTTTCCCGCGCGTCCTGTGTGTTGAGGAGACACCATTCTCCATCCGGCTCTAGCCCCTACATGTAGCACACTGCACAGTTGGTATCATACATCTGTAGCCACATTCTACAACCATGCCTAAGTGCCCTCGTTGTCAGAAAGAAGTCTATTTTGGTAAGTACATTTATAATACATGTAAATATTCCTATATTATAAGTACATGTAGTAGAGTTTGGAATAGTGCTGGGGGTGCTGGGGTATCACTCTGGGTAGACTCGATCCCTTGTAGAAAGCATAATAATTGAATATTAAACCTAATAAGGTGTAGTTTAATATGAATTATTCCTAAGTGTTATGGCATTAAGCCATAGGGGTGGCTATGGTATATAGCAGGACCCAAAAAGGATTGCAGTCTATTTCTCTCCAGGTTGTGACATATTGTGGGCGTAAATCAGTTTCAGTGGTTTCGTCAGTATATAATAAGAGCCCATGTAATCTGTTCCAGGACATGTATTTTTTTAAAGTAACAATTAATCACAGGGTAGTTGAGACAACCTTTGATAGAGGAAACAGGATATAGCTGTAGGTCAACCCCTCTGCTCCCCCAAAGCAAAATGTATGTTTATCAAAACTAGAAGTATATGAGGGGACCCTGGAGTACTTTAATATGCAGGCTTATGTAGAGTCTTAGAAACATCCCTATCTTATCTCAATATGATTTGAGTGTTAGGCGTAGGCACCTTATCCTTTGCCCCACGTGCTCAAAAGTGCTGACAAAAACGTCATCAATAACACTCATAGATAAGATGGGTGTAAAGACCTAATTTAAAGCTGGTATAAAATCAGGTATGGCTCTTTCTGAAATGTATTTCAGAAAAGTGTATACCTCTCCCCCAGTCATAGGGTGCCATTTATTCTGGTAAGAGGCGTCTAATTACAATGCACAGCACTGGACTGAAGTTTCAGCTGGTCTTTCCTCTTTGGTGGGAAACCACTTGGTTAATCTTTACTGGTCAAAGCCTGATGATGGCAGCACTGAGTGGTCTGCTCTCCTGTAAGACATCCAAATCAGTCACCTCCACTATAGAATACTCTGCTTCAGATGGAGCCACTTTCCCAGCTTTAAGCCCCAGTAGGTGGCATTACCGCAGTCATGGGGAGTCTAGTATGCTTCTGACTCTATGGGCTTGGTACATTACCGCAGTCATGGGGAGTCTGGTATGATTCTGACTCTATGGGCTTGGTACATTACCGCAGTCATGGGGAGTCTGGTATGATTCTGACTCTATGGGCTTGGTACATTACCGCAGTCATGGGAAGTCTGGTATGATTCTGACTCTATGGGCTTGGTACATTACCGCAATCATGGGGAGTCTGGTATGATTCTGACTCTATGGGCTTGGTACATTACCGCAGTCATGGGGAGTCTGGTATGATTCTGACTCTATCGGCTTGGTACACTCTTAGAGTAAGTAACCCACCGGGCGTCATTGGTGCATTATGATGACAAAAATTATTACATGAGATTTGACACATTATTTGTCCATTCTGAGAGTCCTTATTTTTCAGCAATGGGGAGGTGGTTGGTAGATTTCCATGCGAGCACTCTTTCATTTCATTTCCCTTACTCTCCTTAGGAGTGTATTGGACCCCGCCCCCTTCTCTCCTTGTGAACTATAGTAACGCAAATGCTAATCTCTAGTCTGGAAAAATTTGTGTCTGGCCCCTTTTCCAAAAAAGGAAAAACACAGCACCTTTAAGGCCTACTTTGACTCAAAAAAGAAAAGCTGTTCATTTAAATTGTATTATTCTGAAATAGTAAATTATCTCAAGTGGCATACCCGTTCATAATTCATCCAAGCTCATTTGATTTCCCATTTATCATGCAAAGTGTCCAGTGCGATAGTTACAGATAGGTAAATGACAGCTGTAGAGTGTTGGTCATGTTGTTCAAATACATGTGACATTTTGTACCTGAGCTGGCAGTGGTAGGTGGTTATGGAGGTCAGGTCCTGACCAGACTGTTTACCCTTTAACGGCCGTTGATGCAGGAATGCATCATGCCCATTGGTTGCCATGATGCAACAATGAAGTGCTGGCGAGTCTGCTCGCCAGCACTTCATTGGAGCATCATGCCAACCCTCGGCGGATGTATCTACCCTGCAGGGCACTATGTTATTCGCTGTTAGGATGAATAGATGCAGCCCTAACTCCCAGATAGTTTATTCCTTCATCGTGACAACCTTATCAAATTTAGACACTGCCATAGGGTAAGCATGTTCCAATGCAATGCTGTTGAGTAGACTCACCTGCACTGCATTGGTGCACCATGACCACCAAGGGGTGTGAACCTGGAGGCATCATGACGCCCCTTAAGGGTTAGCACTGGCATTATACCACATGCATCAGATTGATCAATATAACATTACACTAACCATTGGCAAGGTTATCACTATATATATATATATATATATATAAATGCCCCTCCCACTGCCATGTCCTCTTTTTTTTTAACAACTAATGGAATGATAATGGGATAAGCATTGTGTTTGGTGATTCTATAGATGCTACCATCTTCCTCCATGCACCTTGCTCCATGGCCCTGGCAAGTATAGTTTAGACAAAACAATGGGGGTTTTTAAGGTTAGTGACCAATACCATACCGTATTATACTGATTGGCACCCAAAATCGGTGAAAAATACCCTATGTTTGTACATTACCGGTAAATACAGATGATCCATATTATTTGTCAAACAGTATCTGTGACAATTGTCATACAGGTTCAAAATCGGCATGGAAATTGTAGACCCTATTTAGTCAGGTCCAGGTTTATTCATTTCTACCTGGGGAATTCAAATTATGAATTTTACAGAACGCAACTACTCTATAGATGTAACTTACACACGGGAATATTCTTTGTAAAAATGGATGGAAAAATCTGTGTAAAAAGACAAAATTGGGTGGAAAATACAGTTTACTTTAATACCTTGATTTCCTATTGTCTGCTTGGAGAATGTCTGATCTGCATATATGATAATACCCTTTAACCCCCACCACCTACAGTAAAAACGATTTCACCTTTAACCCATCGAATACCACAGAGTTGTTCCCCTTCAATGAGCATGAGGGTTGAGATACACCCACAGTGGGGTGTTTCAGAAGCCAGACATGATAATGAACATTAAATATCTGTTTCTAAAACTGTAAGATTCTAAACTTACAACTGCAACCATTATCATCTCTCACCAGTCATATAGTTATAGACACAGTAAGATAATGGTAATGCTTTAGAAACACATGCAGTTATAAGCCTACAATCACTATTAAAACTGCTATCATATCTCCTTATGACCGGTTGTAAACATTACCTGCTTCTGAAACACCCCACAGGGATCCCCATGATGCACCAATGCAATGCTAGTGAGTTACTCACCACAAACACATTACTGTGCATCATGACAACAAAGCAGTAGGAAACTTAAAGCACTATCTGTGCCAGGATCTGCGAAAAGGGGGCTTAGTGCAAAGCTCTACAAAGGGTTAGACCTGGAATAGCAAACAGATTTGTGGTTGACAGGTAGACGGCATTGTAGGATGAACATGATCCTGATAGCACCGACCCGGAACAATGACCCTTTTCATATAGTATGGTTTCCCCACCCTACAGGAAATATCAGTTCATAAATAACTAGTTACGTAAGCTGCAGTGCCTGGTTGGAAATAGAAGTGGTCGAAAAAAAAGATTCATTATCATTATTTAGAGAAAAGATTAATCTATTTGATGGTCAGATATTAAAGATTTCGTAATGATGAAGTGGGGCTGAAATATCATGTTTAGTCACTATTAATCTAGGATGAAAGTAGTACAAAAACATGTATATTGTTATTTAATCTATACTATCATCACTCTTCACCTTGATTTATAAAAGCAATAAGGTATATATGCTTCCACGCAAGATCAGTATTATGAATGCCCTTGTGCATAAGTTTAGACATGTTCCTTGCTTAGTTATAAACCTTTACTGATGACTGAGATCACCGTGCTAGTATGTTTATCTAGACAATACAGATGTGTGTATGTATACATAACATCTTGAGCAAAGGAATAAATCCTGTTTATATAAATACATGGATTTATGCCAATGTTTTTTTAATAATTATACCACGAGCCGTAGGAGAATATAGAAAATGTAGTGTATAAAGGTGTAAAAGACATCAAAGACATCACTTATGACTGCTTATGTATATTATGTTTGGAATATCCTCCCCGTACAGGTTTAATATCATTATAAGGAGATGTAGAACCCATACCTTATTTATATATTCTGTTGGTATTTGTGCCAGAGTACAGTTCCATATGTATGGATATCTTATCTATAATGGGTATATCACTAATATATCACAAATAAAGAGCATCCTATTAGACATCCTCTGTTACACCATACAAAATAATTATTGAATCTACCAGGGCTCCGCGTAAACCTAAAAACTGAATTACCGTATTAGTATTGCAGTGAACCAATATAGTTTTTATAAGAAGCCCAAGGTGGCAGTATAGTGGTACAAGGAATCTCTGAAAAATATGATGGATCTCTGGTTGGGACAAGGATTAGAAAGCAAGGATTTCGCCATTATTTCGACATTTTCACAGTGTCTGTTACGATATACATACTGTGCTTAACTCAGCTCCAGATTCACCTAGCTAATCATAGCCTGCAAAAGACCAAACGACTTACACATCTTGTGTTATCAGTTCAGGTGATATAAAGTTCAGATCAAGCACCATCAAAGAAGGCCGACCCTATAAAGTTCCGTCCTGTTATGAGCTGATTTATAAAGGTCAGGCCGTAAAGATGGATTCCCTTCTTCTCCAAGGTTGATTATGACTCTATGATATCCTATTCACTCCCGTTTATGATTTACTTGTACACTGTAAGAAGTAGACAGGGTTATTTTACAGCAAAATCCCTTGGCAACTTTGGTTCCAGTAATTTTGCTGTAAATCTACAGGAGGTGAATCACTGTAATTTTACAGAATAATTCAGAGTGATCATAAAGTAACAGTCACTGTGATCATACAGCAAGCTCATTCAGTTCTACAGAAACATATGCTGTAAATTTACAGAAAAATATGTTGTAGAATTACAGAGAAATTTCTTGTAAATAAACAGCAATATTTTCTGTGAATTGACAGCAAATTTTGCTGTAAATGAACAATAAAATATATTGTAAATTTACAGAAATATTTGCTGGCAACTGAGGTTCCAGCAACTATTGCTGTAAAATTACAGAAACTGAATTGTAGAATTACAGCAAGGGGTTCTGTTAATCAACAACAAATGTATTGTATATATAGGTATGTTATCTAAGACACTGCTATATACTCTGCTATTGGGGTCAGTTCTTGGTAATCATCCCCATGATATCATTTATGTGTGCGCTGCATGCATGCATTGATACTATAAACCATGCATGCCTAATGAAGACTACTGAGGGTAAGAGAAGTAGAGAATAATCTCACCCAAACCATTTCATGGTCATTCAGTTTTAACACTGAAATAACCTAAAGGCAGGTAGGCCTATGTTAGCTTCAACCCCAGAGTCCAGGGACTTGTATTTCAAATTTAGACACAGTTATGGTGTCATGTATGCATATCATTGGTTGTTCCTAGTTTCTTCTCAGGTAACCTTGTACAATATCATTGGTGCACAATGCTAGATTGAACCTGTTGAGGTTATTATCATATTGCAATTCATTATTATGCTCTAGGGACAATATTTGATTGGGTGTGCAAAATAAGACTATACATACTAAACATATGGTATACTACTGACATGTAAGGCTATTTTGTTAAACCCTTTGAAGGGCCACTAGGGTGACTGACTGGCCTAGGGCATACTGCATACATAGTAATTATACAGGATCACTCATTGTACACATATGTGGATCAACATGGTAAAAGGTACGCCTGTGAGGGGGTGCACATACATACCTTTTACCGTGTTGATCCACATATATATCTACACCTACAAAGCCTTGGTATTACAGTAAGAGTCACAGTATTTGAGAGTACAGCACTTTCCCTTGTGAGCTTACAAGAGACATCTCTGTTATAAAACATAAACTTTTTACAGTGTATAAGTTAAAATAATTTCTAAGATTTTAAACATTTCTGACCATCATGGAGGATCTGTGAGTAAGATTCAGTTATAACTGCATAAATGCCATAAATGACCATATGGAGAACGTGTCGAACAAATCTAAATTAACTTTTGGTCAGATATTATATCAGAATGATTCAGATATTGAAACAAAAATGCATAAGATTTTCTCACAAGGCTAGAATAAATAAATTATGGTATTGAGAATTATCGAACTTGAATCCCATCTTTGATTTTAACAGAGGTGGTAGGCCTACTACTGTCTTGATACGAACTTAGGGAGTGAACATTTTTTAACAACAGGGGGGGGGGCTGGTGGGTTTGTGCGCGGACGCGCGAAAAAAAATTTCGACCCCCCCTCTTGAGGGGGTAAAATTTTTTTGACCCCCCCATAAGGGACAAAAATCGCACGCGAACGTCCCCTTTTAGCCTATAGTAACGCACGGGGTTTTCCACTGAAAACAGGTGAAATTATTTTGACCCCCCCATCAGAGGTATTGAAAAAATTCTGACCCCCCCAGTCAAGGGGTTGAAAAAATTCTGACCCCCCCCCCTCAAACCCACCGGCTCCCCCCCTGTTGTTAAAAAACGATCAATCCCTTAATTGGTGGGAGGCACTGACTTGTAGGCCGGTGCAAACATACAAACTGGGCTCAGACCCGACAAAGACTGGACGCAGATCAGATTTTGGGGAGATTAGGGTGGTAGTCTGTGCTCTGTCTGAACGTCCCTACTTTTCAGTCTGACCAAAGTCTGTGTAGAACCAAGCCTGTTATATCCTTATTAGCTTGTAGACTGTCGGGGACAGTCCAAAAAAATATCTAACATTGTTTGATATTGCAGATTTCCTCCAGACGCAGACGGGATGCAAAATCCATGTCGAGTCTGCGTCTGTGACTGCCGCAAACACCATGGATGGGACTAGATTTGCGTCCAGTCTGCGTCTGGTCCGCATCCGATCTTGGCTGTTTGTGCCGAGCTTTATCAACAGACGTGATTTTGTGTAGCCACTAAATAACATAGGAGATAAAAACATTGACCCATTAATACCTGCTAGAGGAATGACCAGACTATTAACATCAGCGTACTTCACTGTAGATCTAAACTAACCTTATACAATAAGACATGCCAAAAGTGCGATATATGTGTCAGACTTCTAGACAAAAATGTAATCAATGCACTCTATGGGCTTTTTAGAATCCATTCCAAGGTCCATGCAGTCTTAGGCCACAACCAGATAGAGTGGTCTAGGTCACGAGTCCAAGCTTTTTTCCTTGAATTGGTGTCAGGTTCCACAGAACAGTTTATGAAGAATTCTGAGGGGATTTCCTTGTTTAATTGTTTAATCTAATTCTCAGGATTTGTAGAAGATGCTGACGTTTTCTGGTATAATTTCGTGTAATGCATCCATTAGTTATCTGTCATAAAATGGGGTGCTGAACATTGAAACATTGTCGATTCTGCTGATAACCTTTATTTCATTTCTAACATTAGATTTGTCTGCAGGTTGGAAAATATAAGATATGCCTATGCCTCAGGGGTAGGGGAATATACTGATGTCCAGACACTACCAAAATTATCAACCCAAGAATGTGCAACATTGAAACAAGTAAAATATTTTTGACTGTATGTAGACACATTACCCAAACCACCACATGTGAGCCGCACCCTGGCCTTGGGAAAAGGCTATAAGTCGAAACTGGAGCTGGAAATTACTGCTTTAGTACCATTCTGATGTAGTACCATAAAAAAAACGCACCACTAAGATGAAAAACATCTTAAAAAGCCGCGGAAGACCTCTGAAATGACCTTTAACCCACGGCTTATAGACGGGGTTTTACAGAAATTGTCTGTTTGGTGACTTTGGTTAATACAATGATTAGCACTATGTTGGCATTTGCCATGTATGTACAGACTCATGGCGTCTAACCTAGACTGCTGACCTCAACCTTGGGTTCTGAAAGGCCTCTATCTGTATGGTGGTTAACCCATAACTCGACCACTGTGACTGGTTAATACCTAAAGGCTGCCCCCACGCCCTAGCCCAGTGGGCACATAACGTTGAATCAACGTTGAAACAATATTGG
The DNA here is from genome assembly GCA_949317995.1 of Acholoe squamosa. Taxonomy (NCBI): domain Eukaryota; kingdom Metazoa; phylum Annelida; class Polychaeta; order Phyllodocida; family Polynoidae; genus Acholoe; species Acholoe squamosa. Next base: position 20,272,202 of record OX439040.1, read on the forward strand.
TCATTGTTGACCAAGTCGCTTCAAAATTGAATCTGTGCTTTGAGCCCACTGAGCATTAGACAGCTAATTTTCACAAACTAGGGTTTTGGGTTTTATACACGATATTTGTACTGTAATTGATGAGGTGCTATTTATTGCCTACATACCTGCTGTATTCCCACGTTGCGCCTTATAGAATCTGCCCGAAGTTAGGGTGTGCTTTATAGACGAGGATTCCATTGCAATATAACAATACTAAATGACTAGTATTTTACCCCTGATAGCCTTCTTGGTTTTACATGAACTCAGGGTGCATCTTATACGCAGGGTAATTTTCCTAGATTCACCAAGATTGGTTGGCTTGAGGTACCAACTTCTGCGAGTGTTCGAATGATGGGCAGACTACCCTATAAGTGTGTTTGATACACAAGGTACTTCATTGACCTTATAGAGTGTGATTAGCTGTTTGTGTGACTGACTGTTTCTGTACTAAGGGAGTGGTCATTATTTATCAACAGGGGGGGAGGGTGGGTTTGAGGGGGGGGCGTAAAATTTTCAGACCCCTCCCGAGGGGGAGCTAAAAATATTTTGACCCCTCTTGAGGGGGGGGGCTAAAAAAATTCACCCTCTTTTTAGCAAAAAAAACCCGTGCGCTACTATAGATCAAAGAGTGGCGCGAAAACTCTCTGCGCCTCTGGCACGGGGGGGCGCTAAAAATTTTGACTGCCGTCGAGGGGGGGTCGTAAGAAATTTCTGCGCATCCGCGCCAAAACCCACCACCCCCCCCTGTTGATAAATAATGACCACTCCCTAAGCTACACAAGCCTATGTAGGCACATATACACCAACACTGGCACTCCCTGGAGCAGGAATCAAGCCTTACATACCACCTTAAAGCCTGAATATGGTGATATTATTGTGACATATCTATAGCTAAAATGCCATAGGAATAAATTGCTCAAGGATCTATCTTAGTGTGATACCCTCCCTTCACAGCCGCACGTAACAAGATGGCTGGACCATTTGCGACCATGCATTTAAAGCAGAAACTGACAGGTATAACCACTAGTATTATGAGTACGCATGGAGGATCATATCATTATTCTTAAGGTTTATAGTCTTTCCTTAAGGAATACACATACCAGTTCAATAGTGTACCTTCTATAATCATTTCTCGGGAAGTGGACATTTTTCTGTATCAAGAAAGGATGGGGTGGCAGGGGGCAGTGATTTGAGTTGTGGGGGCACGCACACGCTGTGTCCTGTTTGTACATTATTTCTAGAAATTTATTGACAAACGATAGTGTAAAATCTGTGCCAATAAACTGCAATATCCTGTCATTATAATGTGAAATTTCTATGTTTTTTTCTTGTAGCTGAGAGGAAGACATCTCTCGGCAAGGACTGGCACGGACCATGCCTAAAATGTACAAAGTGTAAAAAGACACTGAGTCCAGGCCAGCATGCTGAGGTTTGTGCCATTTTTATCTACATAGATTGTTACTTATTGACAGCTAAAGAAATATCGACCACATCTGGCAGTCAAAAACAATTTTCTTTTATTCAGAAAATACTTATTTCCCATACGAGAAGAACTCCATGTGCCAATAAATATAAGAAGTATACCAAATCATCTTCGCGGTCTGAAGACTTATTGCATGAGTTCATGTAGTTATTGCACAAAACTATAATAGTCCTTGCTATTCAGAACATTGTAGATCCATATAGAATTCATGGTTTTGTAATCAAGGAGTATATTGAGGAACAATATAGCTATTCACCCTACACCTAACCGGTCCTCGAGACATCATGAACCATTTAATCACTGTTAAATTATATTTGACAACCTGACAACAATTACGAAACTGTGTGTGTTATTACGAAACTGGGTGTGTGTTAATTGCAGCATGAAGGAAACCCTTACTGCCATCACCCATGCTATGCCTCCGAGTTTGGGCCCAAAGGTATGTGCAAGGGAGTGACCACTCTTAATAAGGGGACGGGGGTTGAGGTGCAACTTTTTTCGACCCCTTAAATTGGGGTGGGATTAAAAATATTTTGATCCTCGGAGAATGGAGAGCAAAACACTTTGCCTTTTCAGAGAAATATAGGCTCTAGTGCACATAAAGATATTCTAGAAGAACTATATGCATGGATTGCACGAACATACAATGTTCATTTTGATATTCAATTCAAATCATTCTGAGATTCACTTATTTACTTTCCATATTTGCAGGCTATGGCCACGGAGGGGGAGAAAGTCACAAATTCGGGAAGTAAACAGAGGATCTCTATGGATATAAAGATAATAATTATAGAAGTCACAAATGTATGGACAACATAGCTCTATACCATATTCCATATTCGCAGTCGCTGTGCCTTCCATCAACTCTAATTTCTAACAAGTCTTTTTATCATTCCTGTACAATAGCCGGACAAAATGTCTAGATTTGATTTCCGATTTAGTGACCATATCTCATTAAATAAATAACGGTTTTATTATATAGACCAATAGAGTACATTGATTTCCTCATCAAATATTATGCATTACACACCCTTTCTCTATAACTGGTTATAATGTATCTTTTTATTTACTATATTGCATGATTTACCAAGGTATCCAACCTTCGTGCACAGTCTTCGTGGCATATAATATCTCTATGAGATACAGAAAAGGGAAAGTCATTGTTGTATCTTTAGATCTTTTTATTTCTTGGACCATCGAAGCAAGTCAGTGTTGCATTGAACAGTCGAGTCAAAAGCAGTCTATTGACCAAGATACAAGTATAGACAAATAAATCATTCATGTTGTAAAGGAAATTGTATGGAGTTGCTTGTTATTGTTATTTGCTTAAAATCAAGGGCAAATTCCCTGAACCTTTTTGTTTTTACTAGTAATATAAGTATCCAGCAAAAACCTATGATCGCGTTGACATCTCACCGTAAACACTGTATTGACGAAGGTTTATATTAGTTCATATAGGTTACGTGGACGGAAATGCTGCCCTCTCATGAGTCATATGGTATTCAGGACTGCACTGAAGGGTGTTCTGACTGCTGATTGGTTTAGAATTAAACAGAAGAAATATTGGTAAAATTATGAAAAAAATCACAGGTGTTCCCAAATAGTTAATAAATGGTAGGTGTGCTTTTATATTATGCCAGGCCTTGGGGATTTTATGAGGCATGCAAAAGTTAATCTGGCCAATGGAGATTTTTAGGCCCAAAATAGGGTAGAATGGCACTCACTGCACATATCATTCCCTTATTTAAGATTTTCAGGGTTAAGCCTATCCAACATTCTGTCAGATTGTGTATGAGGGATGAGTTAACCGTGCAATGGTTGAAATTTTTACCAACGAACATTTTAGGCGGCTGTTTTTGTGTGTTATGCTATATAGAAACATAGAGGAAATGGATTTAGTTCCACGTGACCTATAGGGAATTTAAGGCAGGAAGAGAACACTAGATGACGTGTGTGCATTGAATGGCGCCAGTCAACCCTTCAATGCTATACCGCCATCTGGTAGCAAATGTCAGCACTAACCATTGTGAGATTGTATGTATCTTAATAATTTATACGCATTATGATGAATTATAAATCCTATGCATCCTATAAATCCTATGGCTATTTATAAAAAAAAAATCTTTAACACGTTACCTCTATACTATGGGCTATAACTAAGCATCAGAATGATAGATATTAGCCAAACAACCAACCCAGTCAACAACAAAAAACGTTGCAAAACGTGTCAGAACGTTTCCCTATGGCTCCGTATCATGGCAAAATGCTAAAAAAACGGTTTTGACGTTAAATAACATTTTTTCGTTGAGTGGGAAGGACCTGGAAGGACCCTGTACATAGACGCTAGGCTAAATCTGATCAATGTATGCAGCCAACTCCTGTGTGTATGCTGTACCCTTATATAAATCACACAATGAACTTTCAGAGGTTATAAGCAGCACCATGGACTTTCAAATTGAATGTTTAGTACCGCCCTAAAGTGGTAGATATATCTGCATATAAGCCACCCACCTTTTCTTTTTTAGCGCCTCCCCACGCCGCGTAGCGGCAGTCCCGCGAAGCGGGATGGGAGGCGCTATAATGATTGCATTTCCCCCATGTGATGAGGTGTCACAATACAGAATACCCAAACTAAATTCCCTCGTATGCAAGAAATGAAAAACGCCGGGAGGCGTTTTTTACACGGTCACAACCGCATTTCTTGCTACTTCACTTTGAGCCACAACAAGCTCCTACTTGGAGTTTAAGGTCTGGATTATACACGGGTTATACACTAATGCGCATGCGGTATCAAACATGGATATTTTTTCAATTGTCTGACATAAAAGTAACACTTATTGTCTGCAAGATATCCATTTAGACAGGTAATGCACTGAGTACGATATTCCTACAGGTCTAAATTTAACACTTAACGTCATTGCCATCAAATATGTATTTATATGTCAAATAATCTCCAAGAAATCCACTTGTACCAGACACAATATGATCCAATAAAATCACAGAATGAAATTGGTTAAGAGCCCAAGAGAAAAGGATACAGTCACAAGTTTATATTCATGATTTATTAAGGATTTGTTCTTGGGCCCTGTTCAGCCGTGCAGCTGTTGTCATCTATTGAAGCCGCCATCGGCAATTGAATTATTTAAATCTATTGATTTTCTTCACCAAAACATTGTTGAATTATAGAGTAGGAACAACTGACCTATATTGCTTATGCTAATTGACATGCTTTAAAGATCTCGGCCTATAGTTGTATACTGTTGCCTCTTGGCGGCAGCTATTTTGAAAAAAAAAATAAATGCCGTCGCTGGTTCTTGTAGATAGACATATCCCTCTAACAGTTCCTATAACAGTACGGCCAGGCTGTGGATAGGACTGCCTTCTTCATCGATTCTAAAATGTTGATTGAATCTTTCTTTAAAGTCTGATAGGCAAACAAAAGCCTTGCATGTCACTTGGATGTCATGATACATGGATGCAGCCCGTCATGATACCCCTGCAGGTCTGATACCCTCCCACAGGGTCGGCATGATGCACTTGCCAGAACTCCATTGGTATACCATGCTAACCACTGGACACGATGGACTACTGCTTCAGCGGCCATTAGAGGTTTAGGGGACGACATGATGCCTTAATACTTGGGTAACTCACCAGCACTGTCCTTTTGCATCACCTGACCTTAAGTAGTGCATCAGACAGCTAGGTTAACCCTTTAACCTTTTGGTGCCCAGAATTATTTGAAGATTTTACATTATTTCACAATAATATTACTTACTTGATGAGCCCATGTGTTATTTTGATCTTATCTTTTGATATTGGCTCTGTATTGCATTTCCTGAATACTCATAACTCAGTGAGGACTTTCAGTTAAGGATATGGAATTTATTGGTTAGGTTTGGTAACCATAGTTACCAAAACATTCCATTTGTTGTCATTGGTAGTATTTGGTCTCTCTTGTGTACTATATAGACCCCCCCTATCCATAATACCTGTAATTCTGAGGCCTCATTCAATTTTGTATATATATATGTGTACTACCACTCAGGAGACATAATGTGCTAGTAACAATGCATGGATTATCTCTATGGATATGAACATTTCTTTTAGAATCTAATGGGAGTATGGGACATTGGATGTATATGATCTAGCGTAATAATTGTGTCATGTCTGGTCTTAGCCCCCTGGAGGGTGGCCCTCTAATGAATCATTTTCAAATTTTGACTCCCTGTGTTAGGTATAATGGTGATTGGACCAGTAGAAGTATCTGGATGATAGTTCCCTTCAATATACATGTATTTAAGCCCCATTTAAGCCCAAAACCGCGCTTTAAAGCGCACTTGGGAACCTAGGGGTTAAGAGCAATGCATTAATGCATCATGCCCATTGGTCGTTATGATGCACCAATGTAGTGCAGGCAAATCTGCTCGCCAGCACTTTATTAGGTCATCATGACGACCCTCCGGGTGTATGTTATCCCCTTAGGGCCAGCATGATAGTTGAATGCAGCAGCTCTGGCGAGTTACTCGCTAGTGCATGATGTATTAATGTATCAGCGACCCAGGGTTAAGCATGGATCCACCATTGGCTGGATACCGGCCTGTATGTTGAGGACATGTATACATACAGGCAGGCCATGCCTAAGAAGTTGCCTGTCAATCATCCCCTGTTGTCACACTTACTCACAAGGGGGCACCCTTTCACCCCAAAGGTACACATGCCTCTCCTATACAGATGTTTAGATATATTGCCTGTGATTGGAGATCTAAAACTGCCATCTAGTGGAGTTTAAATGAAGCTCTCCCCAGGACTTGGGGAAAAAGCTATCAGGCATGGCCTGCGGGTATATGCCCACATAACCTGCAGGGCACCAGTGTAGGATCCACCACTGGCAGTCACTGGCATAAAACACGATGCTGACCTCAAAGGGTTATAACATTGATTATATGCTTCTTGTAGTGCGCAGCAATGAGCCCGTTATTGCGCTATATATCGTCATGCCTTGATCCCTTACCAGGTTACAACTATAGCCAACGACGTACGTGCATGTACTCATTATACCAATGGATATATACTAGTGAATAAATGGTGAGTATATGTGATTTTATAGGTTATCCGTGCCGTGCTCACCTCACTTTGAGGTTGTAGCTTGCTCTGGGAGTTTTGTTGCTGCTTGTTTACTGCTGGTGTTGCTGTTATTTTGGTTGTTTCCTTTGTTTTGATTCAAGTACAACTGCTTTTGACCTACCTTCAGGGGGCATGCTGTTTTATTTATTATCCTGTTATCAGTGTGTGGACCATAATAGATAACACTAAACACAGAGAAAATTTGAATATAGTTTATCAAAATCCTTTTCTTTTTAATCTGGAGAGGTTATGCAAAGGTCGACTACATGGCAGCTCATATTTCTTTTGTTTTATGCTAATTTCACATTCTACCCAACCCTTTACAAAAAGTCATCTTCCTGATGCCCAATCCCCATGTTCCCTAGTCGCCGTGATGCATCAATGAGGTGCTGGTGAGTCTCCTCATCAGCACGACATTAGAACATCAGGCCAAACCTTGGGAACTGTATGAATCCTGATACAGGAGTGCAGTCTGTGCACATTCATGCAGTATGCCAATTCTTTCATCACAAACCTACGCACCACCTACTTTGCCACATGGTGACACCACTAGCCACTGGACTTAGTTGAGTCCAACACCCTCAGGAGGCACCACCATGTGTTAACCAGCCCCTAGAACCCCAAACACCTTAATGAACACCTCTTTGTTCCACTATTGCTTTTCCTAAACACGGATGATACCAAAAGTATTATACACATTTATAGTTATAAAGTGTTTACATTGTGTTTGAGCCTTTGCTGAACACCTAAATACCGAAGCGTGTAGGTGTTTTAAATGAAAAAAAAACAACACAAGAACACCTCATGGATGAGAAGGATTTTCCTGGTGAAATGACTGCTCGTGTTATTTTATTTCATTTATTTGGAGGTGCAAGCTGCGTCAGCAGCCGGGAGCGTAGCGACCGTAGCAACTCCATAATGTTTTCGGTTTTCTCCCTATGACGTCACCTATGACATCATTGGTGACGTCATGCTGTCTCAGTGACGTCACCCACAGTGGCTAGTGATGAAGTGGCAAATCCTATCCGTGGTCCTTGCCACATTTTTCTTGCTTTTGTTGCAGTTATAGGTATCTGCCATGCTTGCAGTAGGAGGAGAAGTAGCCAACATTACATTGGGTGAACCCAGGCTCACCCATGAAATAACCAAAGGCATCACTTACATTGTTCTCCTTGGTGTCAACCTAATGCTGACAGGAATAGTACTAACCATTTACTTCTGTGTCACAGGGTAGGTACGATAATCGTAATTTAAACAGATAGACTACTGTTTTGTTATTGATTCGGATATTGTTTTCTTTTTCTTTTAGAAAAAAAATGTTCATCAAGGGATTTTGAGTAATAAAATGGCTGAAAAGATTTCTTTCAAAGCTTCATGGCTAACATGATTCCTCAGAGCCGCCTTTTGTTATTCTGTAATCCTGATGTCCCAGTGTGTACAACACCAGTAATTAAGTTAAACATGGAAAAGGACTTGGGGAATAAAAACAGATCTTTTAGTTTCTGTAATTTTTAATTGACAACTTGTTGAAATCTACCAATAAAATCAGAATTGAGAGCTACTGGCACTGATGGATTATGGCAACAAAATTGATAAACCTTGCGTATAAGCCACGTTATAGCCCATTTCAGAACTATAGGAAGGGGGAGAGGTGGGGTGAAAGTTACCTATATCTCTCCAATTCTTCTCCTATTGTCCCAAGCCAAAGGGTAGCCAAGGAGAGTAGAGATCCATAGCTGTCCCTGGGCTATTGAATTTGACATATCCATTTGTTTTTTTTTCTGTTTTTTTTTCTTTTTTTCTGGAGCAAACTACAAATCTGTGCTATGGCTTATACCATTATGCAGCATCAACCATAGTATCCCAAGTGCTTAGATCTCAATGCATGTTTACCCCTGGCCTTTATTTGAGACCGGTGCTTATTTGAAGACTGTTTTCAATATGTATTGATTTTAATGTCCCCTTACCCATGGCGCATATTCAAGAGTAGCACTCATTTGATGCTGAGCTTAAGTTGATGCTTTAATGGTCTATTTCCATGTACAGGATGGTGCATCATAAGTCAAATGATTATTGGGTATACATTTTGTTTGGAAACAATAAGGTTTGTAAGAAAAAGAAAACTTGATCCTTTTAATGCAATTCACAACATGCTATATTGATTTTTACAATGGAAATTGTAAATGATTTCCATGAAAGATTTTTGTTTCAATGAAAATATATCATTCTCAGTATGAAACAATCATGTATATTTGATCATTTCAATGAAAGAATTTTCATTTAAAGTTATGAATTAACCCCCAGGCCTCCCACCTGGTCAGCATCAGATGGTGGCAGCATCCCCCTGGTATTCACCTGTACAGTCCTGGTACTGGGAGGACTGGTTATATTCAGTGCAGCTCTGTTCCGGTATCTAAAGACCTCTCATCTCGCAGTCATGGTGAGTCTTGTTGATCTGTATTAATTTTGTAAATAGAAATACAGTGAAGCCTGGTTATAAAAAACTGAGCAAACACATTTTGAAAGTGCTATTCCTATACAAACCCAAATGGTTGCGACGAATTGAGTTTAGGCTTATAGCAAACTCCTCAGGTGCAAAACTAGGTTTTTTTAAAATCAAATTTACTGTAACTAGTTATCTGTAATTCAATCTGGTAATGCTTGAAAATGTTGTCTAATGTATCATAGAAGCCTTTTCTGCAATGTCCAAATTGGTAAAGCACATTTTGAGAGTTTATTTCCTATATAAACTCAAATGGTTACGACGAATTTAGTTTAGGCCTATAACAAACTGTTCTAGTGCAAAATTAGGTTTGTGGAAACCAAATGTTGCTGCAATTAGTTATCTATAATTCAACCTGATAATGCTTAAAGCATGTCTGACATATCACAGACGACTGATTTTTCCTCAAATACCACAAGAGAATGGTGAAACAAAGTGTTGCAAAGACATAGGTCGCTCACTTCCAGCTGTAATAGGATTTTTTTTCTTCAGAAATCCAGGGAGCCACCCCTTGCAATGACCTAACCATCTTTGTGAGTGGATGACACCCAGTTAATGAATTGAATCTTAATTGTATTGTCACATTTTGATTATTCATTTTCTTACATCCAGCTCCCTCCAAGGTCTATGCCTGGATCAACAACTGCACAATCTGCTACATCACCATCTACGGCAACTACCTCAATAGAAATACCAGTGGTCAACAGACCCTTATTTCAGCTACCTCCTAACCTGGACAAATCACTGACACATGAATACCAAGTAGCACCCCAGGCGTGATCAGAATGTTGTCAGAACAGTGAAAGGTGTAGTACTGTGGCCATAGTGATAGTTTCCTATAGCTGAAATTTGAAGATACAAAGGTGCTGAAAAGAACTTTTAACCTTTTAAAAATTGTAGCAAGGTGTAAATGCACAGCCAAAGATATTTTTCTTAAATCAAGAAAATAAGATGAATAATCTTAACTGGTGAACAAAACGACTAGTTTTAATAAAATTAAATATATTAAAACCTTTATCCACCAGCAAGGTGATTCATAAAAACTGACGACATTTTATTTCATGGATTTTTTATTGACGACAAATTTGAGGCCAAAAAGAGTTTTTACTTAATTACAATTCACAAAGAAGAAGACATAGATGACAGAGGAATTCTAATTGATCTTTTTATGTGCATCTATGAATATATGAAATCTTTAATATTGGTCGTTTTTGTAGATGTATTCCATGAAATAAATGTATGTTTTAAAAAAGTAACTCTATGAGACTTAGATCAACAGTCGAACACGCCCTCTATGACGTCATTAATTCTTAGGAATACCCTATATTCATAATTTAATTAGAGAATATTCCCATGTGACATCATTATTTCAAGGGGAATTCCTGGATAAGATGCATGTTCAAAAATACATGTTCAAAAATGCATCGTTTATTACAGATAGACTATTTTCTTTTCAATTTAAAAAATATTACTTACAATAATAGAAATTAATGTAAGGGAACGATTATATTGTTACCGGTATTGATACTCAGGTGGAGCCACTGCTCCCACTACAGGTGTGTGCTACCTGTACAGGTGTGTGTTACCTGTCAGGTGCTGACCTACATTGCTGCTACCAACCCTCATGCTGGAGGGTCTGGTGCTTGGTCACAGCTCGGAAAAATTCTTTCATCATGGTGGTATGTGAGGCTTGCGAGTACGAATACCATGGCAATAAGAAAGCTTGTCCCGAGTGCACAAGCCCCAACCCTCGCTGGATGACAGGAGACCGGATGGTTGGACATAAAACAGCCGGGGAGAGCGACCAAGCACCCAGGGAGAGCGACATGGAGGAGAGCCCCCCCCCACAGAGGACCCAGACTTGGAGCTATTACAGCAAATTAAGCAGGAGAAAGCCAAAAAGGCCAAAATCGACATACTTTCTAGGAGAAAGGAGCTAGAGCTGGAATTAGCGAGTCTTCGGGCCGGGAACAGCCGTTCTATTAGGGAAATGAACGATGGAATACATGCTTGGCAAGGTGCTATGGGTGCGTTCAATTCCCAGGCTTCATCACTTACCGTTCCTCCGCTGGTCCCCGGCAATAATGCTTTGTCAGACCAAGCACAAGCGACCGAACACAGTGCGGTAACCTACGAAAGCGGGGAATCGAACGCACCTGTTCCTCTGCTGGTACCCAGCATGGACGCTCTGTCGGACCAAGCACAAGCGAATCTAAATATTTGCTGCGGAAGCCAAGATGGCTGACCTATCCTTCCTGTTGACAAAGTGCAGGCATTTGGCACAGCTATTTCAGGCCAAAAAGGCCTTCCGCAGGCCCTTAGGGTGGAGAAAATGTACTACAAAGACTCAACTGGTATGTTTCATGAATTTTCTAACCCAAACATTCCAAATATAGTCCAAATAAGCTCAGGAGATCCATCGCTCACCAGAGGTGTGGGTGTCAACAAAGCCTCCGGTGGCCGCACGCTCAACGGAGACCCCTCATACCAAGAATACCTTGCTTGGAGGAAGAGTAGGTCTGGATTGTGCACTGATACTGATGCAAATAAGGGTAATTCTGCTGCGCTCCAGGGCTTACGTCTGCTTGGTGGGAATGAAGGACCCACACCCCTGGGGGAAGGTAGAAATCCTTTACAGTCTGTGCACCCTCCTAACCTGCCTCAGCGTATTCTACATAAAGGCATGGTGTATGAGGTGGTTCCCAATCAGCAACCCAATCAACAATTGCGATCAACTCAACAAACACTTCAAGCTGGTCTAGCTAGTGCCGGCTTGTCTTCAGCATCACTTGGGATTCTGGGGGACGACGCGAGCAGTCTACTCACCAATCCTACCCCCACAGGTATGCCGGATTTAGACTGGCTTAACAACTTTAAAATGCTTTCCGACACCTCAAAACGTAAACGCTCAACCAATAAATTGAGGCCTGATTGTCACATAGATACAGACAAAAAGTTTGAGGACATGAGCTTTCAAGAGTTGACCAATGGTATGAACTGTGTAGCTGAATTCATTAACACTACTGGTTTGCCCCGGGTTACTTTAGACGGCTATCGGGCACACATGAGATTCGTTTCCCTCAAAGCTCAAGGAGGAGCCTTCCCAGCAAAAGCCCTAGCTAAATACGATCATAAAGTGGTTGATGATGTTATTGAGGGTAAATTAACAGATTTTGTCTCCGGTTACACCCCAGCCGTAGAGGCTTATTTGAGTGCGGAACACATGACCGTAGTGGAGAATTTGCTGTCAAGACAAGATCAGGGTTCCAGTCACGGTAACAACAGACGTCGCCGCAATCGTCAGCGGGGGGGTAATCAGCCCGGATCAGATTGGCCCGCAGACATATGTTGGAAATGGAACTCTAATGTATGCGATTATGACCCGTGTTACAAGAAGCATGTCTGCGCCACTTGTAGAGGCGCGCACAAGAAGAGATTCTGTATTAGTGACGACGTGCAATCGCATAAGAACGCCCGTCAGCACGGCAACCAGCAAAATCAGTGACTGGGCAACCATGCTTATATAGGTCTGGGCATAGGTTCCACATATGCAGATTGTTTGTCAGACCTGTGGCCCAACACTTATGATTTTGTAAACTGCTCAGCTAATATAACGGAATTGTTGTCTTGCTATATTGGTTACGCTCCACTCTGGGATGCTTCACTCCCACATTATGTTGCGGGTATTAGGACACAGTTTAATATTTGTGGCTGGAGAAAAATGCTTTCAGGAGGTCCGACACAGGTTTATGGTGAAGGTGGTTGGGACTGCAATGCCCATTACCTGTTAGATGGGGTTTGTCATGGTTTCAAATTAGTTGATACTTTGGGCCCATCCGATGGCTACTTTTGTAAAAATTATCCGTCGGCAGAGATAGACGCTTATGATTATATCAATGAGTTAATCCTGAAAGAACTCAGTATGGACAAGTTGTCAATAGTAGATATCCAACCTAAATGTGTCCACGCTATGGGAGCAGTGGAAAAGTCCGGTGGTGGTTATAGACCTATTACCGATGCTAGCCGCCCATTGTACAGCAGCATTAATAATTACACCAAAGACACTTTCCATTCGTTTAGCTACCACTCTATCGATGACATTTCTGAACTTATGGAACCAAATTGTTTCATGGCGGTGACAGATTTACAAAGTGCTTATCGCACAGTGTTAATTAGGCCAACGGACCGCAACCATCAGGGGTTATGTTGGAATATTGACGGAAAAAATTGTTTTTTACAAGATAATTTCATGAGCTTCGGTACGAGAGCTGCCCCCTATATATTTAACAGTATATCCGATGCCATAGCCCGCTATGTCAATGCCAACGGTTTTTTATGCCGAAATTATTTAGATGACTTCATCGTTCTTGGTAGTGATTATGAGGAATGCAGGAATGCTCAACTGTTTCTCCACGCTACAATACGCTCGCTAGGCTTCCATATAGCTTATGCTAAAGTTGGATCCCCCTCACAGGTGCAGCGTTATTTGGGGGTAATCTTGAACTCGCTTGATATGACGCTCAGCTTACCACAAGACAAGTTGGACAAGCTTCACTTAGAGCTGCGCTTTTTTGCTGGTCGCCGTAGGGCGACAAAGCGCCAGTTACAACACCTCTGTGGTGTGCTAAGTCACTGCTCAACTCTGGTACGGGGAGGAAGAACATTCTCCCACAGGGTCATAACAATGTTACGTGCGTTTACTGCAAAGAAACGTTATATTACATTGTCGGATTCGTTCCACCAGGACCTGAAATGGTGGGGCGACTTCGCGTCATGGTTCAATGGCTCAGCGAAGATTATCACTCCGCCTGAATTCACCTCACTTGTGTACACTGACGCTTCTGGTATAGGTTATGGTGCCGTTCATGGTAATGATTGGTTATGCGGTCACTGGTGTGACAAGCTAGTGATGGAAAGTGACATTCACGGTCACTGCCGGGACGCACCGACAACGGAGATACCAGCCAATATTAATGTCAGGGAACTGTATCCCATATACGAGGCCTTAGAACGCTGGGGTCCATATTGGAGAGATCACAAAATATATTGTGTTACTGACAATACTCAAGTTATGCATGCCATCAACAAGGGTAGAAGTGACAATGACGCCTCAATGATTTTGTTGAGAAAATTTTTTTGGTTATGTGTTATATTTAACTGTCACTTAGTGAGTATTCATATCCCTGGTGTACAGAATGTTCTAGCAGACGCGATTTCAAGGGCCACATGCTCTAAAGACTTACCCGTATTTCTTTGTTGTAGACGCTAGTCAGCGAGTGCGCCAATTAGACTTGGAAGCAGCCGAGTATAGGTCCAAGGCATGGGCCCCCAGCACGTGGAGGACAAAGGCTTCCCAGTGGAAGCGTTACATAAGCTTCAGTAACTCGATCCTCAGACCAGCGCTCCCCACAGATGTCCAACATATGTGCCATTATGTCGTAGACATGGCGAGAAGTCTTAAGTACTCGACTATCCAAAATTACGTTAGCGGAGTGATCTCATTGAATATGTACTATGGTTATGATGTCAAATTTATCCGCTCTTCTTTTGAATTCATTATGACTCTAGCCGGGGTTCGCAGGGTCTTAGGTGATCCGGAACCAGTGCGCCCATCGTTCACCTTGAAAGACATACTCAATATGTATAAATTTGTCGACATGAGTCAAACTCGTGACAGAGTCCTATGGACTTGCATGGCACTAAGCTTTAGAGGACTACTCAGGAAATGTAATATAGTCCCAGATTCTATCGCAGCTGTTGGAGTTCATTATCTCAGGCGCGGAGCAGTTAGTTTCACAGACTGGGGCATGGAGCTGGCCGTGTCTAGTTCTAAGACTATTCAGCATGGCCAGAGAGTACACAAGGTGCCTATCTCTTATGCTCCCGGTTCTCCTCTATGTGCTGCGAGTCTGGTCAGACGTCATTTGAATGAATTCCCCAGTTCCGACCCATCAGCTCCAGTTTTTGTACTTCCCAAGGACTCAGAACTGGTGCCAGTCACTTACGGTCAATTGCTGAAATTTCTGAAGAGGTTGATGACCTTGTCCGGCCTGCCTTCAGAACGTGCTGGCATGCACTCCCTCAGGAGAGCAGGAGCCCTATACATGTGCCAAATGGGTCTCACATTGGAGGACATACGCCAGGCCGGGGACTGGGCCAGTATGGCCGCTTTATTCTATCTGACTAAACCCTATCACACACGTATTGAGACGGACATGGTAGTGTCAAGCTGTTTGGGGAAAGAGTGGTCTATTAGGATATGACTATCTAATAGGCATAATATACTTGCCATGTTCTTTTTCATGATGTTTAATTATAATTATGTTATTCCTTCACTTGGATTTGCCGGTAGTTCTGTTAAACTGGCCCAAGTCCATCACTGCGTTATTCCCTTGTCCCTCTCACCGTAAAGGATTAATGTAAGGGAACGATTATATTGTTACCGGTATTGATACTCAGGTGGAGCCACTGCTCCCACTACAGGTGTGTGCTACCTGTACAGGTGTGTGTTACCTGTCAGGTGCTGACCTACATTGCTGCTACCAACCCTCATGCTGGAGGGTCTGGTGCTTGGTCACAGCTGGGAAAAATTCTTTTGTTTTTTCTTTTGTTTTTTCAATAAATAGGCCGGTAGTTCTGTTAAACTGGCCCAAGTCCATCACTGCGTTATTCCCTTGTCCCTCTCACCGTAAAGGATTAATGTACCAACATGGAATAGAAATGATTTGACGAAATCAAATACAACATGAATTTTTCACTTCTTTATAATTCTTTCCTCTCCTTTATTTACAGGCATAATTATGACTACATTATAAAGAAATAAATTAGGCCACTTCTTATGCCTTTCACTAGTAGATATATTCAGAAATAAACATTTTGGAAAAGTTAGTTGGTTGCATTGAATTCAGTCACCTGATGATGAAGGGGGCATTGATTTGGCAAAATATTGTTTGGATTTTACCAGAAAACTCACAAAATCATGAAAAACATGATAAAACTGGTATAAAATGATGAATATTAGGCCTTTAATTAATCCCACTTTTTACAGATCATATCTTACCAGGGGATCATTTCTTAAGGCATGCCTTTTCTGTTACATGTATCAAGAATATCTGTTATCAATATTGTACTTATATTTGCACTTGGGGATAAATTACTACTGGTTAATTCGATAGTTGCACTCTTGGTGAAATCTTGACGGAACACCGCAAACCCAACCAAACTTCCAATGGACCCTATGGTAGGCCCTACATGAATATCAGTGTATCAATAACCCCAGGAAAATTAAAATGAGGTTAAAATGTCATTTTCAGCTGAAAATTTCACCCTGTAGGTGGTTTATGTCCAGAAAAAGTTATGTTAAGTGTGATTTATAGAAACTGCAATATTTTGTAAATTACTCTACCTCCACAAGCAAGGTTTTCCAATTTATTTTTATTTACACACCATTTCTGTGACTAAATTGGCCTGATTCCTGTAAAATCATCCTTGCTGTAACAAAAAAATGACAATAAGAGGGCATTTAAAATAGGGAGATCAAATGTCCAATAATCCTATATAGGTCACGTGGAACTAAGGGAGTGATCATTTTTTAACAACAGGGGGGCTGGTGGGTTTGAGGGGGTCAGAATCTTTTTAACCCCTTGACCAGGGGGTCGAAATAATTTCACCTGTTTTCAGGCGAAAAAGCCCATGTGTTACTATAGGTTAATAGATTTTCAGCCCTTCGGGTGGTCAAAAAAACTTTGACCCATATAGAGGAAGGGTCAGAATCTTTTTCACGCATCTGCGCGCAAACCCACCAGCTCCCCCTGTTGTTAAAAAAATGATCACTCCCTAATTCCATTTCCTCTATGTTTCTATATAGCACAACACACAAAAACAGCCCCCCGTAATGTTTGTTGGTAATATTTTCGACCGTAGCAAGATTAAACCATCTCTCACACACAATGTGTTACAATATAGGTTAGGCTTAATCCTGAAAATCTTGACTTAAGGAGCGACACGTACAGCAAGTCCCATTCTACCCTATTTTGGGCCTCATAACCTCCATTGGCCAGATTAACATTTGTGACATTTACTGGGAATAGGGACCTTAATGCACCCTGGACTAAGGGCCCTTTTCGCAGATCCTGTCACATTTGCAGACTTGATAAAATCCCCATACCCTGGCATAATATAAAAACTCATCTACTGTTCCATTTAGGAACTATTTGGGGTCACTTGTGATTTTTTTTATAATATTTCTTGCATAGCCAATCTGCACCCAGATCACCTTCAGTGCAGGCCTGAATACCATATGACTCACAAGAGGGCAGCATTTACGTCCATGTAACCTACAGCAGAGTCGGTCACCCTTCTCTATCAGCGCAGGAAAAGATCCACAGCAGATAGCGTCTGTGTGTCCCCCTTCACCAGGCCGCAAGGCTGCCTAACTACAACACTCTCCCAGCAGATTCTCTTGGAAGTGCCATGTCAAAACTTTGAGAGTGATTATCTTAATTATCATCAAATTTTCCTAGAGTGAGTGCTATTAAGTATGTACATACAATTCATGTAAGGACTGACTAGTGGTGATGTAAATATTTGTGGATCAACACGGTACGCCCAGTAGGGGGTGCGCGAGCGTACCTTTTACCATGTTGATCCACATTTGTTAATTTAGGGCTTCACTGGAGGAGAAAACAATTCGTTGAGACGAAAAGTCCTGTATCTACGGTAATGCTCCGACATCCAATCCCTAGATGCCGGGGACAAAGTGGTGCTCTGTGCTCTGCGCTCCCCGTTATGTACCATAACGAAAATGCTACACTGGAGCCCTGTGTATGTTTTAAAAGGCTCTAATAGCCATAATACTGCCCTAATCTGTTCATTATTCAGTGAGGATTATCTTCTCGGTGATTTCATTCTATTAAGCTAATGACATAGCCTTAGCTTTTGGTTACATAGAGAATTTGGGCCTTAAATGAAATGCACAATGCTGAAGCATACACGTGCACGTGACGCGTGACCTTGGAGAATCACTATGTTACCTAGTTACCCTCCGCACAAATGGAGTTCTGTGAAATTTTCTGGCGCATCTTGTTACCATGGACTCTCTGCGAGAGTATGTGTATATTAGAGACATATTTTCTTTGACTAAACCCTCATTCTAAAAACTGGTTAAATGAGTATAAAGAGAAGCGTTTATGGGATCCTAAAGATATTGAAATTGAAGAAAAAAAATGGAGTTAATTTTGAAAAAAAATACAATAGACTCTAGTTAGAAACCTATGCTGTGCAACTAAGGCCTGGTTTTGAGCACCTTAGCTAGTAGTATTCTTTAGCTTGTAAGATAACCTTGCCTTCAAGTCGCACCTAGATTGTAGAAGCTCAAACTGTGGGGCCCTTCCCTCAGTTCGAGAGCAAGCCTGTAGAAAGCCTACAGTGTCAAGAAACAATCTCGTCTTGTGACTAAATAACTGTTTAAATTTGGTAGATTTTGTGGTTCTCAAATTAATTAAAAAATTTAAAAACCCACACTTATTTTGCTGTAGGAGATGGTAGATCTCCAGTGCAGCTCGTTGAGACGAAAAGTCCTGTATCTACGGCAATGCTCCGACATCCAATCCCTAGATGCCGGGGACAAAGTGGTGCTCTGCGCTCTGCGCTCCCCGTTATGTACCATAACGAAAATGCTACACTGGAGCCCTGTGTATGTTTTAAAAGGCTCTAATAGCCATAATACTGCCCTAATCTGTTCATTATTCAGTGAGGATTATCTTCTCTGTGATTTCATTCTATTAAGCTAATGACATAGCCTTAGCTTTTGGTTACATAGAGAATTTGGGCCTTAAATGAAATGCACAATGCTGAAGCATACACATGCATGTGACGCGTGACCTTGGAGAATCACTATGTTACCTAGTTACCGTCCGCACAAATGGAGTTCTGTGAAATTTTCTGGCGCATCTTGTTACCATGGACTCTCTGCGAGAGTATGTGTATATAAGAGACATATTTTCTTTGTCTAAACCCTCATTCTAAAAGCTGGTTAAATGAGTATAAAGAGAAGTGTTTATGGGATCCTAAAGATATTGAAATTGAAGAAAAAAAATGGAGTTAATTTTGAAAAAAAATACAATAGACTCTAGTTAGAAACCTATGCTGTGCAACTAAGGCCTGGTTTTGAGCACCTTAGCTAGTAGTATTCTTTAGCTTGTGAGATAACCTTGCCTTCAAGTCGCACCTAGATCGTAGAAGCTCAAACTGTGGGGCCCTTCCCTCAGTTCGAGAGCAAGCCTGTAGAAAGCCTACAGTGTCAAGAAACAATCTCGTCTTGTGACTAAATAACTGTTTAAATTTGGTAGATTTTGTGGTTCTCAAATTAATTAAAAAATTTAAAAACCCACACTTATTTTGCTGTAGGAGATGGTAGATCTCCAGTGCAGCTCTGCTCTGGCACAGTGCCAAAAATGACAGTTGGAGGTTTCAGTTGTGGTGCACACTTAAAAAAGGGTCTGGATTTCTTGTATTTCCACTGCTTTTGTTCAAAATAACTTGATAATCCACAAGATAAAGCCTTCATGATATGCTGGGCCAGATTTGGGACCAAAACAGTGAGTACTTTATTCACAGTACTGATGGAAAGGTTAAAACAGACAGACTTGCTCCCCACCCCTACGGGCGCAGTTACCGTGGGGTGGGGGCTCTTGACCTAGTTGCACCCAGGCTTTAAAGGGGCAGCTAGGGCAATCCTCATGTATAAGACGCACCTTACCCATGATGAGTCAGTTATGTGATATTAAAGACATAATCACTTTACCAGATTGACAAATCTTTATTGATATACATGTACAGGGTTACCAGGGCAGAAAAGCTCTGTATGTACTCTGAATAAACAGTGTAAAAACCTTTTAGGTCTTATTTATAATCATGAGAAAACCAGTATATACAAAGGAGAATACACAAACAATAGGTTCTAATGACACAACACAGACTTCGATTAAGATACAAAATCAGAAGTTGAATATTTGATATAACCATAATTTCGAATGAGTACAGTCATAATACATAATGCTGGCGGTGTTTTCAGAAAGATTGAAAAAGAAAATCACATAAGGAGTATAAAAGATTTCAGAATTCTGATATTCCAAATTGCCATGCACTCACCTTTCTGCCAAAGTGATTTTATGTCATATAAATCACTCGTGAGAAGTGTGATAGCACCATCACTGACATCAGTATAAAACCTTTGCTTGTACCATTAACACTAACCTTTGGCTGACATATAGGATCCATTAGGTCAAGGAGGTGGTGACATTATAACACAACAAGTTTCTGCCCAGGAAATGAGGAGAGCTGTTATTTTTATGCAGAGACAAGCTTGTATCTAGATAAGACACTATAACTCCTGGAGGTAGGTCTACCAGCTCCACCCTCCTCACCTTCAAAACATGTATACAAGCCTGCACTCCCATCACAAGCCTGTTTGTATACCTTCTACAAGGTGCTCTGTTCCTTTACTTCCGAATCACCAATGTGATTAAAGAAAGCTATACACATGATAAGAGGATGATAAGAGGAACTTGTGATTTTTAACCTAGCTCTACAGTGGTATTGTGCGTATTATCTCAATCAAACAGAACAGTAATGAGGATCCAGTTTAATAACCGTCACCAATATATATTTGATACCATTAGTGTGATAGATTTCCGGTTGTGTAGGTTAGGCCTTCCGCATCAGATTTATAATGAAAAGGAATGGTAGACGAATAAGTTAATCAACAGACACATCCATCAGAAGTGAGATATAGCCTTCAGAAGTAGACATACATGGAAACTTTTGTATATTATATGCAACACTAACTAGTATATCAGTTTTATATGTACAATATATCAATCTTTCAGTTAGCACTATGCTTCCTGTACAAACACAAAAGAAAAACGTTTTGGTTCTCAATTATTTCCAAGACAATGTGACATATTGCCATAAATGCCACTGCTAAACATTGTCATAGATATAGTTTTTTTTTCTCCTGTTCAAACAAAACAGATCCACGGCACACATTCGATGCTCAGAATTATATATTACAAAGAAATTCTTTTTATCAGTAAAAGTCATCAGTGGGAGGATACAGTAAGTTGTGATGCCTTGCCAAGCGAATCAGTTGACGCTGGAAGCCAATATTATTCACACATGTTCCGCGTAGTGCCTTCATCTTCCCAAAGACTTCCATTAAGTCAGCTTTATACTCCAACATGATGTGAGCCATACACAGGGCACAGCTACAGTCAATGCCCATTTCACAGTGCACCAGAACCTAAAAGTATAGTCATAGTTAATGCCCATTTCACATTGCACCAGCACCTAAATTTTTAGTCATAGTTAATGCCCATTTCACAGTGCACCAGGACCTGAAAGTATAGTCATAGTTAATACCTATTTCACAGTGTACCAGGACCTGAAATATACTTATAGTTATTACCAGTAGTTATCCGTCATCGACCACCGACCTTGTGGGTCAGCTTAGAGAGACAGATCAGGTACGGTGAGCTTAACGTCACTTGAACCAGGTCTCTCATTGATGACGGATTTCTCAACGAGAGCATGCTGGGCTTATCAAGATTCCGGGGCACGGGCACGCTGGCAAGGCCAGACGCCGACAATCCCGGCAGGGGACCGGGGACACCCGGCCACATGCGCACCTGAGCAACACATGGGGAACCATGAGCAGCTCAATTGCCCCCAGAACGGGACGCAAAGTTACCTGCCACCAGGTGGCAGCGTCGGACATATGTCAGATTCCTAAGACAGATAATCTCACAGTGTCCCAATAAGGACATCTGGTGACAAGTGAAGGCGTCCCCATCCGATGGGGTAAGTAGGTGTCTATTAATCAACATGCCATGTGGGGGATAGTAACACAGACCTGTCAATCACAGAAGGGCCTACTGTTTGACCACACTCTAATTAAGTCTCATCAGCGTTCTTATTGGCTTAATCCACTTCACCCCACACTTGAGGGCTTGACCCCAGGGGGCTACTTAAGTAGCAACAGGTGTCTGTTGTCAACACTGCTGAGCAGCTCACGACAGACATTGAGACTCCTGACCTGAGACCAGTATCACCCTCCACACCTCCTAGAGGCAACATTCTGAATGAAGCCATACATCTAGCACAGGTGGAGGGGTTCTACCTAAGATAGGCAGTCTCCAGCTAGGAGTGAACCAGTGAACTGCTACTCGCCCTCATCAGACCCACCTTTCATCACACAGTACTCGCCTACTAGACCTGATATGAATGGGCCAATAGTTCACACAAATGATCCCTCTACCTCAAGTGCAGTGAATGAGAGCAGCTCATCAGAAGTGGTCTATCACCCTACACCAATGGTGCATAGGTCTCCACAGCACAATGCCCCACTGGCACCAATGAAGAGGAAGGCAGACATGCCCAGTCACTCAGCCAAGAGGCTGAAACCCAGACGGCTGATACCGGTAATGGTACAGAATGGACCGTCTCAACAAGGTGCTTTATATGACACTTACATTTTCACCAGCCCAACTTTAGACCCTAGAGCGGTACATTCTCAAGACAGAGATCACCAGCCTAGGTGCAGGAGGGGCAGTGGTGAACCACCACTGAGCATACCCCTATAGGTCGACCAACCTGACCACGCCCTAATGGACAGGAAAAGCTACAGATCAGCAGAGGATCGTGAGGTGGAGCAGGTGTTCCAAACTGCTCAACAGGCTCCTAGATGAGCAGCTCACACCATGTTGACGGGCACCAGCCAGCACAGTGATTTATTCCCAGGAATCTGGTAGTTCAGGGGGGTATTTTGACAACAACAGATCTGAACCAAACAGATCCATGACCAGACCTGCATTCAGAGAACAAGGACCCCCCACCAGGGGAGATCACCCTCCCACAAATTTTGGACGCGACCCATGTATTGACGCACGCCCTGCAGTGACCCATTTTGCAAACATAGAGGTACAACACAGATGGCGCCAACCAGAGGTGATAATACCAGACCAGTATGAATATCCAGCACTGATAGGCTTGCAGAGTGATCAGCAGCAGGAAATCCACTACCTGTATATAGACCACAGCCATTTGACTGCCCTCTAGCCGCAGTAGAGCTGCCATTCACAGAACCACAAGATGCTGAAACTAATAAAACACCAGAAAAGGTTAAAACCTTGGTGGACGCCATTTACCTCAAGCCAGCCACTAAGGATCAACTAAAAACATTCTACAAAACCTACCCTAGACCCTCCAACCTAGAGGTTCTTCATAAAACAAGGCTCAATGAGGATGTATCTAGGCAACTTGTGAAAAGAAACAGGGAAGCTGTGGTACAGAGGGATGACACCTTCAGGTCTCTGCAGTGGTGCTTGCAGTTTGCAGCCGGACCTTTAGTACATGCACTGGACCACCTGGGCAGCAGCAAAACGCTGAATCCCAAACAACTGGTCACAAGCATGTCTGATTCTTTAAAGCTGATAGCAAAGTCTTCATGGAAAACCAATGACAGTAGGCACAATAATGTGTATGCAGGCTTAAAGGGTGTGGGGCTGGAGGTATCACAGAAGCCAGAAAACCACAAAAGCTTTAAATATCTTCTCGGATAAGATGCCAGAGAGCAGATTGTGGTTAGACAGAAAGAGGAAGAAGCCTTACACAATGTAGTGGCTGCCCCCAGGTCATGGAACCGCCACCAGGAAAACTACAGGGGCGGCCAGGCCCGCAGCCGCCACAACAAGAGTGGGTCCAGCCGCAAACACACAGCGGGTCATCCCAACTACAATCAGGACTGCAGCCGCCACCGGGGGGTGTCGAACCGCTAGCAGGACTACCAGTCCAGTAGCAATACCCATAGGGGTGGCAAGCAGGGTAAGCAGACCAAACAGAACCACTACAAAGGTGGCAACAAAGACAACAACAACAAATAAATGTAAGTCTTTCAGTCGTTCATGCACCTGATACAGCCAAGCTACCCGAAACACCTGAAAAGCATCCCAAAAAACCCCAGGCCTTTTCAGCAGGTGGTTTGGGAAGGCAGGCTAAAAAGTGGCATACATTCACCAAAGACAGATGGGTGCTGGATATAGTGAAAGGCTTGACCATAGATCTACACACTATCCCTGTACAGTCAGAGATCCCAGACTCAGCATCTATTAACCCAGTTAAAGATGCTCAGTTGGATACACAAATACAGGATATGTTAGGTAAAGGTATCATACAGCCTGCAGGACATAACGCGAGGGCGTTTGTCTCACACATGTTTTTAAGACCTAAAACAGACGGCACTTTCAGACCTATTTTGAACCTGTCAGGACTAAATGAGTTCACAGTCTACACTTCAAAACGGATCATCTCGCTTCAGTCATGCATATTTTGCCTCAATACTCCTTTATGAGTTCTGTAGATATTACGTCAGCCTACTTCACCCTACCCATTAAAGAAAGGGACAGGGATTTATTGCAATTCCAGTTCCATCGAAAATGGTATAGGTATACATGTCTACCAAATGGATACTCACAAGGGCCAAGACTGTTTACACGTATCATGAAGGCACTGCTTTCACATCTGAGAGTACATTATGGTGTAAACTTGGTGTTTTACATTGATGACACACTCATTTTTGGAGACACTCCAGAACTAGTGGAACAATCTGTAAAACACACTCTCAGAATCCTACAAGAAGCAGGCTTCACAATTAACTGTCACAGTCCATTGAATACCTGGGTTTCACCATTGACTCCACCACACTGACACTACATATACCACCCAAGAATGTGACAAAATTGATGACAATGGCACATGACATCCTGAAAGTCAGGAGGCTGTCAATCAGACAGTTCGCAGCAGTCATTGGAAAACTGGCAGCCACTGAACCTGGAAATGACAGGGCCAAGGTCCATATCAAACTCCTTCAGAGAGTTAAATATTGGGCCCTCGCCAAGTCATTGGGTAACTATGACGTAACTATGTACCTAAATGACACGGTTCATAATTGCATCAAACAGTGGCTGTCACATCTCCCTATCGCCTCTGCGCTCTGTCAGGAAATCCGCCCACAGGTGTCAATCTACACAGATTTATTTAAGACAGGGTGGGGTTGCTATTGGCAACAAGGCAATTTTGAGTATGGGGATGAATGGCCCATTGAGTTACAAGAACTGCATATCAATATTCTGGAATTGAAGACAGTTCTCATAGCGCTGAAAAAACTTCAATGTCGAGTGAAGGGACAATGAGTACATTTGTTCATCGACAACACAACAGCTTTATGCTGTATCAGAAAAGGTGGTTCTCTGGGTTCCATACCATGTGATGAGGTCACACAGTGCATATACACTTATGCATGGAAACACAGAATCACCTTCAAGTTGTCTTACACCCAAAATTACATCTTCTCTGCATTTAACAAACCTCAGGTTGACCTGGTTGCCTCATACCAAAATGCGCTCTACCCTAAGTACATTTCACTACATTACGATGCTAATGCTATGGCGACCGATGCATTCACCTGTACATGGAACAATAATTCATTAATCTTCCCACCTTTCTCTCTTATTGGCAGGGTGCTGAGGAAGATCAAACAGGACAAGACCACTGGACTGTTAGTGGTCCCCAACTGGGCAACACAGCCATGGTTCACCAGGCTCAGGAGGTACAGCGAGCACCTGCAAATCCCCATTTCCTCTTCGACCTTGTTGTGGCTAGGGGACCCCACCAAGAAATTCCCATTGGCAGGCAGATCACACCTACTGATTATCCCTCTATGAAAACCATATGGTGTGATCTGATGGGCTACTCGTTTACTGCATGGAAGGTCATGGCCATGGCATGGAGCCCTAATACTGGGGTGGTCTATGAGGGATGTGCAAAGCGATGGACGGCATTCATAAGCATAAGGGATGTGCACCCCACACAACCATCAGTCAGGGACTGCATACAGTTCCTCAGTGAATATCTTGATACTGGGGTAGGTCACAGTGCCATCAATACGTCCAGGTCGTTTCTATCATGTTTTATAACATTCAACGGGAAACCAGCTGGAGAAGAGCCTACCATATTGAGGTTTGTCAAAGGGACAAAGGCTCAAAAACCCCCAACAAAGTCAATGGAATTTGTTTGGGACCCACAGCCAGCATTATTAACAATTCAGAACTGGGGATACATACAGGGACTAGATTATGAGAAGTTCACCAGATGTACTATGTTACTGGTCTTACTAGCCACTGGTCAAAGACTACATGCACTGCACCTTATACTCAGAGGAGACTGTGAGTGGACCGACCACTCAGTGAAGATTACATATTCACCTCACACAAAAACGAACAATCAAACTGACAAGCCACTGATTATGCACTTTCAAAGGAGGGAAGATGAAAGTTTGTGTGTGTATTCCCATCTTAGGGCATACATGTACATTGCGGACCAAAGGTCACAATCTGCTATGGTGTTTGTCTTTTCGACAGTAAAACTGCCCACTTCCAGGACCAGTGCAAAGACAATATCCAGACAAGTAAAATCAGCACTGAAGGATGCTGGAGTAGATGAGCAGTATACAGCTTACTCTGCTCGCCATGCATCAACATCAGCTGCAGCAAGAAAACAAGTCCTGGTGCATGAGATTCTCAGATCAGCAGGGTGGTCAAATGAAACCACCTTTGCTTGGTTCTATAATAGACTCTTATATGTACCACCTGTTCTGCACGGGCTTCCCTAGCCCACTTAAAAGGGTCTATATCTCCTCTTTCCTATCCCCTCAGGATGTGTGTGGTGCACATATGCGCGGGCACTGACACATTCCTCTGTTAAATTATCAACCTGTGAAGCACGGGATAGCCACTTAGTGGCGCTAAAGTGCTGTAAAACACAAATCAATCAATCAATCACCTGTCCCATTTTATCCCATTTCTGCTGATATATGATGCATAAACACTCATGTACTTGTGTTGCGAACAAATTCATCTGTAGATGAATTTATTATAGGGTAGAAATATCTACATAAGTCTATTTAGTCACTTATATCCAAGTATTAGCTTAAGTTACGGTGTGTATAAGTTTATATCCTATGCACGCGGAAAGGCTTGGTGACTTTCAGCCTCTAAGACAGCTGCAGGCACAATGAGTGCTGAGGCTATTACAGCAAGATAGCTGTAACATATTTTCCCTTAAGGAAAAAAGGGGGAGGTACATTACCCCTACAGTCATTGAAATAACACTGTTATGTCATACAAGGTCTACGGAATGTATAACATTTTGCCTTTTTACTCGGAACACAAAATTCCTGACCAATTATATATGTTTTGTCTACATATAGTGATGATAGTTTTGCTGACATATAATAAAACTTATTTAGATAGCAAAACTCCCACCTGAGTTTTAATTTCAGTTGAAATAGCCGACCCACAAGGTCGATGGTCCTAGATGAGCAGCTCACACCATGTTGACGGGCACCAGCCAGCACAGTGATTTATTCCCAGGAATCTGGTAGTTCAGGGGGGTATTTTGACAACAACAGATCTGAACCAAACAGATCCATGACCAGACCTGCATTCAGAGAACAAGGACCCCCCACCAGGGGAGATCACCCTCCCACAAATTTTGGACGCGACCCATGTATTGACGCACGCCCTGCAGTGACCCATTTTGCAAACATAGAGGTACAACACAGATGGCGCCAACCAGAGGTGATAATACCAGACCAGTATGAATATCCAGCACTGATAGGCTTGCAGAGTGATCAGCAGCAGGAAATCCACTACCTGTATATAGACCACAGCCATTTGACTGCCCTCTAGCTGCAGTAGAGCTGCCATTCACAGAACCACAAGATGCTGAAACTAATAAAACACCAGAAAAGGTTAAAACCTTGGTGGACGCCATTTACCTCAAGCCAGCCACTAAGGATCAACTAAAAACATTCTACAAAACCTACCCTAGACCCTCCAACCTAGAGGTTCTTCATAAAACAAGGCTCAATGAGGATGTATCTAGGCAACTTGTGAAAAGAAACAGGGAAGCTGTGGTACAGAGGGATGACACCTTCAGGTCTCTGCAGTGGTGCTTGCAGTTTGCAGCCGGACCTTTAGTACATGCACTGGACCACCTGGGCAGCAGCAAAACGCTGAATCCCAAACAACTGGTCACAAGCATGTCTGATTCTTTAAAGCTGATAGCAAAGTCTTCATGGAAAACCAATGACAGTAGGCACAATAATGTGTATGCAGGCTTAAAGGGTGTGGGGCTGGAGGTATCACAGAAGCCAGAAAACCACAAAAGCTTTAAATATCTTCTCGGATAAGATGCCAGAGAGCAGATTGTGGTTAGACAGAAAGAGGAAGAAGCCTTACACAATGTAGTGGCTGCCCCCAGGTCATGGAACCGCCACCAGGAAAACTACAGGGGCGGCCAGGCCCGCAGCCGCCACAACAAGAGTGGGTCCAGCCGCAAACACACAGCGGGTCATCCCAACTACAATCAGGACTGCAGCCGCCACCGGGGGGTGTCGAACCGCTAGCAGGACTACCAGTCCAGTAGCAATACCCATAGGGGTGGCAAGCAGGGTAAGCAGACCAAACAGAACCACTACAAAGGTGGCAACAAAGACAACAACAACAAATAAATGTAAGTCTTTCAGTCGTTCATGCACCTGATACAGCCAAGCTACCCGAAACACCTGAAAAGCATCCCAAAAAACCCCAGGCCTTTTCAGCAGGTGGTTTGGGAAGGCAGGCTAAAAAGTGGCATACATTCACCAAAGACAGATGGGTGCTGGATATAGTGAAAGGCTTGACCATAGATCTACACACTATCCCTGTACAGTCAGAGATCCCAGACTCAGCATCTATTAACCCAGTTAAAGATGCTCAGTTGGATACACAAATACAGGATATGTTAGGTAAAGGTATCATACAGCCTGCAGGACATAACGCGAGGGCGTTTGTCTCACACATGTTTTTAAGACCTAAAACAGACGGCACTTTCAGACCTATTTTGAACCTGTCAGGACTAAATGAGTTCACAGTCTACACTTCAAAACGGATCATCTCGCTTCAGTCATGCATATTTTGCCTCAATACTCCTTTATGAGTTCTGTAGATATTACGTCAGCCTACTTCACCCTACCCATTAAAGAAAGGGACAGGGATTTATTGCAATTCCAGTTCCATCGAAAATGGTATAGGTATACATGTCTACCAAATGGATACTCACAAGGGCCAAGACTGTTTACACGTATCATGAAGGCACTGCTTTCACATCTGAGAGTACATTATGGTGTAAACTTGGTGTTTTACATTGATGACACACTCATTTTTGGAGACACTCCAGAACTAGTGGAACAATCTGTAAAACACACTCTCAGAATCCTACAAGAAGCAGGCTTCACAATTAACTGTCACAGTCCATTGAATACCTGGGTTTCACCATTGACTCCACCACACTGACACTACATATACCACCCAAGAATGTGACAAAATTGATGACAATGGCACATGACATCCTGAAAGTCAGGAGGCTGTCAATCAGACAGTTCGCAGCAGTCATTGGAAAACTGGCAGCCACTGAACCTGGAAATGACAGGGCCAAGGTCCATATCAAACTCCTTCAGAGAGTTAAATATTGGGCCCTCGCCAAGTCATTGGGTAACTATGACGTAACTATGTACCTAAATGACACGGTTCATAATTGCATCAAACAGTGGCTGTCACATCTCCCTATCGCCTCTGCGCTCTGTCAGGAAATCCGCCCACAGGTGTCAATCTACACAGATTTATTTAAGACAGGGTGGGGTTGCTATTGGCAACAAGGCAATTTTGAGTATGGGGATGAATGGCCCATTGAGTTACAAGAACTGCATATCAATATTCTGGAATTGAAGACAGTTCTCATAGCGCTGAAAAAACTTCAATGTCGAGTGAAGGGACAATGAGTACATTTGTTCATCGACAACACAACAGCTTTATGCTGTATCAGAAAAGGTGGTTCTCTGGGTTCCATACCATGTGATGAGGTCACACAGTGCATATACACTTATGCATGGAAACACAGAATCACCTTCAAGTTGTCTTACACCCAAAATTACATCTTCTCTGCATTTAACAAACCTCAGGTTGACCTGGTTGCCTCATACCAAAATGCGCTCTACCCTAAGTACATTTCACTACATTACGATGCTAATGCTATGGCGACCGATGCATTCACCTGTACATGGAACAATAATTCATTAATCTTCCCACCTTTCTCTCTTATTGGCAGGGTGCTGAGGAAGATCAAACAGGACAAGACCACTGGACTGTTAGTGGTCCCCAACTGGGCAACACAGCCATGGTTCACCAGGCTCAGGAGGTACAGCGAGCACCTGCAAATCCCCATTTCCTCTTCGACCTTGTTGTGGCTAGGGGACCCCACCAAGAAATTCCCATTGGCAGGCAGATCACACCTACTGATTATCCCTCTATGAAAACCATATGGTGTGATCTGATGGGCTACTCGTTTACTGCATGGAAGGTCATGGCCATGGCATGGAGCCCTAATACTGGGGTGGTCTATGAGGGATGTGCAAAGCGATGGACGGCATTCATAAGCATAAGGGATGTGCACCCCACACAACCATCAGTCAGGGACTGCATACAGTTCCTCAGTGAATATCTTGATACTGGGGTAGGTCACAGTGCCATCAATACGTCCAGGTCGTTTCTATCATGTTTTATAACATTCAACGGGAAACCAGCTGGAGAAGAGCCTACCATATTGAGGTTTGTCAAAGGGACAAAGGCTCAAAAACCCCCAACAAAGTCAATGGAATTTGTTTGGGACCCACAGCCAGCATTATTAACAATTCAGAACTGGGGATACATACAGGGACTAGATTATGAGAAGTTCACCAGATGTACTATGTTACTGGTCTTACTAGCCACTGGTCAAAGACTACATGCACTGCACCTTATACTCAGAGGAGACTGTGAGTGGACCGACCACTCAGTGAAGATTACATATTCACCTCACACAAAAACGAACAATCAAACTGACAAGCCACTGATTATGCACTTTCAAAGGAGGGAAGATGAAAGTTTGTGTGTGTATTCCCATCTTAGGGCATACATGTACATTGCGGACCAAAGGTCACAATCTGCTATGGTGTTTGTCTTTTCGACAGTAAAACTGCCCACTTCCAGGACCAGTGCAAAGACAATATCCAGACAAGTAAAATCAGCACTGAAGGATGCTGGAGTAGATGAGCAGTATACAGCTTACTCTGCTCGCCATGCATCAACATCAGCTGCAGCAAGAAAACAAGTCCTGGTGCATGAGATTCTCAGATCAGCAGGGTGGTCAAATGAAACCACCTTTGCTTGGTTCTATAATAGACTCTTATATGTACCACCTGTTCTGCACGGGCTTCCCTAGCCCACTTAAAAGGGTCTATATCTCCTCTTTCCTATCCCCTCAGGATGTGTGTGGTGCACATATGCGCGGGCACTGACACATTCCTCTGTTAAATTATCAACCTGTGAAGCACGGGATAGCCACTTAGTGGCGCTAAAGTGCTGTAAAACACAAATCAATCAATCAATCACCTGTCCCATTTTATCCCATTTCTGCTGATATATGATGCATAAACACTCATGTACTTGTGTTGCGAACAAATTCATCTGTAGATGAATTTATTATAGGGTAGAAATATCTACATAAGTCTATTTAGTCACTTATATCCAAGTATTAGCTTAAGTTACGGTGTGTATAAGTTTATATCCTATGCACGCGGAAAGGCTTGGTGACTTTCAGCCTCTAAGACAGCTGCAGGCACAATGAGTGCTGAGGCTATTACAGCAAGATAGCTGTAACATATTTTCCCTTAAGGAAAAAAGGGGGAGGTACATTACCCCTACAGTCATTGAAATAACACTGTTATGTCATACAAGGTCTACGGAATGTATAACATTTTGCCTTTTTACTCGGAACACAAAATTCCTGACCAATTATATATGTTTTGTCTACATATAGTGATGATAGTTTTGCTGACATATAATAAAACTTATTTAGATAGCAAAACTCCCACCTGAGTTTTAATTTCAGTTGAAATAGCCGACCCACAAGGTCGATGGTCGATGACGGATAACTACTGGTAATAATTGTTAAGTTCTTTTAATGTAATGTAAAATAACTGTAATTATTATCAGAGTATCCTATCGACCACCGACGTGGGTTGGCCCAACCCTCGAGCCAAAAGTGCTCTTCCCACCACTAAGTCACCAGAGAAATTAAAACTCAAATCATGTTACAGTATGACGATAGTCTCACCATACCTGACCTGTCTCTCTAAGCCAACCCATGTCGGTGGTCTATAGGATACTCTGATAGTAATTACAGTTATTTTACATTACATTAAAAGAACTTTATAATTAATGACCATTTCACAGTGTACTAGTGCCTGAAATTACAGTCATATTTAGTGCCCATCTCACTAAGTATCAACACCTGAAAATACAATTGCAGTAATTTGAGCAAATTTTACTATGTATCAACATCTTACAATACAATTGCAGTAAAATGCCACAGTGCACCAGTGCTTAAAAGTACAGCTATGCTTTATGCCTATATCACAGGTACCAGTATGGGGGCTTCCATTAATTATGTATGAACAAATTTGCCGAAAATTGACCCCCCCACCCCCCATGTTGCACCCTGTACGCATTTGGCCTACCCCCTCCCACTATGCGTACATAATTAAGCCACATGGAGCCCCCCCCCCTTTCCTGCATGCAGGGAAATTTCCTTTACCCTCTGGTAAATGTAAAATGGTATGCATACTTTGAAAGTATTCCCCTTATTTTTGTAGCCTTATTGAATACTTGAATGAGGGGTTGTTCTCCTACAGTCACCATATTTTGTACCAAGAGACCTACGATCAACCTCCCTCTACCCCCCAAAAATGCCTCAATTTCTCCTAATTCGTTGGGCCCTATGCGTACATACTCATAGCCTCTGACCCCCCTCCCCCACGCTGTACGCATCTGTTTGCATTTGGCCTGACCCCCCCCACCAGATGCGTACATAATTAATGGATGCCCCCTACCTAAAATCATGCTTACATAGTAAATGTCCATTTCACTGTGCACCAGGAGCTTAAAATAAACTTACCATAAAACATTATTATTTTTCAATTTGATATTAAAAATGGGCTGGCCAAACTGAAACATCCTCTATTATAAAGGTCACATTTCTTAGAATTTTGGCGCCAAAAAACATCAGATATTCCAAAATAAGGGGGTTGACTTATAGGTGGGTTTTTAATTTTGACATTTTTTGGGGGTATAAGTCGATTTAAATCAAAAGTTGGGGGGTTGACTTATAGGTGGGGTCTACATATAGCCAGGGTTTTACGGTACAGTTAATATCCATTTCACAGTGCAACAGTACCTGAAAGTATACTTATAGTTACTGTAAATCAGAAATTGCACCAGTACCTGAAAGAGTTAATGTACATCTTACAGTGAACCGATGCCTGAAAGTATACTTATAATTAATGTACATTACACAGTGTACCAAGTCCTGAAAGTATATCTATAGTTAATTCCCATTTCACTGTGCACGAATACCTGAAAAACAGCTATGCTTTATGCCTATATCACAGGTACCAGTACCTAAAAATATAATTACAGTTAATGCCAATTTCACAGTCCAACAGTACCTGAAAATAATTATACTGGTAATGCAGCTACACTTGATAGTTTCCATGTGCAGCCAGTCCACGATAAAGATATTCTGCAAAATTTAAAAACTAGAAGCCATCATCCAAATACTGTATTACTCAAATTGTCACATAAATGAAAAAAATATATACCAACAGAGCTACCCACCTTGCCCCCAAATTGTCTGGCATGTTTGATGATCATCTGTAAATCTGGAAGGTGTTGAAGGATGTTGTACTCCTCATGGTCCTCAGCAAGGAACGAATGGTACACCCAGATATCTTCCTCGTTAACATAGAGCGATGAATTATCCACATGACTCCCCACACAGTTGACGATGTGGGTGATTCCGAGGCGTTTTAGGTTGGTGACATTGCGCGCATCAATGTTGTTGCCCAAGAAGAGATACGGGGTGAGTGGAGTTGGACCTGACTGAGGTAGCCATATTGGATCTGTCATCAAGACCTCATCGATTTGACTGAGGAACCGAGAATCCTCAGCAATTGCCATCACCTTTGAAACTGTAAAAGAAAGGGGGATGGATAAGGATTAAATAGATAGACTAGGATATAACTATAGCTATGAAGCACTTTTTATTTATTTTCAGTTTAGTTAAAGTTCAGTAGTTGAAGTCTCCTCGTCTTTTCTTTTTGCTGCGTACCAAACTTATCTAATAATTATATGAAATAGCAAGGGAAAAACTTTTTGTGATAACATAAGCAAAGAGGAAGGGTCAAAAGATAATCTAAAGATTGTATAGAAACCCTTCTTCATAAAACCTAGACAGCCGCCGCAAATAAGTTACCTGACATAATCAAGTTTATGGCCACATATCTATCCTTTTCGCACAGTCGAAAAGGTTCAGTTCACGAGGTCAAAAAACATGATGGGACTAAAAAATTTCATCTGGGAAGCATATGTGACATGTACTGGAAATAGGGGCCTTAATGCGCCCTGCACTAAGGGCCCTTTTTCCAGATCCTGTCACATAATATGCGTTCTGATAGTTAATGTTAGCTGAGGTTTATACCTGCCTAAATACATCATCGGGATATCCCAACTCAAGCCATGCAAAGAAATGTCTTCTTTTTTTACCTTGGTTCATAACCCTTGGTGGCACGATACCTATTTGTGAATGTGGATTCATGATGCACTGACACAGAATGTTGTGTTACTAGCAGACATTGCATACATGAGTTATCAGTGATAAAGTGTTGAGCAGTATCAAAAGTGACATAAAGTGATATGGCCCATACACAATGTTGGGGAACCTTAGTCTTATACTGTCACTACTTATTATCAGATGTACTCCACGACCACCTGCAGCACTATCTTACAGTTTACATAGGTTACCTTCACAGGTGTCCTTTCAGAAATGTGATGTGTAGTTATAAAAAGGTTATTTCACAAGGTTGAATCTAATATCCTGGTGTAGACTCTGGATAGCGGCAGTGCGAAATGAAGGGGAGTCATCATGGTATCTTCTGAAATCTCCTTAGGCTATGTCAGCCTACATGAAAAGGTCAATTATTTGAGTTTCATAGATCATTTTGTACCACATCCACGTATTCGCACACACATGAGAAAGACAGAGACATACAGAGAGACAGAGACAGAGAGAAAGAGAGAGACATAGAGACAGGCAGATATTTTAAAAAAATAGAGAAACAGAGTCTTAGGGAGGGAGAAGGGACAGAGACAGACAGAGATAGAGAGACAGAACGAAACAGAGAGGCAGAGAGACAGAGACAGACAGGCAGACAGGCAGGAAGTTGGAGGGGGGTCATAAGGCCAGCCTTTCCCAAAGTTTATCATCTCACTCCTTATTCAACATTGATCAGCATCACTACAGCAATTAGAATACCCTGCCTCTTCAGTACAGATTTGTCATGCTCCTGGCACCCATATGACATCTTGTTGATCCGTCCTACACACTGATAATGATAGACAGCCTTTGGGCTCTATATTGGTGTCCCATCAGGAAGTCATGTCAGTATATCATCCATATGTCACAACAGCCACAGCTGGTGTCCACAAGACACATACACAACACACTGACAGACTTAACTGTGCAGTTACATAGACCTGGGGAGTGCCCAAAATCTTCATCATTTTTTAAATATATTTTTTTTCAACATTCTTTGGTCCAAATGGTCAGTTTTTTTTTCCAATTTGAAAAAGGTGGAATAGTAAGGATTCATTCATTCTGTGGGCCCCTTGCTATATGAAGGGTCCGGAGAAAAGTTGGAAGAAAAAAGAAAAAGGGGATACTCTTACCCTGCTACATTGGGGATCAAAGAGAAAAGTAACAACATTGGGGTTTCTTTTTTAATATTAGGTGTTGATATTATATAACCCCATTTCTTTTATCTATTTTTTTTTGTGGGGGGGGGGGTCAAATTTCAGCCCAATCTGTTTAGGTGGATGTGGTTTCAGGCCTCAGAGTCAGAAGTCCGTGTCCCTATTATGTAGAAAAAATGGATATTTTCAGCCTAGAGTCCTTGGCAGTGGGGATCAATTTTGAAATTCATTACGATAATGTATGTTTATGGAAAGGTGCATGGATGCAGAGTCCCTGACTGATTTCCAAAGTAACAGTTGCTCTTTTCACGAGGCAGTGTTGGCTATCGAAAACGCAATTTCCCCTATTTTCATGACACACACAATCCACTTCTGGCATGACTTTGATCACACTTCAGTTCTATATGTCCCATAAATAAAAGTAAATTCAACCATAATACTTACTGTCTGCCATGGTCAAGCCTTAGATCGGAGAGTATCCCTAGGTACGATCCTCTTGTGTTCAATCCCTTGCAAATGACTGCTTTAATGCTCCAAGGTGTACCTCCAGTGTACCATATGCTCCTCCTTCTGGAGTGATCCCCTGGAGTGATCCAGTTGACACCCTACAGCTCAATATGAGCTGCTCTTCACCCTACTGCACTCTCATCCTGTAGGTGCAATCAGTGCTCTATATAATACGTGTACTACCAGCCTTATCAGCCAGCCTCCCTCCTCCAGCCTCTGTCTCCAGTAGCCAGCTGATGAGATAACCCAGTCCTACTTAATGTATATCTGGCTGAGCTGGTGGTTGACGTATCTACAGGATATGGCTGCATGGGGGATGCTGTGAAGGGTCATCCATGGCAAGAAGCCATCTTGCCCCCCTTACATAAGTGAGCATGCACGGTATCCAGTGAAAAAGCCATAATACTCCGCATATAACTATCAGGGTATAACGCATGGCTTATACCCGAAGATGGATCCGTGCTGTGCCTAATAGGTGGATAAAGTTTACTTCAATTTGATTATTAACTGGTACAAAAGTGTCCAGGGTGTGTCTTATATGCAGGGTGTCATGTAGTGGCTAAACTAAGAATCAATGTTTGTTCATGCTCAATAAGATTAATCTGGCCAAAATAATAAGAATCGAAGAATAGAGTGCCATGCGTCAACAATGCTATGAACTAGGATGGTATACATCCATAGTGTTACGTTGTCATGTCAAAAATAGTGTGAACTAAGAGGGCATTTGTACATCCATAGTGTTACAGTGTCATGTCACAAACACTATGGATAGGGATGGTATACATCCTTATAGACATTAGTCTTAGTGTTATGTCAAAAATACTCTGAACAGGGATGGTATGCATACATCCACACTGTTACAGTGTAATGTCAAAATGGATGGTAACAAGGCATAGCTAAACCCTACTCTCTGTAACCCTTACCCTACAATTAATCCATTAAGCCCTTAGTGATGGGACCGGGTAAGTGGTTGAATATATGTTTCCTGCTGGAGGGGTGGGGCTGCCCCCTGGAGTAAACCTAGGTGAGTACAACAGGGACTCATCCAGGGCTGCTGGTACACTTCCTGGATGGTCTGTGGGTACCTGGTAACTGATAACAGATACACATGTTATCAGGTCCACCTGTAGGGTGGTGGCCAGTTAACCACCAACTGTTGTATCATTACAGCGAGTCCCCGGAGACAAAGAATAAAAGGCAGGAGTGGGATGATAAAATTTATTTATTTATAAATTTTACTGATTACTCTGTATAAACCTTTATAAGGTACCCTATGATAATTATACTACATATATATATATATGACAAATGAACACAATATTTGATTAACACTAAATAATCGAAAACAGATGGGTACTTGGAATAAGTGAAGACATTGAACACATTGAAACAGGTTGTAAGAACATGAGGTTTAAGTACCGGTATGTTATTGAAAATATGAGATGAAAGGTGTGGGTGGGTGGGTGGGTAACTTGAAAAGTTCTAGAATAGAGGACGGACGATACAGGAATGGGGTGAGATAGAGGGCTGTGGGTATGTATTAGGCAGGGGGTCTTCAGATTAAACTAAAACTTTTTGAAATCTCAGACTCTGTTCTATCATATCCTGAAGTGAGGTGGTAACAGCCTTTCTCAATGTCAAGATATGAGCGGGTCTATATGTGTAGATCACAGTGAAATTCCTACTGGTTTTCAGTGCTGTTTCCGAGCAGCAACTTTTATCATCAAAGACTCATGCACTAGACAAGTGAAAGCTCTAGAGCTGCCAAACTGCATATATGTATCGAATACAGTCAGATGGTGATGAAGAGGGCATTGCTTTTGAAAGATATGATATGGCATTCCCCAGAGAAAATCACAAAATCATGGAAAATATCATATAATTGCTGAGAAATGATTAATATTAATCCAACTTTTATGAGATGATATCCTATCAGGGGATCATTTCTTTAGCTGTGCCTTTTCTGCTGTATGCATTTATAAATATCTAATATCAACATCGTACCAATATCTGCACTCAGTGACAAATTACTACTTGTTAATTGGATAATTGCTCGGTCATTGAAATTTTGACTGAACATCGCAAACCCGACCAAATTGCTAGTGGTCCCTATGGTAGGCCATAAATGGACATCTGTGCATAAAAAGCCCTAGAAAGATTGGAATAAGACTAAAAGTTAATTTTCAGTTGAAAATTCCATTCTGTTGGTGGTTTATGTCCAGAAAAAGTGGTGTTCGGGGCAATTTGTAGAAACTGCAATATTTTGGAAATTACCCTATCTCCGCAAGCAACATTTTCTAAGGTTTTTCTCATTTATACACCATTTATGTGGCTAATTTGGTCATATTCCTACAAAACTAGCCCTGATATAACAGAAAAATTACTTTAAAATCTGAAATATGAAGGCAAAATGCCCATTCCTCCTATAGGTCACGGGGAACTAAATCCATTTCCTCTATGTTTCTATATAGTGTAACACACAAAATCAGCCGCCTAAAATGTTCGTTGGTAAAAATTTCAACCATAGCACAATTAACTCATCCCTCATACACAATGTGACAGAATGTTGGATAGGCTTAACCCTGAAAATCTTAAATAAGGGAATCATATGTGCAGTGAGTGCTAATCTACCCTATTTTGGGCCTAAAAATCTCCATTGGCCAGATTAACTTTTGCATGCCTCATAAAATCCCCAAGGCCTGGCATAATATAAAAACACACCTACTATTCCATTTATTAGCTATTTGGGAACACCTGTGATTTTTTTCATAATTTTACCAATATTTCTTGTCTAATTCTAAACCAATCAGCAGTCAGAACACCCTTCAGTGTAGTCCTGAATAACATATGACTCACGAGAGGGCAGCATTTACGTCCACGTAACCTGTAGGAGAGTGGAGTGGTGTGTGATTTTGACACCAGGTAGGGTGGTGAAAGTGAGGGGTGAGGTGTATAGTTAAGGTGCTTGCCCCCGGGTGGCAGTAGTGAGCCCTTGGCCCGCCATAGACCACTAGCAGTGGTAGACAAGGCATCAAGATACAGCTAAAAGTGCAAGGCCTTGAAACGCTGAAGTTGCTTGACCTGCTTAGGATCCAACTGAATGATAAAGTTTCATAACAGTGTTCTTTTATCATTTCTGAAATCAAAAACCACGTTGTGATGGTTTTCTTGCTCTTTTTTAAAGAAAAATAAATATGAAGAAACACCATCAAGTATTTTCTTGTAATGTCAAGCAAAAATACTGGGAAAACTGCCGTTGAAAGTTTCACTTAGTATGAGATCCAGAAATAGTCTGAATAGTATGTAAGTTAATGCTGAATCTCTCACCCTGTGGTGTGGCTCCTGTGTGTGGTCTCTATGCTCAGCGGCTTTAAAGCCCATGGGGGCAGCTGCCTCCTCTCTCTCTTTTGTTCCTCTATCGTGAATCAACTAGTCTATTATATTTCAGAGAGATTAGCATACCACTTAGAGGCTCTAGATGTGCTTACTAGTGTAAAATGTTTAGATAAATGACACTGATGTGAACAATTACTATAATCATCAGAATGTGGTGTAGAGTAACTTGCACCTGCAACTTGTTCTTGTCTATACAATAAATCAATGTGAACACAAGTAAACAATCATATACAATGTCATGTTACAAGTTATGAAACCACTCTGGATAATGCGCTGCATAAAAAGACTTACTGCAATATCTCGCATATAAGGTGCAGTCTAATGCGAGGATAGAGCCATTCTGCACTTTGTAGGATCAACAGAAGTTGGGGGTGTGCCTTGTAGGCGGGGATATATCTGTACAGTACTAATGCGTCAGAGATGCGCCTTATGTACAGGATGTGCCTAAGATGGGAGTATACCTTTTATTTCATGTTGAGAACCACCGTTTCTATAGTAAACACAAAAAAAAGACACAGTCAATTACATCTATGTTGATTTTATTTCTTATGTGGTACAAGCTGCCTTTTTAAAGTTGATATAATGTAGATGTCAACGTTTCGATTCAATTATATGAATCTTCATCAGGATCTTATTCTAAATCTCATTCTCCATGGTCACGTTCTCCACTCTGACAGCATCAAAATAGCCTCAAACCCCTCATCAAAAAGTGATTTTTAGACATTTTTCATCCAGATAACATTATAGAAATTCAGAGATCCACTCGATTTTCTCCAAACTGAATATTTCTTCACTGATTAGCCTCAAAGCAGAATCCACTCAGCTCCACCTCATGGATTTTGCTTTGAGGCTACCTCATGAAGAAACGTTCAGTTTGGAGTAAAACTCGTGAACCTCTGTCTATATATCCTATACCGAGGTTCCAGGTTCCTTTGGTGGGGGCACCATTGTTGGGGCAGCCAGCATGATGGGTACCAGCTGTTATGTAATGCACACTAAAGGTCTGCACTGAGTGAAGGGAATTATCTTCATCCAGTCAATAATGTTTCCCGCTATAGGTCGGTATACCAAAGTTGTGAGCTATACTGACCTAGTGGGATTAATTATCAGCCAATGAAATAAACCCAACTGTTCACTGCGGGCTTCTCAAGGGTCAACTGGTACCCCTCTAATAGCTCTTATCATTAGAACTCGCTGGTAACAAGCTCCAGCAATGGCTGCACCCAATAAACAATCCGCTACCTCGCTTCACACCAGGTATATATTTACCTAACCTGGTTAACCCATAGTTTATCTACTACCTATGCTGGAAGTGAGTGGGGCGCCCTCTGTAGTGGCCGTGGCCAACTAGGGATGAATGGAGGAACACTGCCGACCCCCTCCTCACGTATAAGACGCACCTTTTAGGCGGGGTATTATGATAATCGCTACACATGTAAAACCACTGGGAGATCCACAGGCCCGTTCACATTATAGTATTGTTTTCTAATCCTCAGCCAATAGAGCACAAACCCATGCAAGACCATAGAAACATGGCCCACAGAATAGGCCTGTAGCACCGACTTTACAGATCCCCCCCCCCCATCAATCTTATAACTATTACATGTGCTAATTAAGTGGATTATTCCCCCAGGGGGCCACGTCCTATAATTTCTCTGTGCAAACATGCCCTCTGATTTGGTACCCTAATGAAGGGTGAAAAAAAAAACATGGGAATTCCGACTCTTTCTAAGGGGTAAAACCAAAAACTAAACCCTAATCAGGGTGACTCTTAGGTACCTATTTACAAATATATCCCCCTTACCCCAGGCAGTTATCTAAGGCAGAATAACGAAGGAAAAATACACAAACAAAATGTGCTTTAAAATGCCCCTTTCAGGTCCAAAAGGTACACCTTCTCCTCCAAAATTACCTACAAAGAACCCGTGCCTAGGGTCCAAAAAGAGCCTAGCTTTCCCTCAGTAGGTGTTCGCAAATGGTAGACAAATATTAGGGAGTGCCCACCCCCGGAAGTATTCGTCACAAGAGGCTGAGCGACAACTTGGCTATGACGTCCAATTTAGACGGACTACATGGTGGCCAACATAAACCAGTTAAAGTTAGCTTGGATAAAGTCAGAGCTTCTCAGTCAAGCAGCTTAGTGTTGTAAGAGGATGAAGTGTGACCATACGGTTACACAGCTAAAAATAATTTTCTTGAAATCTTAAATAAACTTACCTGATGGACAAAACTACCAGTTTTAAGATTTTTTATTTTCTTAAAACTGGTAGTTTTGTCCGCCACGTAAGATAATTTTTCTTATTTTCTTAAATCAAGAAAAATATTTTTAGCTGTGTAGTTAGACATGGAAGTTAATGCAAACCAGTAGTAGATTACCACTGTTTTAAATTAAGCCCCAGGTCTTAACCCTTTAAAGGCAACTAAGGCAGGATTGCATCATGTCCACTGGTCGTCATGATGCTCACCAGCACTTCATTGGAGCACCATGCCGACCCTACGGGGTCGATACATATACTCCCGGAGGGTCAGCATGATGCTCCAATAAAGTGTTGGTGAGTAGTCTCGCCAGCACATCATTGGTGCATCATGACTACCAATGGGCATGATGTATTAATGCATCAGCGGCTCTTAAAGGGTTAACCTCCTGCACTGCCTTTTTCCTTTTGTAAGTAGTTCCTTGTCCCTTTAAAGGCCGATACTGCATTATTGCATCATGACCATGGCATTGGTCGTCATGTTGCATGGATGTTGTGTCCAGAGAGGCTTCTCGACATTACTCTGATATGAAGTGGGTTGCTTGGAGGAGTTTCACTCTTGAGTTTTCGGCTAGACCGGTTTTTATTCACATTGAATATCATAGAGAATACATATAATTATTTCAGACTTGTAGGCCCCATGTTTTAAAATAGGAGGTTTTTGATATGACTGTTCATAGTATACTCAATCCACCACAAGCTAGCTGGCAAGGGCCCTCACTTTGAGGCCGTAATTAATGCCCACTTTTAGTGATACACATCAAACTATTGATCAAATTATTTTTGCGCCCAGTGAGACTGAGAGTCAGGTGGACCCCTTGATTGTCCGATGCAATCCGCAAAATATATACCGTAAGTCCTCGTGTATAGGACGCCCCTCGCGTATAGGACGCATCCTGCATTAGGCTAAATCCTGTAGACAGTACCATGTGATAAATTCTTGTCATTTTAGTACTGTTCTATAGTGTAAAATCCTCGCCTATAAGATGCACTCTGAGTGGGGCTAGATCCTACAAGATTCAGATGATGTATACCGGGCAATTCTGGTCTATGGAACACTAGCTGGTCTGGAGCTGGTCCCGGCGACACTGATAAGATGGGACCAGCATGTCCCTGGAAGTGGATGTTAACAAGTGACAAGGTACCCATCATGGTATGTGTTATCAGTGGGTTTTACCTCAACCAGCAAAATTCAAAATGGCAGCTCCACTAGGCCTCCATACCGAGTCCTATAAGCCGCGTCTTATAAATGTGCAAGGATTTACGGTTGTTCCTCGTAAGCCAGAGCAAGGGACATTGGCCCACTGACTCATTTCCTCAACCTCAGGTGTGGTTCTACAACAGGGAGTGGGCCATGTAATTATGGATTACAGAATTTTTCACCTAACGGGAAGTGGACCAGCAGCTATTGCCAGGTTGAGGTAGACAAGGTCTTAGTAATGGAGTTCAACCTTAAGGCCTCGTCATAGGCAGATCCCATCAAAGGAGTTAAGTGTGTTATGTGATACAGTGTTCGCAGGCAAACAACTAAATACATGTCTTGCATTGTGTGTCAATCATTTGAGTAAGTTCCCTCCATTTTTCCTTTCTTTAATGGGTATTCCAATTATCAAAGTTTCCATTAGGAACAGCATGTACAATAGGGAGACACGACAAAGGCCTACTATTTGTTTCCATATTGAATTGAATTTGGCAGAAAGAATAGTTGAAGTTCTTCTCGTCAGCCAAAAAGTGAAGGAAGAAAGAAAAATAAGCAGTTGAAACAAGAAGTAAAATATAATATAAAGTTTGGAAAGTTTAATAAAATATAAAACATTCACACAATGATCATCATACAATAATGACAACAACGAGGCTGTTTAGTTTGGAAAACTTAATAAAATATCAAACAGTTACACTCTTGTCTAAACTATGACTTTGTATTGAGTATGAAACATACGATTTACATTATTGTTCTTTACCATGATAACAGTTATAGTTGAAGTAGTAGTTAACCATATAACATATATAAAAGTCAAGTGACAAGCAGTACACTTTAGATTTCTTTGTTACCATTACAGACAATATCTAGGTCAAGTAGTGATTAACTAGAATACATATGTGAAGTAACTATGACAGACAGTACAAGATATAAGACAGTTCTAGGGCATATCCATAGTAATGTAGAGGTCGGCGGAAAACGTCTTTGGAGAAACCGGGACTCGAACCCGGGACCCTCCAACTTCGAAGCGGAAGCTCTTCCTCTGAGCTACTTCCCCGTCTGACATTCTCTACCTTCCACCTACATCTGGATCAGTATAATACACAAGGGGGGCAGCTTATACCAGCTGACCAGCCCCTGAGGGCTGGTGCAACCGGAACGGGGCAGATGGCCTACCGCCATGGACTTACAGCCAGAGCTGGCCCCTACACTCCTCCCAACCAGCTTCAACCATGGCCAACCAGCACCAAGCATTCCTCCCAACCAGATCGATTGGGCTTTATCAAGCAGTGTGAGGCACTCCTGACTTCCCAGTTGACCTACCAGTACACAGTACTGCCAGGGTCGAAGCGTATCTGTATTATACCGTTCCAGGCACCTACACCTGGATTGGTATGACACACACATAGGGGGGAGCTACCACCGGATGCCAGCCCCTGGGGGCTGGGATCTCG
Organism: Acholoe squamosa; assembly: GCA_949317995.1. NCBI lineage: Eukaryota > Metazoa > Annelida > Polychaeta > Phyllodocida > Polynoidae > Acholoe > Acholoe squamosa. Next base: position 20,317,145 of record OX439040.1, read on the forward strand.
AGAAACGGGGCTGCTGGCCTTACGGCAGAGCTGGCCCCTACACTCCGCCCTACCAGATTCAATATAGGGTTCAGTACCCTATAGGTACCAGATACCCGGGACTAGTACTGAGTCGCATACCGGCCACCTGTTTCCAAGTCTCCCCAGTACTAGCAAATTGAATCGTCATTCGTGTCATACCAGCCCAGGTACCGAGTTCTCGTAGTCCCCCCTCACACGGGTCAGGACCAACTCGGTTTCTCCACCAGTGTAGAGGTCGGCAGAAAACGTCTTTGGAGAAACCGGGACTCGAACCCGGGACCCTCCAACTTCGAAGCGGAAGCTCTTCCTCTGAGCTACTTCCCCGTCTGACATTCTCTACCTTCCACCTACATCTGGATCAGTATAATACACAAGGGGGGCAGCTTATACCAGCTGACCAGCCCCTGAGGGCTGGTGCAACCGGAACGGGGCAGATGGCCTACCGCCATGGACTTACAGCCAGAGCTGGCCCCTACAGTAACTAGATATGACACATTTTGACAAGTAGTCGCTGTAGCCATAGCAACCATGTTTCTGATATAATATTTAGATAAGTGATAATACCTTACATGTGTTAACATGAACAATAGAGTACATATGAGAACTAGGTAGATACTACTGGACAAACAGAGTGCAGAGGGACGAAGCCACTCAAGATGAAGCTATCGAGGGAACATATGGCTTCATTCCTGCTACTGAAGTCAGTATTTTCTGATTGCTTCACAGAGTCAGTGTGTGTTTTATATGGTATTCTTTTTTCATCTATATATTGTTGAAGTCAGCAATGCTTTGAGCTGCACATTTACCACTATGCTTAATCATGCGTAGCAGCTGACTTCTAAACACACCATTCATTAGGCCATATATAAGGGGTGCTATCCAGATTTTACCGATCAAAATGAACATTACCACAAAATCATTTATTTCGATGATCATCTGTGATGGCCTATACACCCTTATTCCAGAGGTTATACCATAGAAAGAATAACAAAGCATCACATCTCCAATGGCTATAAAGATCCAGAGGGAAAATCTAATCTCTCTTCTAATATTCTCAGTTAGTGAATTGTTGCTAGGTATTGATGTTTCCCTGTGCATCTTTCTAATTTTGTGATAGATGAAACCATAACACAAACCGATGATGACTAAACTTAGCAGGATATTCCCCAAACATAGAGAAAAGACCACAACTTCAGTGACATTATTTCCATTCCAGACCATCACACCCCGCCTTACAGCAGGGACATATATATATCTCCCAATACCAAAAAACGGTAGAATTCCAAGTATCACAGCATTTATCCATGAATGGGCAATCATGATGTAGCATTTTCTTGTAGTCATCAGTTGGTGATACCGCAAAGGCTTACAGATTGCTAAGTATCTGTCTACAGATGTATGCATCAGAGTGAACAGGGACACTGAACTGCATGTATGAAGAGCAAATGTATGTAAACCACAGAAGGCGTCTCCAAGAGCCCATATTCCTGTAATTGCTGGGTGAAGGTAGAAAGGGTAGACTAAACCGCCATTTATGAAGCAACTGAATGCAAGATTGACAATAAGCTTGTAGGTTGGTGTGTGGAGTTCTCGCTGACATTTAACCGTTAACATGATTAATCCATTCAGTGCTGTAGAGAGCAAGATACAAAAAACAGTATAGGTGAATACTCCATAGAAAGGTACTCTGTCATCAGTCTCCGTCTTGGTTGTGCAATTTGTATGATTGAATGGGAATTCTGATGTAAAGCAATCGGTGGATGTGTTGTTCACCATAGCTATTTGCTTGGTTGAGAAGAAGTGTTCATTGATTGATAAAACATTCGCCTCAAGAACATCAGTCATTTCATTTAGAAGTCACAATGTCAGACCAGGCTGCTCGAGGAAATCAGATACTTCCATTTGATGTCATAATATTCTGTCAAAGACCCTCCTCAATGACCTCAGTCATTTCCCTTTGAATACGTAATGTTCCATTGAAAACCCTCTTCAAAGAGCTCAGTTACTTCGTTTTGGTGTCGCAGTGTTCCATTGAAGACCCTCTTCAAAGAGCTCAGTTACTTCGTTTTGGTGTCGCAGTGTTCTATTCAAGACCCTCTTCAAAGAGCTCAGTTACTTTGGTTTGATTTCGCAATGTTTCGTTAATGACCTTCCATAAGGAACTCAGTAGGCCTAATATCATGTTCCTTTTAATGCTTTAATGTTCAACTAATTCCGATGTTCTTTTAACACATCCTCTTTTTTTTTCCTTTTGACGTCATAGTGGCAACTTGCAGGTGGATGACTTTATTATACTTGTACATCTGACACTAGTAGGACAACTCCACATTTGCTTGGACTTACCACCAGCATCTGAGAAACAGTTAATAATGAATTTCAATAAGTCATGAGCATAACAGGTTTTGATATGATGTAATGTGACACCAACATGATTTTGGTTCATCCTTATATTGCTCACATTTACCCTTGGAAAACCCCTTTTGGCCATTTTAATGGCATTATTACATTTGTATTTGGCAGATTTTGCTTTTTCCCAATCAGCTGCGATTCTCAGAGAAAATCGCTTAGTGAAGCCTCCACTATAACCAAATGGCAAACCCTCACAACTACGTATAAAATATAACAGTCTGCAGTGACAGATCCAGGGGTGGCCTTGGGGCACGTGGCCCCTAGACCGGCAAATAATGGTTTTCTAATGACTGTTAGCTATATAGGAAATGTGACCTGAGACTTTGGCTATGCCCCACTGTGGTAGTATTGTACCATATTTTTATCATAATTTTGAATAACAAATTTTTCGGATCAACATTTTAGGAAGACCAGGGGAGAAAGGTGAAAAAGAATTTTTTTCAAAATAACCTTTAAATCTCCAGTAATCGGAAGCAAAAAAGGAAAATAATACTTATTTTGGGCACCCAAGGTATACCTTTATCTAAGTAATGGTAAAAGGTAGAATCTATTTTTTTTGGCAAATGCATGAAATATGTCAGAGATTTGTTGATCTATATTGAAATTAATTTTCATTTTAAAGTTTCTTTCCATCAACTTGTTGAAAAACGACCGTGGCCAGAGGATTTTGAAAATAGCAGAAATCCCAGAGGTAGACCCAAAATTCAAGTTATTAGAGTAAAATGGCCTTACCCTCTCTTCGTACAGGTAAGATATTTCCATAGCAAGTATTGGAGATATTCTTCTCATGAAGGGTAACCACAGGACAGAACGGTGTTTGTGGTACAAGAGAATTTGTGGTAGAATGTCATCTGTGCTTTAGTACAACGGTTGTGGCATAAGCGCCAGTGGATGCCCTTAGACCTTAAATGGATACCTGTTTAAAAAGGCCTCATGATTGGTTGTGGCATAAGGGCAGGGGCGTAGGAAAATGGGGGGGGGGGGGGGGCAGGTGGGATACAGGTCCCCCACCGCAATGAAGATTTGCTTCCTACGCCTCTGAAGAGTCCATTCACATTATAGAACCTGCATTATAGTAGGCCTATTGTTCTCTAAGACTAAGCCACTAATGCTCAACACAATGAATGAGAAAAACGAAGCATGGGCTGTAAAATATAGTACATGTATTGGGTTTAAAGATCCACCCCCACCCCCAAATCACAGAACTGTTACTAATTAAGTGTATATAATAATTATTCCTAACTAGAGCATTTCATGGTTATGAGTATAAGCAGCAGCTTAGAGGGGTAAGGAGAGCAACAACACCGGAGCAGAAAATTGCTTATGTCATCAGATTTTTATGCATGCAAGATACAATATATTTAAGATGTAAATTAAAATAAGTTTCCATTAGGGGCAGAATATACTACCAGTTGTAAACATAATGCTATTTGTCACCAGAGGCAGTGGGTATCTTGTCGTTATTATTTTTAAAGACTTTAATCTGTTTATGAACACCGGATATATTATTTACACGTTTTTCTATGGGTTTTGTAGCATTTAGAAACGGAATAACATAAATATAGCATGCGGACAGAATGAATCAGAGATGTTGCAATTGTATAAAGTCAGGATGAGAAAAAGGAACAATATATCACAGTGTTTGTTGTACATTCTTATAACACGCAACCGTAAGATTTGAGATATTACATGTTATGGGTAATTTATAAAAACTTGATCTCTATAAAGAGCAAGAAGGAGGACATAACAGGATAATACAGGACAAGGCAAGTTATTTTCATTTTTTGTTTTATGTAAAATAGATGGGAAAACACCCTCACTATTTGTATATCCTTCTTGCTCTGTCTTTTGTAAAACAAGTATACTTGTCAACTCTCAGGGAGGTTTTATTAAACCAGGAATAAGTAGAGATTCAGCTACTGTGAAATTTCACCATATTTTCAAGGTTTTTTGTTGTTTTTTGGTTGTTTTTTTTTTCATCTTTATTTTCAAAATTTGAAATCTGTTCCTTCTGTCTATCCTCAGCTGGCAGGGAGTCCCGTGTGCGACCAACAAAACAGTTGTTGTTTTTTTCCCCACGATACAACTTTTATAATCTTATATTCTAAAACTGATGATTCAGACTGTCTAGTGCTTATCGGCCTACTGTCTAAAAATTCATTTGTTTGAGCTTTTTTAAAACCAAAGATTTGGGCATGGTAAAAATATTCTTCTGTTGTTTATAATTTCCTTTCACATGGATTACATCGGTGGAAGTTAGCAAAGGTGGTTTAAAATCAAAATGTCAGACATCTTAATTGTATTCTTTTATACGAGAGGGTGACTTCGTAGGCAGCATTCTGAAGTATCAGTTATGGCACTCCAGGTGCAGATTTATAAGTCTGAGGCACAAATTTAGGGTGACCATATATTATATTTCGGCTTATAATCCAACATTTTTCAGTGATAAGCATAACTATCACCGTAATACCCCGCATTTAAGGTGTGGCTTATAAAATGTGTGAGAATGGAACCTGGTGCACCATATAGGATCAGCCGATGTTAAAGGTAAAATATCCCCCCAAAAAAATCCCTATAATCTGAAAGCTTCTTAAAATGCTACGATTTGAGATTTTCAGGCCGTTGCAGTATACCAGCTTGTACAACTCTAGTCTTACCTCCATGGTATGTTATTTCAAAATAGTGCTAATTTACCACTATTTTGAAATTATCTCCAGACCTCAATTCACTAATCACAACTTCCCTGTGTCAAATTGTATGACTACTCAGTTCAACTCACGGGAGGAAACTAGTCTCTACCACATTCTCAGTGTAGTCCCCTCTAGAAGTATAGACAGGGTGTGACAGTCAGCAAAGTCCTCGGTCCCCCCTGTGTTTACACAGGGGAGACCGGACTCTCGATGTTAGCTGCATAGTTTTCACTTCATTGTTATTTCCTCATGGGTCTGGCAGTAAGAAAAAAAAGCTTGAAATATCATTGTGATGGACGCATTACAAAAAAAATGTATAAGGTACTTAAGTATGCCATCATCCCGACCTGTTTATTTGCACTGTATTTGAATAATATGGAATCCAGGATGGTGCTTCATAAGTTAGTTTAGTATAAATTTTGTTTGGAAACGATCAGGTTTGTGGGGAAAACTCTTGATCGTTTTGATGCAGTACACAACATGCTATATTGATGTTTGTCATGGACATTTTAAGCGCTTTCCATGAAAGATTTTCCTTCCAAAGAGAATAATATACTTTCTTTGAAAACTATTGCAACTTTTACTCGTTATAAAGCCCTTAGATATATTATACTCACTATGAAACGATCATGTCATTCTCATCATTCCAATGAGAGAAAAGAGAGTGATAGAGAGAGAGAGAGAGAGAGAGAGAGAGAGAGAGAGAGAGAGAGAGAGAGAGAGAGATGAAAAACCATCAACACTTGTATTTGAACCCAGCCGCCAACATATTTATAATTACAAGTGGGCATTAAAGTCAGGAAATGATATCTGACCATGTGCACATTGTAAGGCCCGTTTCCTTCTGAGAGGTTGAGCCCAATTCCATGTTCCATACATTCGAGACACTTTGGGGCCTTATTCAGAACGTTTGAGGAAGAATACGATCATTTGTGTTTAAAAAGACTAATTTGAAAGGATCATTTTTTAATATTTCTTTCATAGCTTGTATCCTATGGTCAGACCCTAGAACCTTTGCATTCAAAACTGATCACATCAACAAGAATAATCATTAGAAGGGTTATATATATATATATATATATATATATATATATATATATATATATATATATATATATATATATATATATAAAGGAGTGTTTACATTTATATTTCTGTCTAAATCTAAGGGTTTTATAACGAGTAAAAGTTGCAATAGTTTTGTCAAAGTAGCTTCTTTGGATCATAATAATTTTCCCATTTTAGTCTCCTATATCCAAAATAGTATTCTGTTGACAAAGGACCTTCTTTAGCAGTTCTGAATAAGGCCCTTGGCCCCCTCACAGTCAAGTTGCTTTCCTTCATTTCTTAAGCACGCGCCTCTCCTTTTTACCAGTAGTTTATTTTCCTCTTCTACTCTCATATGTACCTAAAAATAGAGAATAAATATAGGGCAGGCCCCCTCCTTTTAAAAATTCTGGATCCACCAGTGGGCATCCTTCTGATTCTCCTTAGAATATTTCACAATATGGCCAAATAACATTATTAGTGAGTTTAAGTCAATGCGGTAACCCATTCTTCAGTATTGCTCGAGGCGCACACTTTGCCGTACACTCTTAGCCCGAAATGTAAATATGCAGCAGTGTAATACCTAGACAACAACCCCAATAAGCTTTAAAAGTTTGTGTTTAAAAAGAATTACCTTTGTGTATCCACTGGCCTCTCTTCTGAAGAACGTCTCAACTCTATGCTACCCCATTTCATAATAAAGGCTCCTGAGGCTGCTCGTACATATTTGTTTTCCAGATGATTCCAGCTGGGTGCGATTGTAGCACCTACAGGTTTGGCCACCTGTTTGTGTTGTTAAACTTCATTATCTCGTAACCCCCGGAGACAACATGGACACAGGAGTGGGTAATAAAATATTGTTTTATTAACGATGAGTTAATTAATAAAAGTTTGTAATAACCATGTAATTGAATGAGGTATATGAAATATATGAATGAAGATATATACATGAATATTATATGTAATTATAATATGAATACCGTATGTACGAGAAACATATGATTAAAATAATGATTGACAGGAAGTAGGTTTAATTAATAGGAAAAAGAAAATAGTATTAAAATAAAGGAGTGGGTGGGTGGGAGATTTTTTAGGAAGGACTTGTGTGTGGAAGGAGGAATGGAGGAACAATGGAGGACGAGGGGGTGAGAGAGAGGGGGATATTGGGAAGGCAGATTGATTTTGAGCTCTCTCACCAGATGGAGGGGTGGTGAGTAATGGTGGGAATAGAGGTGAAGAGTGTGACATGTGGCCCCCAGGGGGAGACAATGAAACCCCGGGACCCTGTAAGGCCCGGGACCACAACTGTAGCCTAATCCCTTGTTCTCTATGCCTTTGCTCCTGTTAATAATTCCTTAGACCCATAGTCCACTTGGCCTCTGTCGCATGATTGAGCCATACATTTTCTATATAAATGTCTGCGACAGACGCCTAGTGGACTATCAATGTTAGCAGGTTTTAATTTATGGATCTTCTGAGAACAGAATTATATGGAAACGCTGCTGGTATAATAGTATAATAAGGTGCACCTTAAATATTTGAACCCCTGGTCCAGGTGCTATTGAATAAATATAGGAACTGTCAAAGATAGCGGTGTGCCTTCCGTGGAGATTTTGGGAAAATCAATTGGAATGGCGTTTTCTACCCATGTATTTGCACATTCAGAGAGAGAGAGAGAGAGAGAGTGGGTGTGTTTGGGGGGGGCGGGGGCTAGCCCTCACACCTTTCATGGCTTTCATAACTTTTAACAGCAGGGCGATACGGGGGGATTAGGCGCCACAAACGTTTCCCCAAGCTTTCATAAGCCATAACTGGCATAAGGTATATATATTCATCCTGAGACGGACACGCACCTTAAATCGGAAGTTTTTGCCATAATTTCATAGGTATATGATTACAATCAAAAGGTTTAGTTGAGTCAAACGATCAAACATTACGCACTTTTCGGCATTCACATTTTCATATATTTCAAGAGAAAGTGTCTTGTCACTTTTTTGGGAATTTCGAATCGGGTAATTGTGACGCAGGCTTTACAGACCCCAAAAAAAAAAGATATGTCTGCCCCCCCCCCCACAAACCCATCCAGAAAAATACCATTAGCCATCCATTTTGTATGTTACAAGATACGATGATTATACAAATGTAGCTGGTACAAATAATATTGCTCCTTACTTGCTGAACAATGCTCTCAGGTAGCCTTGTTTGTCAGGCTATTTTTGAACTCCTCACCTAGGCTGTAATCTGGGTTTTCGGGATGACGTCTTTGGCAGTTTTTAAAATTACCAATACTTTGTAACACATCTGCTATTATGATATATAGGCAGGGGGGGGGGTAACCATGGGTGTTGATTGCATTCAGTATGAGAAAGAAATATTGTTAGGCCTCTCCAAAGAGAAAAAAAAAATCATTTTTGTGATCATCTTGCACGAATAGGCTTTCTACATGTGACGTTTCATATTTCTGTCATTAATGGTTAATATGAATAAAGATCAAGTAATCTTTCACAATTTTTCCTCATTTTAATGAGAAAAAAAAATGATTTTTTTTACTTTTCAAAATTCCATATTTCAAAAGGTAAAATGAGACCCCCATTATTCTTTTCATATATATAAGCCAGTATTTATGATTCGAGATCCTTAAACACCAAAATAAAGAAATTCTGTTTACTTTCACTAAAGAGTAGCGACACACCTTAATGCATCATGCCGACCCTATTGGATTAATACAGTCCCCACGTTTGGTGAGCCTTTATTGAGAGGTTCCTGAAATCCTTTAGCTTCATTCCATTTTTTATGGAATTGAAATTGGACGATTATTAAGGATTGTACAGGACAAAATTCAAATGAAAGAAATTTGATACATCTATCATATTATGACAAATAATCTCTGACATGAATTTCTAAATACTAATTAAGCCTATGATAGTGAAATAGAGGAGTTCTGGTGTATAAAAAACAAACTGGATCTGGACTGACGACTGCAATTGGCTGGGTGAGAGCGGTAGCTATGCAGAAATAGATTGCGGGCAAAAATGTGGAAAAACAAATGAAAAACCTTCAAAGTTATAGAATCCATTTGTACCGACAGATGGTGCCACATTGCTGGTGTGGTCAAGTGGTTTTCAACATTGTTAAAATGCATCAGATGTTATGATTTTGGATATCAATCTCCTTCAAATGATAATTATGATAGCATGACAAACTAAAAAATAAAATTAAGATGTCACCATTTAGTACGTTGTCAGAAGTGGGCTAAAGAATAATGCAGAAATAGGCAGTTAATTGCCTGAGCCGGGACGGGGGCACTTATATTTTGTAAACAACAATTCACTACCTCATACACCCTGACATACATAACCTTTGGCTGGTTGGGGAACACTTGAGAAATTAAGTTACAAATCATTATATTCCATTTCTTCTAACACCTCTCCCTCCTCCTAGGAAGACTTAGGAATTTGCATTTATCTGTACAGTGTGTATCCTGGTTTAATTCTTATCTTAAGGACAGAAAGCAATATGCTACTGCCAATGGGCGTGTATCTGCTGAAGAGGCTGTAACGTGTGGCGTCCCGCAAGGGTCCGTGTTAGGTCCGTTATTATTTATAATATATATTGATAGTATAGTATCAGTTATAAAATCCTGCAAATTCTGTTTGTACGCCGATGATCTCACTATCTATGTCAATGATACCGACCCCAATCATGTACTAAGGAAATTACAGTCTGATCTGGATAGTATCAGTAAATGGTGTAAATTGTTCAAGCTTACTATCAATAATGAAAAAACAAAGTTGTTATGGTGTGCAAGTGATTTACTTAATGCCAGACACAATTTGAGTATAATGAGTGCTGAACTGGATGGTAAGCGCCTTGAAGTGGTTGATGAATTCAATTACCTTGGTGTTATCATTGATCGTGGTCTTAATTTTCGGAGAAACAACGAAAAAATAATATCTAGTTTCCGCCACAAGATGTACCAATTAAGACAGTTAAGGAAATTTGTCGATAATAAGCTGTGTCTGACCTTATACAAACAAATGGTTCTACCTGTGCTGGAACATGCAAGTTTTCTACATGAAAGTGGTCCAAAATCCAGTGTTGGCCGCTTACAACTTATGCAGAATCATTGCCTACGGTTATGTCTTCGAATCTTTAATACTCGGGATATATCTATATACGATCTCCATGTTAGAACTTACATGAAAATGCTAAAGGTTAGACGTGAAAAGAACTTATTATCTATGATGTATGATGTTTCTTGTGATCCAAACTGTGTCAAACTCCCTGCCAGGAACTTGCGCGGCAATGTTAAAAAACAGTTAAAGGTATCCAGATCTAGGTGTTTGACGTATGATAAGTCACCACTGTACAGGGGATGTGTCCTTTGGGACAAATTGGATGCAAATACTCAGCAGATAGGCAGTAAGAAAGAATTCATGAACAAAATCTGAATGTATTTGGTGTATAACCGTCACTTGATAGACTACGCAATTATTTTTGAAAGATGTAATATACATGCTGCCTGCGGATAATCGACTTGTGCAAATCATGGTGATACATACAGCCCCTAAGAGGCTTTAGTTATGTCTTTAGTAATATCGTAATGATCTACACTCAAAATGATGCCTGCCTGATGTAACTTTGTACAACCTGATTGAGCGCTACACTATTTCTTTCCTGTTGCCGTGTTTTGGCCGATCTGAAAAATGTACATGTATGATTTCTGCCAATAAACTTGTTAAAACTCAAACTCTTTTATAGAGACACAGCATAAGATAGAATGAGACAGATAATGTAGCTGGCCCATGAAAGGCTGAGAAGCCTATACCCAGTCACACAATTTGTCTTCGACCCCGGGTAAGTGACACTACACTAACCTTCGCTCAGGTAAGTAGTAGTAGCTGCATGCAGCATAGTGTGTTTTATTACACGACTTCTGTGATTTTGGGTGCTTTTCCTGGATATTCCCATGCACATCCCTGTCAATATTGCATGACTTTTTTAAGTTGTGCGGTTATCCAAGGATAACAGGCACCCAGTGCTGTTATCCATGGATAACATGCACAACTAACATGTCACGAAATTTCTTATTGCCAGGGTAGGGGTCGAACCTGCAGTCTCCTGATCCCAAATCCAACTCCCTATGCATTGCGCCACAGGGACTGACGAGAAATGCTTGGTTAGAACCAGGTCTTGATATGATACAAAGCCCGGGGATGTCATTCACATATAACTAGTATACATTCAAAGTGTGAAAATATCCTGCAGTCTGGGTTGTGACCCCCCCCCCCAGCTTTGTCGCTGCTGCTACCATAACCGCGACAACTGCGGGACACGTTCAAACCAAACCAAGCCAGTAGCGACCCCAGCAACTCTCACATGCACAAGGTTAGAATAGCATCATAATTATAGAGGACTGCTGGACATGTTCAAACCAAGCCAAGCCGGGTGCCGAGGTGTGTGAACCGATGGTCTAGTAGGTAGCGCATTGCACTCAGCTTCTACAGGTAGGCGGGACGAGTCCTGGTCCCAGCGAACATTTTTTTTCGCTGTGTGTACACACACTATGGCAGGCTTCAAGTCCTGGGGAGGGGAATGATTTTTGTTTTCAACTTGAATTTATTGATATTCTATTGATTATCTATTGATATTGTGTAATAAAATAAGTAGTTAATGGATATGCGCCCTCATGTAATTATCCTTTGCTAACACACACACGTCATGAATTATCCATTAATTACTTGTTCCATAGTTAAATCATATAAATCATTCCGCTGTTTGACAAGCATTCAAGTGGAGCTGGGGAGACGTATGTTAAGGTTGCAATGTATTCACATTATCAAAATTGACCCCATGCTTTGTGAACTAAACAAGTGGCACACATTATCCTTCTATCGGCAATGTGCTTTACTAAGTAAGGTTTCTTTCTATATATACAGTATAGGATCCGGGGTATAAGGCTATGACCCATATTGTCTTTACAGTTTTTAGCTATATTTGCAAGAGGTCAGTTTACAATATTGGTTCGCCACGCCCATGGTAGGTCTAGAGACTGCACTGAACAGTATGCCGGTCAGTGCACAATAGGTAATAGGCAAAAGGGCAAAATCTAGGACAATTTAAAATGTATCACAATAGCTTTCATGTAAGGTGAGGTGCGCCTTATAAACTAGATATTTGTTGCCTAAAGGGCTATATTCACTGTCATCAGCACTTTTATGGGCAGAATGGGCATTCTATCACAGTTCTGTCCAAAATAGACCTCGGAATGAGGATGGAATGGTGAGGGATGGAATGGAGGGGGTCTAGATGGGGGGGGGGGGTTCCATGTCACATGTCAATTTTAAGAAACGGATATGTCACATGTCATTAAATTTCTACTTTACCATATCCTTGTCACTAATGTCCATGTCAAATTTCGATTTTAAGAAAAGGCCATTTCACCCTGACAATTCTAAGGGTTGCATAATGGATTCGGGCTTCCCTAGCCCACTTAAAAGGGTCTATATCTCCTCTTTCCTATCCCCTCGAATGTGTGTGGTGCACATATGCGTGGGCACTGACACATTCCTCTGTGAAATTGTGTACTGTAGTTCTCGCCATGTATATGACCTCAGCTATCAAAATGGCGTTAAATATCTGTTACTCACTCATGCATAATGGATTTAGCCCGTAAGGTGTTCCATTTTATGCCCTGTGCTCTGTCTCGGATGGTACTCAGAGATAGATCATGTCATAAATGTCACTGGGACGGGCACCCTAGCCCTCTTCAAAGGGGTCTATAATATGTCTTTTCTGTCCTCTCTATGTTGAACATAGATGCCTGTGCACAAGCACACATTCATGTCTTTATTTTATTTTTTTCTACCCCCTCCTTCATGCATCTGATGTCCATACATGGTTATAGATATGGCATTAAGGAAAATTGATATTACTCACTCACTCAGGTGACATGGACAGAAATAGGAGTACATGTACATACATTTTGAGGTAAGGCCAAACGAAAAGTTTGTTTCCGGTCACCAGAAAGACCTCAGCTAAAGAGGGCCAACCTCAGATTTTTCTGACTTTTTGTGGATTTCTTTTCAAAGTTGTCTATGATATATGAAATAGGCATATCCCAACCAGGGCTCCAACCTTGAACTATCAGATCTTGATGCCACTGCTCTACCAACTGAGCTACTGGACGATGCCTAAACAATGCACGACATAGCTACCCATGTGGCTAACAATGGGGTTAAAACACTACTCCCACCAGTTTCTACTAGGTCCCAGTCCTCAGTCCCCAAATAGAAACCCAACAACCTGAGCTCGCATAGCGACTGGGTTCGATAGAAAGCCACTGAGTGCAGTGTCCGCGAAGTACACCAGGAGCTTAATTCAAAAGATCCTGGGATGCTAACCCCAGCGATCTTAGTGTAGGCACATATCATAAGACCTGGCTGGTCTACCCTATGTAATGCAGTGGTTGCAGGCCTGTCAAGAATAGCTAGTCCTGGGATCACTTCACTATTCCATTTCCACCACTAAGATCACTGCGATCTTAGTGAAAGAAATGCATAGTGGTTTCACCAGGGTACAAGAGCACTTACAGGGAATACTCCTGATTGAAAGAGTGAATAGCCTGCTGCATACATAAAGAGGGGAGGGAGGATGTTTGCTGAGTGTCCTTGAGGGCTCTTATGGCTACTCATGCGTTAAGTGCACTGTAAGGTAATTCTTCCCTTCTCTCTCTTTGTCCTGGGGGGAGGGCACAATGCTTCTAATAGGCAAGCATAAATCATACATTCATGGGAACAGCTCTTGAATACTGTATGGGGGTCAACTGCACCCTGTGCTGTTTTGTTAGCCCATATGGGGACGGGGAACGATGGTATAAGCACTCTTGTGAAGAAGAGTGACTCCACAGCTATTCCTTTATTTTGGGACTCTTACCCCTGTGCCTAGTCAGTATTTCTTGGAATAGTGTAGGAGGGCTGAGGCTAAGATCGATGCGATCTTAGTGCTGGCTAGGATATGTGAACCCAGTCAACTCTTAAGATCGCTTAATAGGATAAGGCTGATTTATTCCTAAGATCGCTGGGGTCGTGATCCCAGGATCTTTTGAATTAAGCTCCTGCCCCACCGGACATTTTGGGTGTAAGACAAAAATGTCTGGTGTAAACAATTTCCACACAGGCCATTTTGGCCGGTGTTGAATTTACCCTTTTCTTACAACATAGAACCTGTGGCTATCACTCACTGGCCATTAGGTTTACTACATCAAGGTAGTATGCAGAGATTGGACCCCCTAACTTCAATATGCTATTGCACAATGACCCCTTGTGCCTCTACTATCGGTAAATATGTATTTGAAGTTCCATTTACTTCAACATTTTAGATATATTTGCTCAGTAAAGATAGAAATCATAGTGACTCATATAGTGGACTGTGATCAGCTAGCTCCAGATTTGGGTTGGAATCATTTTTCGTTTTGTTCTATACTTATTAAACAGATAAAAATTGATTGCCTAATCCATTTCCTTAGGGAATGGTCATTATTTATCAAGGGGTGGGGGCTTGAGGGGGCACAAAAACTTTTAAACCCCTCCTGAGGGGGGCCTAAACTTTTGACCTGTCTTGAAGGAGGGCGTAAAAATGTACCAACTTTTTAGCAAAAGAAGCACATACGCTAGTATAGATCAAAGAGGGGCATGAAAGTTCTCCACACTGGAATTTTGATGGCCATCGAGGGGTGTAATAAACCATCCCACCCCCACCCCACTGATAAATAATAAACACTCCCTTAATCCAACTGCAAATGAAATTTGGTTGGAGGAATAACCATGCATATTGCAAACTTTTATGACTTTGGCTAGTGTATAGAAAAAACGTCTTGTGTAGTGGCCTTCAACACCGGCCAAATTGGCCTGTGTACGATTTTTGACTTCACAGACACTGTACACGGATAGCAGTGTAGTTTTTCTGGCCTAAGTGTGGTGATACAATATATATGATACTAGATGACACTTGCAGAGTAAGTGGTTCTGGCCCAGGATGTAGAGCCTCACTATTTGTTCACATCATCTTTGACTGCAAAGCCACACCGGCATTTTTTCCGGCCCGAAAGATGGCAACTCTTGGCACTTGGCAGGCAAGCCCTAACTGTATCATTTCCCCATTTATGGCTCACTTTCCAGCCTAGCAATATGTCACAAGTCAGGGCAAACTGTATAAATAAAGAGCGTTCTGAGACAGGACAGTCTGCTACTGGTGTCCTCTAGTCATTCAAGGAGTGCCTAAATCAGAGAACCATAGCTTTCTCCCTTAAATCCCCTACCTTCTGAGACGCGCTGGAGTCTCCCATTGTGAACTAGGCTCCTGGAGCATCTTTACAATTAGATCCCAGCAAACTTCCAGAATGGTAGCATCATACTCAAGGAGTATGGTGATCTATGTGGTAACGTAGTGGGAAAAGGTGTAAATTTTCTCTTTCCTGTCCCCTCGGATGAGTGTGGTGCACATATGCACAGGCACCGAAACATTCCTCTGTGAAATTGTGAGGTAGTTTTCGCCATGGATTTAACCTTAGCTGTCGGAATGGCATCAAACATCTATTATTCACTCTCACTTATAGTGGAACCAGTTCATGACATGGAAAAGCTTACCATCTTGCTGTCCATTATGGCCATGCTCATCTGTTGTGAAGAATAATACTGTTACAAGATCCTTTAGTATCGACTTCAGACTTCGTTCCTGGGTTTGCTGGTAGCTCGATTGGTAGAATGATTAAATCACTAGTTAACGTAGTGGCATGTTTAAGCCCCCGGCGCTCATAGATTTCAACCTGCTTTTATCCCAGCCCTTATTCAAGACCGGCACTTATTCAAGTTTATAGTGGATTTTCCATTTTCAATGCTATTGTACCCCTGGTGCTCATTCAAGACCGGCGCTCAATTACGGTCACTATATACGGTTATACACGATTATGATAAATTATGATAAGGAAACTCTGTGATTAACATTTGATCTGTGTAAGAATGAGATTCAGGAATTCCATGAGAAATTATTCCACATAATTGCTATGACTTAGAATTAAATCCTTGGCTGTCACAATAAAATCGAAAATATATAAAAGTAAGTGCGGCTGATCTGTTTAAACTCTGATCTAGTTTTAGGTGTTAACATAATGAGTTGTTGAAATTAAATCAACACTATTCTCTGATAAGACCCATAGTCCACTGGGCCTCTTCGGCCAACTTTGGCCAAACATTTCCTACACAAAAGTCGGCCGAAGAGGCCCAGTGGACTATGGGTATACCCTTTTCGATGTTACACATACCTGTGAAGTGGCGTGAAATGTTGCTTTTGCTGTAGTCTCACGTTTGTAAAGTACCTATATATATATATATATATATATATATATATATATATATATATATATATATGAATAAAAAAAAACACCCAACACAGTGACACAGGGGGTTGTAAAGACCGACAAGCGTGACACGCCACTTTTCAAATCCAACGGACACCGGGGTAGGCAGCAGAATGCATAGGATAAAAAGTGACACGGCGACATGGACACATCTGTAAAATCCGATACGACCCACCAAACAATGTGTCTTCTACCTATGATTCCTGCCATAGACACTCATGTTTTCTCTCAAGTTAAAAACTCATGTTTGTCACATGAACAGCACAATTAATAACATGAAAAAATAGTGGAGGTAGACTTGTATCTCTCTCATTTTATTTATTGTGTAAATCCCAGAATTTATGCTTGAGAGTCACCCAGGAAATTGTAGACTCGCTTTTCTGTAACCCTCTCATGTTAATACCTGTGTCTTAAACCTAGGATTCCTGCAATAGACTCTCATGTTTTCTCTCAAGTTAAAAACTCATGTTTGTCACATGAACAGCACAAGTTATTAACATGTTTCACACTATAGGCTCTAACCCAAGAGGCCCTTGTGTTTCTCCCAAATATAATGATGTAATATACTGGTTTCACACAAATTTCTAACCTGAGATGCACTTGTATTCCTCCCGTGTACAATAATGCAAGTAAATGTGTGTCAGTATACTGATTCCACATGAGTTTTGACTTGAGATCCAAATGTGTTCCTCACTAGTACAATAATATGAGCAACTGAGAATCGACAAACTGGTTTCACTTGAAGCTTTTACTCAAGATGCACCTGTGTTCCTCCCAGGTACAGACTGTGTGCTATTTTATGTATTTTACCCTAGTTTTCATTTGAGGGGAACACATGTTCCTCTCGAGTAAAATAAGGGGGGATCCACACTCCAGTCTTAGTCTAACTTCACCCAACTTGTACATGTCTGTTTCACGTGTACTGTTTGATAGGGACGATACGCAGCTTTTTCCGACATACCATGTAGAGGCGCTAATAAGGATACACGAATCTACAATATTTTCACTCAAAAACGATTTTCTGTATAACATTATGTAGTACCAAAGGTTAGGTTGAAATGGCTTATTAAGGTGTAAATATCAAATCTCTAACTCTAAATAAACAACCACAACTATGGTCACTGCTTCTGATTCATTCATGCGGCAATCTATATCAAAATTAAAGTTGGTATCTCCGCAATCTCAGTGTCAAATTTGGGCTTTCTTATCAATCACTATCTAGGCAACATTCAAAACCATGTGTTAAAAATTTATGATTGTATGAATATATAAAATTTCTGCTCCAAAACAAAGAAAACCCATGTCCTGTATTTATTCCTATCCTAGAAATGGATATGGTATAGGTCTGTATAGGTTCCTATAAAGGGAGCCTGTGTGCTGTGAATGAATGGCTAATCCTTATTTTCAAGCTGTTCTGAACACTACTCAAAGTCTGTCAGACTAGCCAACAGGTGGTACTGAGGTGAGCAGGTATGTCAAGGGCGATCCATTGAAGTGCATTGGGTTCTTTGACCATACACTTCATTTTGAGGCACTCAGGGCAAGCTGTGATTTGAACAATATAAGCATGGCTTATGGTCTTTTTAGCGGATATGTCAACTTTACATGTATGCATAGAGTGCTACATAAAACTGAGAAATAAACCAATCGAAAAACTCTCACACTTATAATTAAATATAATATGTCAGTCCCATTTCTACAGAGATGGCGCCACAAGCCTGGTGTATTTATGTGATTGTAAAAACGCTTGTAAACGGTGTTATGATTTCGCATATCAATTTCCTTGAATAAAGCAATACAAACTCAAAAAATAGATTAGGATGTTACCAGTTACTAAGCTGTAACAAGCGGACTGACAATAGAATATGCAGAAATAGACAATGTGTGCAGTCAATTGCCTGAGCGAAAGGGGAGCATGTATATGTTCAAACTACAATTCCCTACCGTAAATGCCTTACCTTTCACACACATGAGTGAGTGAGTAATAGATGTTTAACGCCATTTCGACAGCTGAGGTCATATTCATGGCGAGAACTACATTACACAATTTCACAGAGGAATGTGTCAGTGCCCGCACATATGTGCACCACACACATCCTGAGGGGATAGGAAAAAGAAGAAATAGACCCTTTTAAGTGGGCTAGGGAGGCCCGTTCACACACATGATCCCTGGCTTTGTGGGGAGCACTTGAGAAAAACAATGTGTTACTGGTCTATTTAGAAATGAACATCTCCCATTTCCTCTACGAGCTTTAACACCCCTTCCATAGAGACCCAGTATAGGGTTGAATGGGACAGGGAACGTGGTTGGAACATGAAAGGCTGAGTATACCCAGTCACACATTTTGACCCTGGGCCCCTGGTAAAGTGGGACACAAGTGGAATCACATGGCTAGGAACAGTACACCACATAACTGATAGCAACAACACACAATAGCAAACCCTTAATAGAGGTAAGTAGTAGTGCCTACATGCAGAACATTGTATTCATAGTTATATCATATAAATCATTCCACATTTTGCGCAACATTCAAGTGGAGATGGGGAGATGCATGTTTAGGTTCTGATGTACTTGTACTCAGCGTATCAGAATTAGCCCCACGCCTTCTGAGATCTAAAAGCAATGACTGGTCATCTTTTTGCAATGGACTGGGAAAGGTTTCATTCTATTTCATAGTACAATGTCCAGATCTATATTTTCTATGTCCCCTTTAGTTCCATTTTAACTTAGGTTGCAACATCAGTATGCTGGTATGTACTAGGTGTTGACAGGATAATTCATGGCATAATTATTAATGACAACCTTTCTATGTTTAACTGAATAATATGTGTAAGTACCTACATGGCTGAATTTCGGCCCAAGGCCAAGAAACATTAAGTATTTGGATCTATATCAGTGTATGGTCCCCATCCTTAGATTAGATGCAGTGTATCTATAAGGTTTCCACTGAGAATGAGGACTATGTTGGTCAGTGGGGCATAGGACCTTCATGCGTAAATGTGCCCAGGCCAAGCTTCTCTTTAGTTTATAATTTTTTGTGTACACTGTCTCAGATACTGTCCAGAGATAAATTATGACTCTTATTAGGCAGAAATAGAATTTGTATCATTTGACAAAGTTCATTTATTAGCATGTGTAATTTTTGTATACATGTTACATAAATAAACAAATGTGGTTAGTTTGTCATTTCTTTTGGGCTCATCGTTATCATTATATCAGTGATTCTTTGCATCTAGGTAGATTTTTCAGCTCTTTGATATTCATATATCAAAACTCAAGGTCGTGAGCAGCTATTAAGTTCTATCTCTATAATAGTTTAGAGATTACAGCCTGATAACGGAGGGTACGTGTGTGACCGTTCCTATATAATCCATAAATCATAATGAAATCAATATACCTGATGCAATGGTACACTGAAAAAAGTCTTCCTGACAAAGTGACATGTATACCCATGTCAGCCTGATTTGACACAGAGAGCACACATCATTGGGACATGTGCACATATGTCACCATGACAACTGTAGCACACAGTAATCCTCATATGATTTGACATGCCTTAAAATGCCACGTCATCTGTGAGTTGACTAGGGTCACGGTCATGTCGAAGGCACTTGACATGTGATGGTTTGACATACATAATTGTTCTAGGATATTCCACTAGATGGGGCAAACAACCATTTTGGTACCAGGATTAATCACTACCAAGAGGTACTACTAACACTTGAGACATTTGATGTATCTGTGTCATTTTGTTTTCATGAAGAATAGATCACTAAGGTCTGTAAGTACTATCAATGAATGGTAGTGAATTATATTTCATTGTTAAATTTGCATTTGTTATTGAATATCAAAATAGACACCCACATTCTTGAATTCTTCAACTGAAGAGGTTAGACACCTTGTGTGTGGGTCAGTGAAAATACCAAAAGATTGTATGCTAACCCACAGTCTATAGTCTCAGTATCTTCATTACATGGAAACAGATGGCATTGCCATGCACCTCCATGCCCTTGTCTTATGGACTGCATAGAGGTCCTCAGTCAAGTAGAAGTTCTGTAGGTAAGAAAAAGTTCCTTAGTGTTGCAGACCTGTGGGACTATGGTATCCCCTGCCTATTACTATAGGCCTGCCTTGATTGAACCATTAATATTGGTACATAGCTATTGACTGCTCTTGACCCTTACATAATTGTGAGGAGGCAAGTTAAAAGGACAGTCCGAGGGGGATTGGTACCAATTCTGGCCACCAGGGGGACACCACTATGGCCTAAAAGGGGGAAAATATACCAAAAATAGTTATATACTACTTTTTGATGTAGATTACAATCGTCCTAAAGGGAAATTCCCATTTTTAAGGAAAACCTTCCAAATTTGGAATGTAAATAGAACGTTTTTGGGCATTTGAGGGCAGAAATCAGTGCTCTTGTTGATATTGGTTGCCATAGAAACATTATTTTCACTCAAAATTGAGGAATAAAAAAAGCCTATTGGTAGCCACACCCACAAGGATCGGTGTGTTGAAAAGATGGTAAAAATCTGATAATCAGATCAAATTTTATGAGAAAAAGAATGTGAAGAATATGACAATTTCCCTAATTTGCAGAATTATGCCTAATTATACATATCATCTGATATATCTCATGAAATATACAAGGTAGACCTTATTTGGGATTTGAATAGGTCGGTAACCATCTAAGTTAATAGAACCGTAACTCTGAAACTAGCAGATATATTTTCTCATGTAATATATCATTGGAAAGTTCATGGCCTGAATTTAAAAATTGACTTTTTCCCTGGGGGACCCTTTTTGCTTGGCTATACACAATTGTCTCACAGTATTACCTAGCACTCAGGTGAATGGATCAGAAATATGTGACATGTCTTCATTACGCATGTCAAGTGGAGTTGACGAACCAAATATGAGAGCGTCAACCTCATTCGACATGCATTCATACATGTCATGTGGGAGACAAATTGTGACCTGTGCAGTATGCATCAAAGCGATCAGTGTTCTTCTCTCTGTGTATCTGTACATAAAGTAGGCTCTGTATGTTTGCATATCGGACTGTATGTAGCGACATT
Source organism: Acholoe squamosa (assembly GCA_949317995.1). Lineage (NCBI taxonomy): Eukaryota > Metazoa > Annelida > Polychaeta > Phyllodocida > Polynoidae > Acholoe > Acholoe squamosa. The sequence goes on from OX439040.1 coordinate 20,338,811, forward strand.
TTAGCCTCTTAATCAAACAGCTGTAAATTGGCTGAAATGCAATTTCCCAAAAAAAAATGTCATGTGTTTCCAGTTACATGACTCAAATACCTAGGGTCAATAGGTCGGATCTCTCTTTTTTTTCTTTTTTTTTTTTTAGATTTTGTATAGAAATGTATGGGTGGATCTATCTGATTCTTTGAAATGATAGAAAGAACATTAAAACATAATTATGAGAAATGTGAAAAGAATATGCAAAAGATGTGCCTAACAAAGCTACTAACTGTACTTCCAAAGAATGTTTCCAAGAAAAATTGATGAAATAAATCATGACAAATCTCTAAAAATAGAAAAAAATGGGTAGGGTCGGCCCTGTTTTGTTAAGGCCGGTCGGGTAACTGGAAAAAAAACTTTTTTTTTTTATTTGGCCCAAGAAATTAAGACGTTTCAACAGATGAAAACACAGTTACAGACAGTATCTACTTACGACAATGAACATCTATCAAATTTGTATCCATGCAGAGATGACTTACTATTCAGCCTTGTGTCACTATAGCCCATGTCCAAGTCCATGTAGAAGAATATTTTTATCCCTCTGGAAATATAATTATTATTAGATTCAAAGAACCAGTAGGAAATGATTCCACGCTAGTTTATCAGTTTATACTGATGATGAGTGTTTTTGTTATCTTTCCAGAGGGCCCCTACACACATCTAAAATGGCATCTGTAGCAGCATTAATTGCCATCTTAATGATCTCTGGAATTGGTGTGGCTGAATCAGCCAAGATTCTGGTCATACCTTTTTACCACTACAGTCATGTTAATCTCATGAGTGTTGCTGCATCTAACTTAGCTACGAGTGGCCATGATGTGACACTTATGGTTAGTAATACCTTCTCCTCCAACCCTACCAAGTTCAAATTAAAACCCCTGATCTATGATGTCACTAAAGATGCTGTCTTTAAGGAGGTTACAAAAGGAATGATGGATGAGGACAAAGGAAAGTTTGAACAAATCTACTACGGAATAACAAAAGTGTTGCCCGTTTTTGGAAAAGTCTGCGACCAGGTCCTAGGAAATAAGGAGTTGATGGATTCTATTGAAAGAGAGAAGTTTGATTTGGTACTGATGGATGGTATACCAACTGTCAGTTGCTTTTATGTGATTCCATATAAATTCAACATACCCTATATGACTGTTAGTGTTATGCTCGATCCATGGTCAATTGGTGTGCCTGTTTCTGCAGCGATTGAGCCAAATCCGGCAATACCCCGTGGTAATCACATGTCTTTCTTCCAACGTCTTCAGATGGCAGGAGTTTATACAATGCTTGCTATTCTCCCACCCAGGATTCTTGGCACAAGTTATTATGTTCAGAAATATGCACCACAGAAGCCACTGGTTACTGTACATGAACTATATACTAAGTCAGAAATGTTCCTTGTCAACCATGAAATCATGTGCCTGGACTACCCTCGCATATCAACACCACATTACCAGTACATTGGTGGGAGCAGTGCCAGACCACCCAAACCTCTTCCAGAGGACCTGGAGGACTTTGTTAATAGTGCTACTGAAGGGATTGTCATCATTAGCTTTGGTTCACTCCCAGCATGGCAGAATATATGGAAGGCTTTAAAATCAAAATTCATTCATGTCTTCAGAAATATCCCACAGCGAGCAGTCATTCTGTACTCCCTCGATGATAACACTGATGATTTCCCATCTAATATGAAGGTGATGAAATGGCTTCCACAAAATGATTTACTTGGCCATCCAAATACAAAGCTATTTGTCACACATGGTGGAAACAATGGCCAACTAGAGACAACCTATCATGGAGTTCCATCCCTTGTTGTACCAATAATTGCAGATCAGGCCTACAATGGAATTAGAGTCGAATCTCACAATTATGGGAAAATGGTTCGAAACTGGGATGTTGTAACTGACGATGAACTGCTTGAAACATTCAAAGAACTCCTAACCAACCAGACCTACAGTGAAAATGTAAAGAAATGCTCTCGAATCATCAAGAGCCAACCATCGACAAAAGAGCGTACCATCTACTGGGTGAATCACATCCTGCAGTTTGGAGGTTCTCACCTCCGTCCCCCAAGTGTTGACATGCCTCTGTATCAACTTCTTATGGTGGACATCATGTTCTTTGTAGCTGCCATGTCTGTTTTATTTTCTGTTCTGAGCTTCCTCTGTTGTCGTTGTTGTATTAGAAAATGTTGCCTCCAGAGGAAACCAAAGGAAAAGAAAGCATGATATGGGAATGATTTATGTGGTTGAAACCTGCCCATGTATTTTGCACTCACCTGACTTTATATTTGGTACTTAATATAAATCAATGATGTAAATTCATAGTACCATAAGAAAGATGGAAAACGCCTGCTGGGAGTGATTATGTCAGCTGGCAGCATTAGTGTTGTTAATATTCATCTATCATTACAAATGATATAATTATAGCTATTATAAGGGTAGGCAATGAGTAGATATAGCCTCCTCCTCAATGCATAATCAATATCTGTACATAATGAGTTTGTAAGTTGTATAAACGTTAGATTTGCACATTTCATGGGGATTCCTTTTGTAAAATTGTTATGACTTGATAAGATAATCAGTTGTCTGGAGATAGACTATTGCCCAAATTAAGGATAGGGGGTGTGAGGTTAGAGTCCTGCAAAATGTAGTTCACTGTGTCTCATAGTCCCCTTGATAAATGGAAACAAGTGGGGAAATATGGTCGTGCATAATGCAATGTAGCACCGATAGCCAAATGAAGAGACCACGTAACTGTTCATATGGGTGTACTATACATAATTCATCAGGATTTTACACATCAGTAAAATGGAGTCAGATAGATAGGATATGAACAAAAGGAATTCAAGGAAATGTTATGCATGGAACTTAAATCAGATTCAGTAAAAAAAAGAAGTTGTAAATGGTATATATCATCTATTATGTATGTATGTATGTATGTATGTATGTATTAATTAGTGGATGAACTGGTTAACCTACCTTCCCCCAGCACCTGTGTCTTAGGTGCAGCCCCCTGGTTGTCATACTACTACTCCTCTACTCCTTGGTTACTGTGTTGGTGGTTACTCCCTCCCCAACACCCATAGTCACAACAATGTCTTGGGTGTTTGTGTCTGAATTTTTATTTGATGTTTAAGGGTTACTTATTTACTTAGTTACATAATAAATAGGCGGCTAGCCCAGCCACTTAAGCATTTGGTCAAAATATATAATATGTGTCTCATGTTTCTTCATTATATATTTCTACCAACTAGGTATTAGGACACGATACTAATATAATCTTTCATGTTTTATTATTTTCCATTGCTCAACTTATTCAGACTCTCATCTATATGTGATGTGTTTTCTAGGGTTGGGCCCACTCCAGGTTGCCCCCCACTAAGGGTGGTAGATATAAATACATGCATACAACCCTGGAGGAGCACGTGCCCAGAATGCATCCTGTCCCTATGAGCTCTTTGCACAGGCAATAAATAAACATGACTTGTCTACCTGCACCCCAGGTCATGTTAACCCCCAAACGTCTGAACTCTACTGGATGATTTTTGGAGGTAAGGCAGATGAGTGGTACTTTACACTAGAATGTAAAGAAATACTACTCAATAGTGCTGCCTTTAACTTTTGCTGTGGTGCACCATTGCAGTGCATCCCCCTTGAAATTTATCTGCCCCATAGGCAGAGCATTATGCATCAATGTAGAGAGCCAACTCACGAGTAATGCAAGGGAAATAGGCATTTTCAAACCACATTGCCGCCCTTAGGATTTCTAAGGCTGCTAATAGATTTATGCATTATGTCCATTGTGCCTCATGCATGATGCATGTGTTGCTCACAAGGGCTGTATACATGTATTCGCTCCTGTTGCAGGTACTGGTACCTTGTCTGGCCCAAAGACTATAATGCATCATATCAGTATTTACGGCGACCAGGAGGCTAGCAAATTTAGAGATGGCAAAATGGCAACAGCCATTACACTAAAACTGCTTCATGAGTGAACCCCTTCTTCATGTCTGTCTACGTCCAACCCACAATCACACCTCATATCTCACTCTGCATCCTCTTCACCCCCTTTCCTGGCCCCTGGCCTGTCCCAGCCCTGAGCCCTGGGAATTTGCAAACAGATGTTTCACTGTTTGCCAGTGGTTGACATAGTCTCTGACCCAAACTCGCAAGGTATGAAGGGCTCTGTTTCAGCCCATTCATTTACATACAGTCCTCCTTGTATCTGAATTGCTATTAAAATGGAATGCGCTCTACACATGGGAGTAGTGGTTCCATTTACACAGCTGCATGTAACATACTCATTTCTTTATAGATCTGCATCTTTGTCTGTGACCGCAGGGTTACCCTGACAGGTTTAATAACCGTGCATCTAATGATATGTTCATAAGGACAATGTCCATCCATTTTCTTTTGAAACAATACATGAGAGAGCCAGATACCTGGACCTTCCGGTTTCTATTCACAAATATAAGTCAAACAGAATGTAAGGAAACATAATATATACAACATATGTGAAAATGATTTACTGAGTTACTCATTTCCATCTTGAATCTCAGGAGTATTGTTTATATACTTCTCTTTTAAAGTTAAGGTATTTTTATTAACAGCCAGGAAGTTAATAGGAAGGTTGTGTCAGAGATACCTACCCTAGGTGACGACTGAGGTGAGTCACTGAGTCACTGAGTCAGGAGGTAGAGTGGCAGATTGAAACTCCCCTTAGGCTGAGCAGCTCAGGGTTTGGAGAGGAGCAGCTCTACTACTACTGGACACCAACCAGTGTAGACCACCGACTCACGGACCAAAGGTTAATTCTCTTCCACTCACTAACTGCAGGACTCAAGCATTGGCTTGCTCTGAAGCATCTTCTCTCACTTTGGGAAAGCAGGCTGTCGATATAGCTAGCCATAAGAATTGACTTCACTGAGAAAGGTGGGTTACTGCTTTCCTATTACTTTTGATCTCATGGCATTCTTTGGTATTTTGTCACTCATCATTATCTTTCTCTAAATATAAAGCTTAACATCTATAACTCATCAATCCTTTATAACCCAGTCAATGAGATTCATATTTCTGTTAAAGAAAATATTGTGAAGTTCCTAGGGATATTCACATCCCATGATAAGTAAGTTTATGCCAATCAATGATCAGTGATGATTTCATAGCTACACGGTATGAGATGGACCAAAGGTTAATTTTCTTCCACCCCCTGACTGCATGAGTCCAGCCTTAGAGCTTGGGTTTGGGTCATGTACATAGATCTATATGTTATTTTGTATAATGATGGAAATGCGGTAAACCAATAACCACTGTCAGCAGGTAGTCCCTCGTGGGCTGGAGGCAAGACAAGAGTTGAGTTACTATGTAAGCCATTAGCTGGAAAGGCCTGCTGCTCATGAGCATTTGCAGCTGTCAGAACTAAGCTATCAACTTCTCCGGTGACCTAGTTTGGTGGGCAAACTAAGCCTTCTCCCCTAGGTTACCATTTTGACCAAAAATTGCTGTATTCATACACCGCTTGTGTTGGACCTACTTTGACCACAATACTGGTCGCTTGTGGGAACCAGCATTTGCTGGTATCCATCTGCCAGCTTGACTCACCAGCAACAAGCTAAGAAAAATAGTACCTCCCAGCATGCCTGTTTACCAGTGACGTAATCGTGAGACTACGAGATGGGGCCAGTGTGCTATAATTATTTACCCTGCACTGGTTGAATGCTTATGTATGGGAGTTGTACTGAGGTTATGACAGGTTAATTGAACCTAGGTGACAGGGGTGTCCTAAACAGGTTTGTAGACACAGTTTGATATAGAAACTTATGCTCTTTAGATCACATGGTGATTATCTGATTTAAGCGTAGTACCCAGTATCACTTAATGCAGCGTTCATTTGCTTTGATACCAATTACCTTGAATTATCTTTTTGGTAAGCAATCACTTAGATTTATTAAACGTATTGGTCATTTACCCTTATACATTAACTCTATAAGAAATGATGCATGCTGTAAGGTAAATGCCTTGTAATCATCATGTATTGCTTCAACCAGAAATCAAATCAACATGCTAAAAGGAAATATTATTTTGTATACAGTTCAGAAAGTGGCCTGGAAGATATCTATAGCTCATACGCACCAAGCATCCTGTTACCACTGACAAGTGACATAGGGCACAGGTTTAAACTAAAGAAAAAAGAAAAAGCAGCCCTCCCCATTAAAACCGGGGGTTGCTCTTTATATATATCACACATCCATTACACAAGTTCTGACACTGTGCCTGTCTGTGCAGCTTTTACCTAGAAACATCGTCTCCCATCCCCTGGGGGAGCACTTAGTCTACATTTGGATACCAACTGCCCCCTAGGGCTGTGGCAGCAATGACATTGTGTCTAAGAACGAGATAATGGGGGTTGTCAATGACATGAAGGTTATGGAACAGAGGCTGTAAATACCATTAAAAAGCTATAACGGTAAAAAGAAGCGGAATATGCTATGCATCTATCTAAAAAAAGTTAAATTCCCCAATGTTTGTACTCTTGGGTCCTAAAAACAGTGGGCTGTCAGCTTATTCTTTGCTGTAAAAACGGTGTAGCTTTCTAGACTGTCAATTTGCCACAAAAAAAAGTTGGTACATTGTATCTAAAGATTAATTGAGCCCACCTTGTCACATTCATACTCATATTCATACTGGAATTTTTGATTCTGCCTCCTTATTTCTCTTCTTTGAATCCCTATTCTCTCTCTTCTTCATCTCTCCCCCTCCCTCTCTCTCCATCTCCCTTCTTTCAGATCTATCCGTGCCTATGTCTTTTTTTTTACATTCTGCTTCCTTCTCATACTTCTCAACATCAAAGTTCTATAGCGGACAGAAACATGTCTCCTGACCTTCATGCGCCCTAGATGTCAAACTTTCCTCATAGAAATATGACTCACCTGCGTTGATGGGAGAAGCTACGTTGTATCTGGGCCCAATTTATATACATAGCGCTTTCCTAATTTATGATTAACCTCAGTCTTTGTCTTCAGTGTTTGTGATAAGGGATAGCATGTACAAACAGAACAGACCATTGCGTGGAAAACATGAGCTGCTCAGTGATGGACTTGGACATCTACCAGATAACACACAAGCAACTGGCCCTAACTGCTACTTAGGTTTAGATATAATGTGACAGATCCAGGAACCATCTAGGATTCTAACTGCTTTGTTTATAAACTCTGTACTAGACCTTCACTTGTAAAAACTAACCAGAGAAAAAAGAAGCCATTCTCCTAACAAAAAGGTTAACCCTACCCGACTCATAATATTGCGTTATGAAAGAGAGACATGTAAAATTCTGCCAGCTAAGCATGGTCGAGAAATGTGATATGACTCAACCTAGATCTATATCCTAGTAGGATTTCATCAGGAGGCCATTAAAAGGTTGAGGGGTGAAATAAGTCTTACCTCTGGACCAGGTTGGTTATAATCCCTGCAGAATCTGCAAGAATCTGCCAGTTCATGCGCATTAGCACTGTATCTGGTTATCTTATCTAAGTAAGGGAGTGATAATTTTTTAACAACAGAGGGGGCTGTTGGGTTTGCGTGGACGCATGAAAAAAATTCCAGCCCCCCTCTCGACGGGTCAAAATTTTTTTCAACCCCCCCTCGAGAGGCGAAAATCGCATGCGAATGCACCCTTTTAACCTATAGTAACGCGCTGGCTTTTTTGCTGAAAACAGGTGAAGGGGTCGAAAAAATTCTGACCCCCCTCAAACCCACCCGCCCCCCCCTGTTGTTAAAAATGATCACTCCCTACAGGATTAATTCCAATCCTTTCCAGGCACTACAGGGAACTACTCCTTACTTCCCTACAGTATGCTGAACTTAGGTTGTATAGACATGTCAATTAGCATGGGCCCCTGGATAAAGATAGGTCCATGTTGTAAGACCACATGACATAGACTTCCATACTTCCCACAGCATAGGAGGTTAGTTGGAGAAGGTATCTTGAATGAGTGCAGAGCTGGACAGTGTATAGCTCTACTGAACCCTGCAGAGACCTGTGACATATGGAGGGTGTTGCTCCTATTGTAAAAAGAGCTGTGAGTATGTGCCCTCTTTTCTAAACAAGTCGTGCACTGCTTTACCATTCAACTTGCACTCACCACATTAGACTGAAAAGTCAGCTGCCTTGTTTAAAATGGAGAGAGCTGCACTACCAGGTACCTACTCATGTCACACGCTCTATAGTTTATTATACTGGCTGACTTCTCCCAACTAGGTACCTACTCAAATCCCCCTTTTTTAGCAGTGTACTGGAATGACCACTTATGAGCAACAAAAAGGACAAGTTATGGCGACATGAAAAGAAAGGACTGGAAACGAGGGCATTTTTAGACAGCTTTTTTTTTTACTATAGGAGCAACACCCTCCCGGATTTCTTACATATAACCAGCTCGTTGGGGTCATGGCATTTGCTCCTGGCATTTGCTTTTGGCATGTGGTTCTTCTTCAACATACAAATGTCCGCTGGGAACTCTACAACTGTATGTGAAAGGGTGGTAAAGTTATTGCATAGCATTTCACTATCTCTCCATGGCAATGCCATTTCATTTCTGTAGAACTTAAACTTACCTGTAGATACTTTTTTCTAACAGATTTACTATTTGTATAACATGTGCGACTTTTGATGCATGATGTGTGCGACTTGTAATTGATTTTTTATGTAACACCACACCTACATTCATAGACCTACACAGTAGTAAACGGCACCTGGTGTAATTCTGTCCTACATATGTACTCCTATTCATTTTACCTTTTTATATATTCTCTCAATATATCAATATCCTTTTACACTATAGTGTTAACCTTAGATATACAAGTTTCAACATAGACCATTTTTGTATTTATGTAGGTGGAACTCAAATGCGCTTTCTCCAATATGGGGACCGAAGTGCAACAAGAAGGAGAGGAGGAACACCTGATGAGAAGATTCCAAGACATCCTGGGTGTTCCCAACACCCACAAACTAGACAAACTCTGGTACAGATCAGGCCCTGCTAAACTCTTAGACCACCTGTACCTAGGAGACTACAGTGATGCAGACAGCTTGGGACTACTCAAACAACTTGGCATTACACACGTCCTCAACTGCGCAGGCGCATACGCGGAAAACACCCAATCAGTGAACAGCTACCTTTTTGGTGGGAACACAGGGATCTTGGCATACCACCAATTCGAAGCGGATGACACTAGAACATACCAGATTTCACAGCATTTTCAGGAGGCATCTGAGTTTATTGAGACAGCCAGAAAAAGTGGTGGGAAAGTGCTGGTCTACTGTGCTAAGGGTATTAATCGCAGTGTGGCCGTCTGTACGGCGTATTTGATGGTGCATAGTAGGACCAAGTTGCTGGATACAGTTAGGAATGTGAAGAACCAACGTGGTGGGACTATACTATCCAACCAGGGATTTCAGAGACAGCTTATTACTTATGCAAAACAGATCGGATGCCTATCCTGAGAGGTTTATAGACACATGATTCTTTATATGATGTAGATTCAACCATTAATATAGCAAACCTGAAAGAACAGCATTACAATACCTCAAAGAGTTATCCTCACTTGGCGTTATGATGCACCAATAAAGTGCACCCTTGTATCATGCAACCCTTTCAGGAGTGTAGCAACAACCATCCCGGTCAAGGCATAAAGTGTCCCCTATGGACATATTGTAAGACCCTGAAGCATGCACTGCAAAAATGGTGTTTAGATCCTAAACACAATTCTAAACATATTCTTGCAACGTTTTTGTAATCACATTAATTTCCTAAACATGTTTAGCCAAACAATGTGCTTAGCTCAAGTGTTTAGAAATGTAGGTGTTTAGGTTAAAACTTTGTGTTTAGATATCTATGAATTTTTGTGTTTAGGTGTTTATGAATTTTTGTGTTTAGATGTTTAAATGATTTGATGGAGAGTTAAGGTTTGCAGACATGTATGCATTAAAAAAGAGATATAATTTGTTTGTTTTCTCATTTACTGGGGGGGGGCATCAGCAGGTATTTACTTGTCAAAGTCTCCAAAGATGTCAGCCACAGCTATATACGTGTACATGTATTACACACTGCATCAGAATGAGAGACTTGAGAAAGTACAACAGCTTGGCAGGAAGGACATTGCCTTATCTATTCCAGAATAACATCAAATAGGTGTCAGGCATGGAACTTATTGATTATTTTATGCTAATGATGGTGGCATAAGGTGAATCTAGTCAATTTTCTATTGTCCTTTCTATTCACATGACATTCTATGAAATGAAACCATGATAAGCATGGGATTTGGGGACATTTGTCACAACAATTGATTATAACTATGCGCAGATAGTCCATTCAAAGGTAGTGCTGCTACCTGGTGTGGATTCAACATCCAAGTAACTAAACATATTGATGTTTAAATCTAAACACCTATTATTCAAATGTTTCAACTCTAAACATCTAAACATGTTTAGCATAAATGTTTATGTAGTTAGAATGAAAGTGTTCATTTCCTAAATGTGTAGTCGATGAGACACCTAACTGACCTATATGTTTAGGTTTTAAACGTGTTTAGACCTAAACATGTTTAAAATCTAAACACCATTTTTGCAGTGTGCCCTTAACGGCGCACTGACCCCCTGCTTTAGGCCAATAACGATGCCCACTGTTTATATACAAAAAAAAAAGATTCTGAGGGTTCCTTTGGGTCCCCGGCTTTCTAGTTCTATTAGAGCTAGTTCTATGTTATCTTGGTTTACAATTCTTCCCAAATCTTTCAAATGACGTCATGAGCTAATTGGACTCAGAACGAGGCTATCCGCCGTCACTGCCCAAAAGCAGGGCATCAGTGGGGCCCTTGATTGGGGGTCCTCAGTTTTCCATGTCGATTTTAAGAAATGATCATGTCACTGTGTCAATTTTATGAAAAGGTCATGTCCCCATGTCGGTTTTAAGTAAATGCCAATGTCAGTAAGCTCAAAAATGCTCATGTCGCTATGTCGATTTTAGGGGTTAGAGAGCTGTGTCAGTGCACCATCACGGCCCTCCAAGCATGTGACACCGCCATCATTAGCCTGCTTCAGGGCTGTGTGTGTGTCCACGGCGCTGATGAAATAATTATAGTTGCACTGCTGACAACATATTCACTAGGGGCCTATTTCCGGGGTCTCTTTCAGAACGATTGATGATCACCAAATAGGCCTAAGATAAAAAAAAAAATGTAGGGCAGTGCCACATATTCTATAGTTGTAGACAGGCTGGGGCAAACTTATGATTGTGCACATACAAAACTCGTTATCAGCAAAATCGTTGATCTTTCTGAAATAGACCCCAGGGGTTCATTCATGAGAAAAAGTCCATTGCTTACATCTGTTAGTATTACATACCCAGTGACTAAACGAGGTCCCTAGAGGGCGCCACCTGGTTTTGGTTCATAGACTGCCCTACAGGTGTCTCCTACGTATGTAATTCATCTATACAGTCATACGTATACCTGAACCATCCACGGTTTATTTTTCCCAATAAAACCAAAACACTGAAAACGTTTATTCTCCGTCAACTTATATATCATTTCTAGCGTCCCAATTCAGAATACCGAGGAATGGAAATATTAGAACTCCTGAGTGGTGCATGCAATGTTTACCTGTACTCCTAATTGATATTTTTTCTGGGCTTCGTTGCCGATGAAGAAAGAAGAAATTTGCTTGAGTTTAAAACAGCGTATATTTGAAAGGCCATAAAATACAAAGGTATAATCAATTCTGTAAAGTTTAGAAGTGATGAAATTATTTCAAATTGAATGTGCTGAAAATCATTTCAAAGACATTACTTTTCAACATAATGTGAATACCATGGTTACCTGCCTGTCCATGGGGTTGACCATGGAATATAAAACTATTTATCATGTATTATGCCTGGCTTAATGTTTCTATAAATAAACCTTATGTAACCTTGATTATATAGGTCATGGACCTGTGGCTAAATATAACTAAGTAATGTATCATATTTCTATATATGGAATTGCCAGCGATGATTTGTTTGTCAATAATCGTCTTGCAGGTACCATACACTCTCAGTCGCAATTGTAAATGGGCTATAAAGACCACTGTAGTGGCTACAGCACGACCAAAATCAGGTTGTTGGATTTGTACTGACAGCAACTAGCACTGTATTCTAGAAATAGAAGCAATCTACTGTAAAACCCTTGCGTTAGGTGGACAGTGTACTGCCACCCTCGTGCCTTACCAGTAATCTGGAGGGTATTTCGGAATGGATTAATAAATCAAACCTTCAAACTGTAGTGGAATCCCTCAACAGGGTTCACTGTGGTACCATAACTGAATCACTTTCAGAATATTCAAATCCTCCATCGTTCTGAAATTGCCAAATAAATCGCTGGTCTCAAAACGTACTAGAGTTTGCTACAATGATCCAATCTGAAATAACCTCAAGGCAAAGAACGAGATGGGGGTCCAAGTCTTAGAAGTTCGGCAACTTCCAGTTATTATAGAGATTGATTCCTGTATCATCCAGATAACACTTAATAAAAAGCAAGATATCTATTCACCATTTTGGTTACATATCTATAGACATCGAATTAACCATAGAGATTTAAATATTCTGAGTAGGGTGATTATCTCATAAAAGTGGCCCCAACTGAGATGAAGATTAATAGTGTATAGCCAAGCAAAAAGGGTCCCCCAGGGGAAAAGTCAATTTTTAAATTCAGGCCATTAACTTTCCAATGATATATTACATGAGAAAATATGTCTGCTAGTTTTAGAGTTACGGCTCTATTAACTTAGATGGTTACCGACCTATCCAAATCGCAAATAAGGTCTACCTTGTATATTTCATGAGATATATCAGATAATATGTATAATTAGGCACAATTCTGCAAATTAGGGAAATTGACATATTCTTCACATTCTTTTTCTTATAAAATTTGATCTGATTATCAGATTTTTACCATCTTTTCAACACACCAATCCTTGTGGGTGTGGCTACAAATAGGCTTTTTTGATTCCTCAATTTTGAGTGAAAATAATGTTTCCATGGCAACCAATATCAACAAAAGCACTGATTTCTGCCCCCAAATGCCCAAAAACATTCTATTTACATTCCAAATTTGGAAGGTTTTCCTTAAAAATGGGAATTTCCCTTTAGGATGATTGTAATCTATATAAAAAAAGTAGTATATAACTATTTTTGGTATATTTTCCCCCTTTTAGGCCATAGTGGTGTCTCCCTGGTGGCCAGAATTGGTACTAATCCCCCTCGAATGGTCCTTTTAACTTGCCTCCTCACAGGGATTATTATAATTCACATTTGACTAAACACACCTTCAAAAGTTCAACATAGGGCTGTGAATAATACATCATTCCTAACAGGAATCCAATGTAATGTATATTGTTAGGCATCCAATGGCTTATATTGGCAATATGATTATGTCATAAATCGGCGTGTAACCCCAGTATTCATGTCCATGGGCACTAGTTAGCACAATCAATGCAGAAGGTCCCATTACATATCCTGTATACATGTCATAAATTAACCCTTAACTTGCTGCAAATTGCTTTTACGTACTGTGCCCATGTGCTTCCCTAGTTCAGAAATGCAGCCCTGGCAATAGTAAGTAGGGCTAACATAACCAGTGCAGCATTCATGTTTCATGGTGACCCTACAGGGTTCCTATAATCCTACAGGGTTATCACCTTGTACCAATGCACCTCCGACAAGCAAATTCGTTGTAGCATTGAATGAGTTGCAGGCCTGGAATAAGTTCTGAGGGTATGTTTCTACAAACATTTAAAATGTTTAAGTTCTTTAGATGTAAGGATATGTCTTCCTATGTGTAAAGGACCTGTTTCACAAAGATATAATATAAATATTTATCTACATTTTTGTCGCACCTTGAAGCCTAAATTTCCAACTCTGCCTTTACGTGAGATGCCACCCTTAAAGGGCAACCTGAACTGGGTCCATGTAGCTTTAGACAAACCAGTGTACATTGCCTTGAAAGCCATGAGTGAGAGATGCTGACTATCGTCCCCTGCCGACTCACATTTTCACCATGTGTACATCCCACTGGAGCATCCTATTGCTGATCTGCAGACTACTACATGGAGTTGACTGTGAGTTTAATTTGTATTATTTTCCTCTTATTAAAGTAGTATAAATTCAGGTAATGGTCAGCAGTATCTTTTATAAGTTTTTGAAGTTGAAGTGAAAGGGACAGGAGATATACATTGCCAACCTCCCTTCTTTTACAGAGGAGTATTTAGACGTGCTGCAGTTAAGAATTGACCACAAAGTATCCAAGAGATATACTAACTTGAATATACTGTAGATGCAGCGTGTCCATCCACTCTTGCTCGCTGGAAATGGAGAGCGCTTTCTATATCTCATGTACATTGATAAGCCACCTGGTTAGCTTCCCCATTTTGTCATCCTCTATTGCATCCCCACCATCGAACGACTGAGTTTTACAATATACATGTAATACATGGTTGAACCCTCCTGTGAGGAGAACTACTTATGGGCCTGAATTCCTCTATACGGCATTTCCCAGCAAAAAAAAATGTATATAGGCCTACAGTGACCCATTACATTACATACATGTACACCATTTGATCAGGGGAATAGATTCACAGATAAAAAATCCCAGTGTCTCTTATACTTCTCACACTAAACTAGCCATACCAATTAACCCTTGAAGGCCAACAGCGCATTAATGCATTCCTGCATTAGCGATCCTCACTCATGATTCACTGGGTCCAAAATGTGAACAACAAACATTGTGGAATCTGATGCTTTATCAATGTTTATAGGAATGTGGTTACTGTTGTGCCTCGCAACTGGCTTATAGGCTGCAAGTGTGACTGATGCTGGTTCTGGGGACATGCACTGAGAAGCGCTAATAAGATGGAACCAGCTTGTCCCTGGAAGTGGGGTGTCACTGTATACTTAGACTTATAGTTCATGCCAAGCTTATAAGGCGTCCTTGGGCTGTTATTTTGACGATTTTAGTACTGTTCTACAGTCTGCCTATAAGGCGCGTCTTATACGTGAGGATAGGTCCCTGGTGCACCTTATAGGATGAGAAAAGGTTGAGACAAAAATCTTCCCAAGGCCCAGAATTCAATAGAGAGTTTTGATCATTAGGGCACATCTTAACTACATACAGTCTTTTTTGGATTTTTGAAAACCCATCGATTAGAACAGAATTCATGAAATACTTTTTTAGCAGATGTATGAACTCAGGGTGCGTCTTATACGTGGGATGCACCTTACACGCGGGGTAGTACATTACATTATAAATATAGACGTGAAACCACATTGGAAGGCCCAATGCACACATATATACATGTAAAGTTCATATGGATCTTCCTCACAGGGACCAACATCGATGAAGGTGTGCAGTCCACTGTGCAGTATCTGATTACTAATGTTTCACCTTTGGCCAACAATCTTATTGACATTTATGCCTTGGTGGGCAGCCTACACTATAAATAAATGTCTGAATCACTGGTTTCTATGCAACCCATCATCATTGCTTCTATAACTTGATATGCCACATGAGTGCATGACCTTCTGTAGTTACACTGAATGGTAGAATGGTGCTGCAAAGCATTAGAGTTTAAGGAGTTTTAAACACATTTAGCTTTATATGTATGCATTTTTATAAGAATTACCCTTAGAGAATCAATGTCGATTTCCACCTTTATCTCAGTTACCCCTAAAGTGGCAACTTTTGTATGTCCAAATACACTGAAATATGCCCTTTACAAAATTGCAGAGTTTTACCTGCATTAAGCCTAGAGATATGAGTAAGACAGTAGGACTTAACAATGCTGTCCTTAGACGTTTGTGTTTTTGGTTGCCATGGAAATGGCAATTATTGTGGGAGAGTGCTGGAAAATAAACTGAAGAATAGTCTCAATTATGCCCTACAAGAAATTTCAGAGATTTACCTTTCGCCAAACCAAAGCAACTAAGATAAGCATTTTTGGAAGCCTTTGACCTAGAACATTTGGAACATTTTACTTAAGTACTAGTCTTGTCAATTTTACTTGTGGATATAGACCTCTTCTCTTGTCATTCAGGTGTCCTACGTGTAGCAAAATAGGGTTAGCTTGGTAATGGCACTGGCAGAAAAAGAAAAATTGGGCCTCGCATAAGTGAAAATATTAACTTAAATCTAGGTGAACGACTTCTATATCCCATATCTCGTGATTCTTTTCTATTGATAGCCTTTTAACTCATCTCCGATATAAAAAAAAAAAAGAAATGGAAAATATCTAAACTAAAATACATTTCAGCTCAAATCAGTGCCTCCCTACTACCAATTGGACTCACAAAGGCAAAGGCCCAAACCAACACAAGCTACACACCTCTCCAGTTTGGCACTGTCTTCTATGACCACTGGAGGGTTCCTGTCAATGGGCACATAAACCAATGGTCCTTGGACGTCCTCTATCCCCCTAAATGTGACATAAGGTTCCAAATATGGCGCTTGGTTGGAGGCCAAAGTTACTTTTTGGTGAACCAAACTCATGGTGTTAGAGTAACTGCAGAAACCACACAAATAAATGACAATATGCCTGTCACAAAAGGGGACTTCATAGCTTTGAATCATGTAAAGTGCGAAGTCGCTTTCAAAGTGGATGAACACTGTGCAGAAAACCAGGCTTTTGACCTATATTTTGATAAAATCATGGAGATCGGAGCGATATTTGATTTTACAACAAAAGCAGATTGCAAGTTGCTCTTCCTAGAGGCAGTCATAGAAATTGCAATTGGTGGTAAGTTAATCAACTTTATTTCACCTATTCTTTATGGCTAGTTTTTTTTTTTTTCATTTTATATTGGACACATCATAAATTGCCAGGTTTACCATTAGATTACATTCTTTTGGTCCTTTCTCATTCAACAAGCACATTTACAGTATTTTTATTTCCCTCCAACAAAAGAATATCGGGCCACATTGGGGGATGGGCCGGGGTCATAGCATTATGGAGAGCGTTTGGTTTAAGGTTAGCATTTGCCCATTCAGTGCTTTTCAAAGGTTCACAGACATTTAGCCCCCCAGACATTTAGCCCCCTGCCATTTCAACCCCTGACATTAGGCCCCCAGATAATAAGCCCCCTGCACATTAGGCCCCCTGGACATTTCACCCCCCTTTTTCTTCAATATATCCGTAATATTTAGCAAACTGTCTGAAAAAAAAATCACCTTCTGCTGTATCTTGCAGTCAGACCAAAAATCATTGTGATCAGTCCAAAAATCATTACGGTCAGTCTGGAAATCATTACGGTCAGTCCAGAAATTATTATGGTCAGTCCGGAAATCATTGCGGTCAGTCCGAAAATCATTACGGTCAGTCCGGAAATCATTAAGGTCAGTCTGGAAATCATTAAGGTCAGTCCGGAAATCATTAAGTTCAGTCCATAAATCAACGTGGTCAGTCCGGAAATTATTGCGGACAGACCACAAATCTGGCTGCAGTTTATCTAACATCACATTTTCCTCAATATCTCATATACTATAAAATGTACTAAGATGGGGTTTGCTGCATTTTCATCCAGACATACCAAGCTTTGTGTTGATGTCTTAGCTGCAATATCTAATAGTTTGTGGAGTTGTTGTTTTTTAATGGGGGTTTAGGACAACTCTCTCTCCCTCCCTCTCTTTCTCTCTCTCTGTCTGTCTCTCTCCCTCTGTCTCTCTCTCTCTCTCTCTCTCTCTCTCTCTCTCCATAGTTCAGCACACTGTAAACTATGAAGGTGGTTACCCTAAAAAAGAAAATTGTGATATTACCCTGTAGTGTACTACTCTGAAAAGTTTCCCATACCAGCTGCAGCCAGAAAGTTGCTGCAGACTGTCCGCAAGGATTTGCAGTCAGTCTGCAATGATTTCTGGACTGGCCGCAATGATTTCTGGTCTGACTGCAAAGGTTTTCTGGTCTGACCGCAAGATACATTGTGGGGCAGTATCACTCAAGTGCTTCACTCCCCCATTTTCCTATCCACAAAAGGAAGGGCAGTGAAATGTTTGTGGGGCCTAATGTCCAGGGGGTCTAGTGTCAGAGGGCCCATTATGTCAGGGGGAGAGCTGTCAGGAGGCCTAATGACAGGGGGTCCAAATGACATGTAATCCTTTTCAAATTGTTATTGGGTATGCTTTGGTGGATGAATAAACCATTAAGTTTCATTTCATTGACAATTCTGGATTATATTTTTGTTTCTTGTTTTGTTTTTGTTGTTTTGTTGTCATCTTTTTAAAGAAAATTTGCAAAGTCAAATGATTTTGAGTTTTGGACAACCATGGGGAGATATAAGCTTATTCAACTCAGGTATTTGCAGTTCATCAACTAACGTGTCCTTAGTCTCAGAACCAAAACAAGATAAAAGGAATTCAGCATAATTATTTTCTTCTTTAGAGCCAGTTGAATCAGTATCATTGAAATTCTGCGGTGAAAATTGCGGAATACCTATGGTTACCTATGGAGGTATCGAAGGCAACATTTGTGAACCCATCCGCAATGTGGAGGCCACTGTAATCTGTCGCATGCTAGGCTTTGCAATTGGTTTTACGACAATGAACTGCTGGAGAATTGGTTGGACCCCCTATTATGATGTTCCAAAGTGGCTTATTGCCCCTGTCTGTACAGGACATGAGGACAACATTGGTAAATGCGGCCAGAGTACCAATGAAAGATGTAGCTGGTTAGGAGTCAGCTGTTGGAACTCACCTACCCCTAGTAAGGCATAACCAATTATCATGTTTCTATTTATGAGATTGAGCTGTAGTTGACCACCCCATGAGGGTAGACAGACGTGGATTTTATATATTTATTTATTTCATATTTTCTTTTGTGGAAAGCCATCGCCCAACCATTCATACCTGGTATGGATATTCTCTATATCAATTGGCATGCGATGGGGTAGAGTAACTAAGGCTGGTTGACCTGGTAAAATGTTCAACAACAAAAAATAAAACAAAGTATCAGTGAGATTGGTGTTAAAGTAGGTTATGACTATGAAATAGGAAAGGTAGTGTCTTCATTTTGTGTTCTTAATCCTTACCACTATGTTTTTCCTATGACTTTCTTGCAAAAAGGAAATATTTAGTTTCCCTATAGTCACTAAATGTTTTATTCAGGAATAATGACAAGGTTATGAGAGGATGGGAACCGTAGCCATCACATACAGTGAAAAACATTTGCTGGGCTAGCCGAACTGGGCCCCAGCCAGCCCAGACATTTACAACCTTAACCCATCTGGGCAAGCCCAGAGAGTCCAGCGGAATCCCATCTGGGTCCCATGTGGGTGTGCTGGCTGGGTATGCTGCTTTCATTGCTTTCCTGGTTTTCAACAGGTTTCTCCAAGTCAACAATGCGACTATCTAATAGTGATAGGGATTATGGAATGCTGCAGGTGTTTCACGATAATAAATGGGCGAATATTCTGCCAAGTTTAAGTCAACAACAGATGTCTCTCTTCTGTAGGTTATTGGGCTACGAAGGTGGAATATCAAGTAAGAACCAATGAATTATAACCTTATCACAATCAAGGTGTATCTGAAGACGTTAATGTAATTGAATAGCTCACGTTAATTGAATTTCAAAGATTCTAAGGTTTTCTGCCTTTTGGCTGGCAGTTGACACACTCCCACAGTGCTTGGGAGCCATACACCATATTTCAAATTAGGACATGCAAAAGATATATGAAATTGAGAAACAAAACCAAAATTTGCTACCATCTTATGTGCTTTCAGTCCACATAAATACAATTATTAAACGCCAAGAGAGAAGTTCAGCCTTTCTGTTTTGGAAGTTAAACTGCCCTGCTGATGCTGGATCCATTCACGATTGTACTCCCTCTGAGAACATGGAAAACATGAATGATGATAAAGGAATCCCTGCTGCTGGAAGCTGTTTAAGGTCTTTGCCAGGTAAGGCTAAACACAGAAGAGTTATGTGCTTTAGATCAACCTATCCTACACTGTAAAAAAGTCTGGTTGAAATAACGGCAAAATCCTTTTCCCAAAGTTGCCAGAGATCCATCGTTATTTTCATGGAGATTCCCAGCCTCGACCATCCATCCAGTCCCTATAGTGGGACTGGACCATTTCTTATCATATTACTGTAATGCCTCCTCTAAAATTATCCAGGATCCTGGATCATTTCTTCATAAGGTAGTGGCCTCACTGATTGGTGCATACCCTCGTGACTTGTGCTAGTGAATATCTATGAATTGAGCTTGTTTCCCTGTGACTGTACCTGTTGCAAATTACTAGAAACTGCAGGCTGAATGCAACAACAAATCATAGGTTTAGGCTGGGATTGAACTCACGACCCCTGCATTTGAAAACCTCTGCTCTAACAACTGAGCTAACCAACTGATCAGTTTGCTGGAAGCCAAGGGAATGACTTATTCTCTTAACTGTAGGTAAAAGGTACCCTGTAATGAAAATGACATGATGGCCCTTTAACAGACCAATCTACACAAGGATCTGTAGTACAGTGGTAGCAAGTTGACTTGTCATGTGGAAGCTTAATTGTTCAAGGCTTCACCGTGGCACATTTTATCAACATTTTTCATGTATATTTCCTACAAGTAAATCCTTGCTAGTAATAACTAAATGCTCGAATGTCCACATACCAAACAAATCAATGTAGTTGCCACCAAGATTCTATGTAGATATACCTGTCTTCAATATCCATATAGGAATAATATTATGTGTTTACTGGGGTTAGGATACAGTATCTACCTCAACGTCAATGGATCCACAAAATGTCTCCCAGGCTTTATGGTACAGTTGGGACACATCTGAGACTGGGAGATTCCCTGTACCACTCTTCACTGCAATATGGGTCAAGTCACCAGAAACCATCACATTTGGTGGTTTTCAGGCTCTTTTTTTTTGGTTTGAGTGGTTCTGTAACAAATTATCTTGACCTAAGCTAGTATTCCATGAACCAGTTTTGCCAGGTACAGGAAGGGCTACCATAAAAACACAAATTCTTAACATTCCATCAAGGATTCTCTCAGTTATGGTCTTCCAAAGTTGAGAAAGGGGCTGAAAATGGCACTTTTCACATTTACATACTTGCAACCAGTACCTAATCATTAGCAAAATCAGGTTAGAGTATCTTAAGTTGCTTTATCCCATAGTAAGCATTATCATGAAGTTTTAACATACTGTGGATCAAACTTTTTTCACCACATCCCATTACTCCTGGGTTTTCACATTGTGTCCTGTCTGAGTGATTTATTTAAACCCATGATGTGGCTAACATGGAAAGTGGCTACAACTCTAATTTTACCACTTGTGGATAGAGGCATTTGGTCTTTTGCTATAGTAAAAAAATCATGATGCCACCACTATTTGTCATTGGCTGAGGGCACCTTGAGTAAAATAATACAAATAAAACACTTGGACCGTCCAAGTGTTTTATCCTCAAAACTGAATTTGGCTGCTGTATGCATGTAACTAATAAGATTGTCTTTATCACTTTCTTGATAGATAGCAGGCATGTTTTCTTCATCATTAAATGAATATCAAATAAATAAATACTACTCAAATTTTGTGTAGTATATATTGGTGATTACTTTATTTTGTGGTATTAAGGTGTTTATTTTTATTTTGGACGGGACATAATAGAGGTTTTCTTTGAGAAGATATAGAATCTGAACCATTGACATGAAAGGTGTATAATGAAGTTTTTGTTTGATTAATATGCCTTATTATTTAAAGAATTTGAAGGAGATTCAGTGATATCTTTGTGTATGTCAGATGCCTTAAAATCTCAGAAAATCTCAGGAAATTTGTAAAAAATGATTAAATTATTTTTTTCTAGATGACAAATACTGCACATGATGAAAATGTAAAACCATATCATTTAATTAGGCTTAAACAGATGATACAAGTGTTTTGTGTATCTATTTAAAGTTTGGTGATGATTAGATCACTCTAAACACTTAAGTGGTACCAAAGCCATGACTGAATGATGAAAATACAAAGTTTTTTGTCCGGTCCGAGTGTTTTATGGGGACATACTTCAAAGCATGCTGTGAAAAACAGGTACCATATGTGCACAAAAGGGCAGCTATTGTAGTAAAAAGATGTATTGAAGATAATGTTTGTTAAATTTAATGGATGGGAAAACATTATTGAGTGTATGAGGCTAAAGTTAGGACTCTGGTACAGAATTTTTATTTTTTATTTTTATGACTCTCTTTGACGAAGTGGCCCAAAGTCTTTTGGGAATAGCTTTTACTTTAATTCCTTAACCTGAATCTTAGAGATCATTGCTTTGGCAATTCATATAAATTTTTGAAGTTCATTTATTTCTGACTCGGATGGGACATTTGAAGAGTTTGGTTCCAAAACAAATCCATTCCATATTTTCAGCATATACCCATGTTTGTAGTTCTCCCCTGAAGTGAATTTTAGTGCTTTCATTATAAAATCTGAAACGAATAGACTCTTGACAGGTGAAAAAATATTTTTCAAAGAAAAGGGGTTCTTTATAACAATAAACCATCTCTTACATGTAGGCATTTGAAATATTTGCCTCTTTTTTCAAAATGGCGTTTATTGCATTTTGGAATCAAACTCTTCATTTTCAAATTAGGTATTTTTGCGCATTGACAAAAACTTAACCGCTAGGAGTTGGAGAGTATTTTGAAAATTTCTGAGAAGAGGAGATGTACCTTTACAAATGTAATAAAGTCTTAAAGAGTAATTCCTAATTTTGATATTTTTGCCCATCTGGCCAAAAAGTTAATGGTTCCTCGCGACCTGACCCATATGATTACTGTGGTTCACTGTTCAGTTTTATAGGAGTCAACACCGTTCACGATGTTACAAGTTATTTTTTTGTTATTTCTGAGATCTTTGCCATGAATCATGACAAAAAAAAGAACCATAGCTTTCCTAGAGTTTCAGACCAAGTGGCCTTTGATACACATCTATTAGCGTAGCATTTACGCCGTTATAAGCTCCCTCCTCCCCTATGCTGCTGTGTCTGTTGGGGGGGGGGGGACACTTGTGCATTTACAGTTACTTTATAGTATACAGTGTCACCATTGGGACCAAATTGGGACTAAGTATTGACGGGAAAATTCCATTTTAGGAGTCATTATTGAATTTGATATTTAATACTACAGAAAACTCATGTTCACAGAATGCCTATCAGTTATCTGTATAATGGTAAATAATAACCATGGTTCATTATTTACAGCTAATATAACAGATGTCCGGCTTTCATATGGAAACCATGGGCGCATCGAGGTAAAATACAACAATATCTGGGGCTCGGTCGATGGAACATATTTTGACAACAATACGGCTACAGTGATATGTAGGATGCTGGACACTAAGTATTTATCTGGTCAAGCTGTCATTAAAAATGTTACAAAATGGTCATCACATCAGCCAATTTGGATTTCACAAGTGTTGTGTACAGGTGAAGAGTCCCACATAGCGGATTGCCGGGTCAGCCCTGTTGGTAACACTGGATGGACTGATCACACAGACGATGCCTCTGCCATCTGTCAGACTGGTAGGTGTCTAAAAGATAATGATATAGAATATGCACCAGAGCAGTTGAGTATTCTTCAATAGTTATCAACAAAGGCGTTTGCCTTCAGTTCTTTGAGATTGAATCCAACGGTGACAAACAATGAGAACACACAGGACTGTATTGATTTTATCCAATCAAGTTTGGCTCATCTACGGTTGCCTATTCCCATCAATTAAAAATTGTATCCATAGAAATTATATTCCACTAACTTGTGAAGAAAGGTTAATCATATGTAATGGAAACACTAAAGCCCCACATGAAATAGGTTGAAGGGATGTATCTCTGAGACTGGTGATTTAATTGCCTCAATCCCTTTTTTCTTCTACTATGACACAAGTTTCTACAACTTCATCACCTGAGACTTCTACTACAACACAAGACTCTACAACTTCCCCACTTGAACCTTCTACTTCAACACAAGAATCTACAACTTCATCATCTGAGACTTCTACTACAACACAAGAATCTACAACTTCATCATTTGAGACTTCTACTTCGACACAAGAATCTACAACTTTATCATCTGATACGTCTACTACAACACAAGAATCTACAACTTCATCATCTGATACTTCTACTAAAACACAAGAATCTACAACTTCATCATCTGGGACTTCTACAAGACAAGAATCTGTGACTTCATCATTTGAGACTTCTACTTCGACACAAGACTCTACAACTTCATCACCTGAGACCTTTACTACAAAACAAGTCTCTACAACTTCATCACCTGAAACTTCTACTGCAATGCAAGACGCTACAATATCACCATCTGAGACTTCTACTATCACACAAGACTCTACAACTTCACCATCTGAGACTTCTACTATAACGCAAGTCTCTACAACTTCATCACCTGAGACATCTACTATAACACAGGGCTCTACAACATTATCCAAAACCTCCACTGTGACTTCTACTTCTGCTGCAAAACAAGTCCTCACTACCCCTACACATATAAAGTCGACCACAGTTGTATCTGTGGCGCAGTCCACCCCTCCGTTATTCACAACTATACAAACAATAGCATTGTCTAGTTCTCAGTCTTTGACAACTGAAACAAGGCAGCTTCAGAAAGGTGCAATAACTACTGTCCATTCCCAGGGAGCATTGCCTGGAGGAACTACAGATACACCGACAAGGATATTCCAAAATGTCTTCCGAGGCCCTGGAGGTTAGTTAGTTTTTTGGGGTTTTTTGGGGTTTTTTTTTTGTTCGCCATCTAGAAGGTTGATTTTTACCAAAGAGATGAATTAAGCTTAGAGAGTTTAACTCTTCAAAGAGAAGGATAGTGCATCGTTTTTGCCAAACATTAACCTTGTTATCAAAATATAGCCACTGCCAAAATGATTGTAAACTTACTATTGCAGAAAATGAGAGAACGTGTGATAGTCTATCAGGGATCAGAGGCACTAAAATATCGGAGATGTCCCTCGATCAAGACCTAGTGATGCTGGTTGCTGATGAAGGGATGCAATTTAAGACTTACAATTCCAGAGTCAGTTCACTGTTTTGTATAGAGAATCTTCCTCTTGACATAACCTCAGGTAATTTATGCATTATTTCCCTTTTCTCTTTTGGTAAATCTCTTTTCGTTATGTATAGCCATGTGCATAAGTAGAACAATGATTATGTATCTAAACCTGATTATATCTATTATGATAGGTGTGATCAATCTCCATTGTTTGAAAACATGAGTGGCAAATAGGTTTTCTTACTAGTAAATATGTGTCTATGGTTATGTTGAATTGATTCATCATGTCATATAACAGACATATTAATACCTGCCTATTATTTCCATGTGTAGAAATACTATGTCCTCCTCCACCAAATCTACCACAAGCATCATTTATCAGTAAAACTGTCCACTATGGAGTAGGCACTATGGTAGACTTCAACTGTGAACCTGGGCACAGGTTCAAGGATGGTAGACAGAATAGGAGAGGTACCTGTACACACCAGGGCCAATGGAGGGGGGTAACAGGAGGTTGCCATGGTGAGTAAATGTGATGCCTACAAACAGATACATTGCTCTTTTTCCTCGCATATTTTCAGCTATTTTCACTAAATCACAAAGTCCTTTATCAACAATGACATTTACATATTATAGGAAGTAAAAATACTAAAAGTCACATTATCATTCTGATTATCCTTTTATCAAATCGTTTAATGATATTATTTGAACGGTACCTTAGATCTGACCTCCTTTATATGCTTATGATGTTTTCAGGTACAGTTTGTTCCCCTCCACTGATGATAAGACACACATTTACAGATGGCACTGTGTATTGTGATGTAGGAGCTAGAGTGACTTTTCATTGCCATCCTGGGCATTACTTTCCTGACAGAAGTACATCAAAGACTATCTCATGTTCCAAGCATACCCAGTGGGAAGGAGTTGAAGATGTCATTGATGGCTGCAAAGGTACACTATCTTGTTGGATTCAATTAATTCTCAGTTATAATTATGGATTGTTTAAGACCTTTCACCTTTCGAAATCATAACGAAAACGTTCAACACTCTTACCAGATTAAATGCTCCACTATCATATCTATATCTTAATGTCACACGATGTGGTTGTAATTCTAATTTACCATTCTAAAGCAACAGAACACAGGCCTCCTGTATTACCCCTGCCCTTTTAAAGATCACCACTCAAACATGAGCTATGCAATAGTAGTTGCATATATGCAATATTAGTGGCATTTAAATTAGTGCAATGGCATGCTCTCATTTCCCCCGGCCTTGTGGAGCAACAGGAGGGTGTTGCTCCTATTGTGAAAGGGGCTGTGAGTATGTGCCCTCTTTTCTAAACAAGTCATGCACTGCTTCACCAAAGTACTCGCACTCACCTCACCTGCCTTGATTAAAACAGAGAGAGCTGCACTGTCAGGTACCTACTCATGTCACACACTCTATAGTATATTATACTGACTGACTTCTCCCAACTAGGTGCCTACTCAAATCCCCCTTTTTTAGCACCATACTTGAATGACCACTTGTGAGCAACAAAAGGGACAAGTTATATCTACATGAAAAGAAAGGACTGGAAACGAGGGCATGTGTAGCCAGCTCTTCCTTTTACTATAGGTTACATGGACGTAAATGCTGCCCTCTCGTGAGTCATCTGGTATTCAGGCCTGCACTGAAGGTGATCTGGGAGCTGATTGGCTTAGAAATCATATGCAAGAAATATTGGTAAAATTATGAAAAAAAATCACAAGTGACCCCAAATAGTTCCTAAATGGAACAGTAGATGAGTTTTTATATTATGCCAAGGTTTGGGGATTTTATTAGGTCTGCAAAATAATGTTCATCTGGCCAATGGAGGTTTTGAGGCCCAAAATAGGGTAGAATGGCACTTGCTGTATGTATCGCTCCCTTAGTTAAGATTTTCAGGGTTAAGCCTATCCTATATTCTAACACATTGTGTGCGAGAGATGGTTTAATCTTGCTACAGTCGAAAATATTACCAACAAACATTACGGGGGGCTGTTTTTGTGTGTTATGCTATATAGAAACATAGAGGAAATGGAATTAGTTCCACGTAACCTATAGGATGATTGGACATTTGACCCGCCTATTTCAAATGCCCTCTTCATGTCATTTTTCTGTTACAGCAAGGATGGTTTTACAGGAATCTTGCCAAATTAGTCACAGAAATGGTGTGTAAATAAAAAAAATTTGGAAAAACTTGCTTGCGGAGGTAGGGTAATTCACAAAGTATTGCAGTTTCTATGAATCGCCCCAAACATAACTTTTTCTGGACATAAACCACCTACAGTGTGAAATTTTCAGCAGAAAATGACATTTTAGCCTCATTTTAATCTTCGTAGGGTTATTGATGCACAGATGTCCATGTAGGGCCTACCAGAGGGTCCATTGGAAGTTTGGTCGGGTTTGCAGTGTTCCGTCAAAGTTTCAGCGAGAGCACAACTATCCAATTAACCAGTAGTAATTTATCCCCAAGTGCAAATATTAGTACAATATTGATAACAGGTATTCTTGATGCATGTAACAGAAAAGCCATGCTCAAGAAATGATCCTGTGGTAAGATATGATCTGTAAAAAGTGGGATTAATTATAGGCCTAATATTAATCATTTTTCACCAGTTTTATCATGTTTTTTTTCATGATTTTGTGAGTTTTTCTGGCCAAATCCGAACAATATTTTGCAAAATCATTGCCCCCTTCATCATCTGGTGACTGAATTCAATGCAAATATGCAATTTGACAGCTCTAGAACTGCTGCTTGTGCAGTGCATAGATCTTTGATGATAAAAGTCGCTGCTCAGAAATCATGTTGAAAACTGGCAGGAATTTCAGTGTGAATTGCACACATCAATCCCCTTATATCATAACATTGAAAAAGGCTGTTGCCACCACACTTTAGGATTTTATAGGACAGACCCTAAGGTTTGAAAGGAAAAACATTTTAGTTTTATCTGAAGACCCTACCCCTAATTAAGGTTACATGGACGTAAATGCTGCCCTCTCGTGAGTCATCTGGTATTCAGGCCTGCACTGAAGGTGATCTGGGTGCTGATTGGCTTAGAAATCATATGCAAGAAATATTGGTAAAATTATGAAAAAAATCACAAGTGACCCCAAATAGTTCCTAAATGGAACAGTAGATGAGTTTTTATATTATGCCAAGGTTTGAGGAATTTAATGGGTCTGCAAATGTTCATCTGGCCAATGGAGGTTTTGAAGCCCAAAATAGGGTAAAATGGCACTTGCTGTATGTATCGCTCCCTTAGTTAAGATTTTCAGGGTTAAGCCTATCCTATATTCTAACACATTGTGTGTGAGAGATGGTTTAATCTTGCTACAGTCGAAAATATTACCAACAAACATTACGGGGGGCTGTTTTTGTGTGTTATGCTATATAGAAACATAGAGGAAATGGAATTAGTTCCACGTAACCTATAGGATGATTGGACATTTGACCCGCCTATTTCAAATGCCCTCTTCATGTCATTTTTCTGTTACAGCAAGGATGGTTTTACAGGAATCTTGCCAAATTAGTCACAGAAATGGTGTGTAAATAAAAAAAATTTGGAAAAACTTGCTTGCGGAGGTAGGGTAATTCACAAAGTATTGCAGTTTCTATGAATCGCCCCAAACATAACTTTTTCTGGACATAAACCACCTACAGTGTGAAATTTTCAGCAGAAAATGACATTTTAGCCTCATTTTAATCTTCGTAGGGTTATTGATGCACAGATGTCCATGTAGGGCCTACCAGAGGGTCCATTGGAACTTTGGTCGGGTTTGCGGTGTTCCGTCAAAGTTTCAGCGAGAGCACAACTATCCAATTAACCAGTAGTAATTTATCCCCAAGTGCAAATATTAGTACAATATTGATAACAGGTATTCTTGATGCATGTAACAGAAAAGCCATGCCCAAGAAATGATCCTGTGGTAAGATATGATCTGTAAAAAGTGGGATTAATTATAGGCCTAATATTAATCATTTTTCACCAGTTTTATCATGTTTTTTCATGATTTTGTGAGTTTTTCTGGCCAAATCCGAACAATATTTTGCAAAATCATTGCCCCCTTCATCATCTGGTGACTGAATTCAATGCAAATATGCAATTTGACAGCTCTAGAACTGCTGCTTGTGCAGTGCATAGATCTTTGATGATAAAAGTCGCTGCTCAGAAATCATGTTGAAAACTGGCAGGAATTTCAGTGTGAATTGCACACATCAATCCCCTTATATCATAACATTGAAAAAGGCTGTTGCCACCACACTTTAGGATTTTATAGGACAGACCCTAAGGTTTGAAAGGAAAAACATTTTAGTTTTATCTGAAGACCCTACCCCTAATTAAGGTTACATGGACGTAAATGCTGCCCTCTCGTGAGTCATCTGGTATTCAGGCCTGCACTGAAGGTGATCTGGGTGCTGATTGGCTTAGAAATCATATGTAAGAAATATTGGTAAAATTATGAAAAAAATCACAAGTGACCCCAAATAGTTCCTAAATGGAACAGTAGATGAGTTTTTATATTATGCCAAGGTTTGAGGAATTTAATGGGTCTGCAAATGTTCATCTGGCCAATGGAGGTTTTGAAGCCCAAAATAGGGTAAAATGGCACTTGCTGTATGTATCGCTCCCTTAGTTAAGATTTTCAGGGTTAAGCCTATCCTATATTCTAACACATTGTGTGTGAGAGATGGTTTAATCTTGCTACAGTCGAAAATATTACCAACAAACATTACGGGGGGCTGTTTTTGTGTGTTATGCTATATAGAAACATAGAGGAAATGGAATTAGTTCCACGTAACCTATAGGAGCAACACCCTCCAGGTGTCTAAACTGGAGTTCACATGGTGATCAGTAGGTGGCAGCACACACTGGATGTGCTTCCCAAACAGTTGGAGTGAACTGAGACAGACATATTCAGCTTCAGAATGACCTAGAGTCAACTCGTTAGGGGCAGGGGCGACCATCTGGTCATAATATTGAACGCAGACAACTGAATCTACTGAAAGTCCGTCCAAAATGGCATAGGTCTTTTTTCAATATTTAACAAATAACCCCTAGGGTCTGCCTAGTTGTGCTAGTCTAGGTTCTGTACCGTGAAATACATCTTTAGCCCATTGATGGAGCAGTCTTGCGTGACCTCAAATATGAAAGTCCATGTAGAGTTTTTCATATTTTTGTTTCAGTATGGGACTGCAATAGCCCACCCAGTGTTAATAACACTGATGTACTTCTGTACAATGACGTAGTGACATACACATGTCACAAGGGGATGAGGTTTGCAGATGGAGAGATAACAAAAACTCTGATTTGTACTTCATCTGATGCCAACACACAGAGTCCTCCTGAACCATGCACAGGTAGGTCTAATGGAAAATTTCTCAAACATTCTAACTTTAAAATGATAAAACTAGGTTTTTCAGGCTACTAAAATCCACCATGAAGTCGATAAGGTTTAAGTATATGGGGAATAATGATGATGCTGTATGGGCTTTAAGATGGGCATAGGATTGTTTGGGAGGGAATGATCTAGCCTTCAAAAGATTTGTTTGTTTTTGACAGGGCTAAGATATGAACGTAAAGAAATGCCTTTAAAGGATCCATAGCGTATGATCCATTCCCCATTGGATATATCATATATTACTCAAAAACTTTATAATCACACCCTTGCCGCATTGATATTTTATATTTTGGTGCTACCAGTCAAAAATTCAGTATGATGCACTAGTGCAGTACCAGCAAGTTTCTCACTATTCTGCATTTGTGACATAGACTGTGAATAGGGACCTTAATGCACCCTGCACCAAGGGCCCTTTTCGCAGATCTTGTCACATTTGTGTATCATGATGACAACTCATAAGTTGCCTTGAGGCATTATGCTCCCTCAAAGGTTAATGCCAGAAAACCTGACAACACTTAAACAGTACATTTTAAATCAGACTACTTGTTGTGTCCAACCAGAAAACCGCTGTCCTCCTGTGCCTGTGCCCACTGGTGTCTATATAAACTCCAGTACTGTTGAGGATGATACAGTTGTGTCCTTTACCTGTCTGAGAGGGTTTAGATTTACCCATGGACTCACCATCACAACCTGCTCAAATGGACAATGGACAAACATGGAACAAATAGCTCATTGTGAAGGTAATGGAATATGGAGTGCTTTCTAATCTGGTACTTTGAGTATAAAAAAATGAGAGGACCTTTAGGATCCACATGGAATTTTTTATCTAGTTACTTAACCAGATCTCAGGCACTAAAATAGTGCGATAAATTATTATCATTCCTTACTAGACATTGAGTAACCACCCGTCTTGTCATAAGATATTCACCCCTGCACATCTAGAAACCAAAGGTAATTATTCACAGTGATAATAATATCGCTGTAAAAAAGAATATCGCCGAAATAATGGTGTATTCCTCATACCTCAAGCCAGTCATTTTTTTCACGGATATTCATTGTACATTTGTGTACAACCTTACTGCCACCTGGTGCTTCTAGTAAAAGCTATACTGCATGGTTGAATGCTATACGGTGGTCCATTTTTCAGTTTTACAAGAATCCCTGGTAGATTCAACAATTATTTTTTACAACTTTTTATTAATCCTTTACATTCACATTGCCTTTGCTAGAAACAGTATGTGACGAGCTGCCCACACCCCAGAATGCCAGGTTGCAGGGGTATAATAATGAAAAAAGGTCATTAGCCTTTCTATTCTGTGATGAGGGTTTCCACAATAACGGAAAGATGCAGTTTAGTGTCACATGTCACAATAATGGGACCTGGCCTGAGGTCAAATGTTCACGTATGTATTACATTACTCTAGATTATATAGCAGAAGTGACTAGTACAAGTGCCAAATCTTCCTGTCCTCACAACTCAGTATAATCCATGGAACGTTCAGTCCCAATTCCATAATGATTTCCATGGCGTTTCTAGGAAAGGTAACTGGTATTTTAATTACCGGTATGTACTTCTCGTTTTTCATTCAGTGCAGAGTAGACTATTGTCTGCACATGCATGAGACTGTGCGAGCCAGACTTGCGAATAACCTTATAAAATGACTAACAGATAGATAATTAAGGTGTACATAGATTAATTAATTCAACAATCTATAGTATATACGTTCGGCCTTTAAAATGCTCTTCGACACATTACAGAATAGGAATGTGAATGTACTCTGTAATACTTATTCATTTATCTAAACACACAGCAACAATTTGTAAAGATGATATTCCGTCACCCAAATGGTCCTACATGGAGCTACCAGTACATAGACTTCATTATGATGACCAGATAAATATTATCTGTATGACTGGATACTGGATAAGACGTGATGTTTACAATAGGACTCTCACATGTGGACCAAATGGCAAATGGTCACCCTCAGATATCAAAGATTGTTCAGGTAAGCATCTCTCTATGCAACGATAAGATAACTGATGAGCTAGAAAATTCATGAAAATTTATTGAGGTACATCTTCAAACATGTCAACATGACATAATTAGAGATTTGGACACAGTGCGCCACCATTTCC
This sequence comes from Acholoe squamosa, assembly GCA_949317995.1. Taxonomy (NCBI): domain Eukaryota; kingdom Metazoa; phylum Annelida; class Polychaeta; order Phyllodocida; family Polynoidae; genus Acholoe; species Acholoe squamosa. The sequence goes on from OX439040.1 coordinate 20,371,476, forward strand.
CCTTCGATCTGCTCTCAGGGGATCTATTTTCTAAGAGGCAAAGCCCATGGAATAACACTTAGGGAGTGGTCATTATTTATCAACAGGGGGTGGGTGGTGGTTTTCCGCCCGGATGCGTGAAAAATTTTTACGCCCCCCCTCAACGACAGTCAAAATTTTTTGCGCCCCCCCCCACAAACCGGAGGCGTGGAGAATTTTCGCGCCCCTCTTTGAGTTATAGTAGCGCACAGGCTTTTTTGCTAAAAAGAGGGTTAATTTTTTTAGCCCCCCCCCTCAAGAGGGGTCAAAGTTTTGTTAGCCCCTCCCTCGGGAGGGGTCTGAAATTTTTACGCCCCCCCCTCAAACCCACCATCCCCCCCTGTTGATAAATAATGACCACTCCCTTAGAAGTGCAGATCTAATAACCTGCCACACAACTTTGCCTGTTATGTATTGCAGCTGTTGAGTGCATGCCACTTGATTTATTGGTTGGAGATGTAGAGATAGACACATTAAACAGGACTGTTGGTACAGAGGCTACCTATAGGTGTACAGGACAGAGCACCCCAGCCTGTATGGTAACATGTGGGCAGAATGGACAGTGGTACCCAACCCCACCAACATGTGATGGTATGGATATTTTGATGTGTGTAAAATAAAGTCATGAAAATTAATAGTAATGGTCTGGGGTCAAAGGACGTGAACTATATCTGTTTGATATGGACACTTGCCACTATTTATTTATTTTTCATCTACAACGCGGAAATGTGGTTTTAATGAAATGTGAGAGCTGCTTTTTTAAGTGAGCAGCTTTTTTAGCATTGCTGAGGATGAAATAATACTAATACAAGACATTTTATTTTCAAAATTAGGATGATTTACCCTAGGCATATTATAAAAGAAGATTATCTTTGCTATGTATTTATTATTATCTTTCTTACAATATTTCTGTTGCATAAGATTTCACAAACAGACTTTTCCTTGACAACTATTTTTTTTCCTTCTACAGAGAAACTATTTCTTGTTGAGCTGGAAACTACAGAGGCTCCCAACTCGGCATACATGGGATACGTAGCCATAGTTATGTTTGCCATTGAACTGATATGTATCATACTGCTTGACTGCATACCAAGATAACATATAGAATAGTAGATATACAACATTTCCTGAACTGTGATATCATAATATTTGCATAATTATGGACTTTTTTTACTTTCATTTTGTAAATAGCAGTTACTGAGGTCTTAATTTACCCCTCTCCATTTTGTACCATGTAGCGTTTCTAGTTATATTTCACAGCTCTTTGAATAAAAGAAACGATACATACCGTTATGATTAATTGAGTGTGTGATCCATTTATTTTATTATATTGTGTGCCTTGAGAATAGTTTTTTTTTTTATTCAGCTACGCATTTTAATTATGAATAGTGGATTTTCGGTTAACCTAGAGCAAAAATATGATCAATGAAATAAGGGTTCTTAATACTAGGTAGATAAGGGAGTTGGACATCCCATTTGGTTAGTGTGGCTTCAGAGGTGCGCCTGCTGTGTCTGTTCCCTATTTCTGTATACTACTAGGCCTACTTATGTAGTGTAGAGATCCCTCCATTTGGGGCGTTGTAGTCGCGCAGTATAAACCCACCAGGGAGAGAGAGTTGGGAAAAGGTGACCAGAGATCCATTTGAACAAATGTTTAGTTATCGCCATCATCTACAGGATAGGGGAGCAATAATCAAAAGCATTGTCTGCATCAGAGAATTTTGTGATTGCACTACTTATCCAAAACGGCTACCCCGGAAGTTGTCCGCTTTCACGTGGGATGTTCCTGTAGTTTGCCACTCACACTCTATCTGATAGCAACCAGCGAAAGTGACCCAGTGAATAAGAAAACAGTAGAAGTTGTGTGTCAAGTACAGCGTTGCAACGGTAGAAGTTGCAATGCTTTTGGCACGTGGTGGCGCCACTTCTTTGTGTGCGAGCAGCGCCACAGGCGCTGGTTTTCTCTCTACAGCAAGTTCTCCCTTCTGCACCGGGTGGCAGTATAGGGGTTATGTAACGTTCATGATTCCCACTAGGTGGCGGCATTAGCTCCTCCATGCAGACGCTCACCTGGAATTGGACATTGAGTGTATTGTTTGCTCACCTTCTCCTGGCAATGTCTTCTGACTAAAGGAACTGGTACAGTATAGTAGTGTTATCATGCATTGATATCCAGTATTGATATCAATATCATTGATTGTATCAAGTGTGACAAAACTTGGGAAATCATAACATTAAGGGAAATCCCTTTTTTCAAATTCACATCTTCAGCTACATTTTGGGACTTTGCATGATAAAATACTCCAATTAGCTACGGAAATATAAGATCTCAAACATAGGGTGTCAGCAACATGAAGAAATCCAGAATAGCCCTTAACTCAATTATGTATTGAAATTCTGTATTCAGTTATGAAAACTATATGGGCAGGTTAATAAGATAGAGTAATTTCTTTATCAAAAAGAACAAAATTATTGTTTTCATGGCAACCAAATGTGAACAAATGTGCCAAATCCAGCGAAAAACATTCTTTTGGGTTCTAAATAACGTCCTTTTAGAATGAAAATACGGTCTTGGCTATAGCATAATCATATTCTTCAGAAAAAAGTTGCCCCTAAGTTGTCTTTAATACAAAAGTAGATCAAAGCAACATTTCGAAAGTTAGTCCCGTAACAGATATTACAATTGGTGGTTTTCTGTGAAATATTTAGGAAGATATTGTGACCAAGCAGAAAGGGATATGCACATTTAGGCTCCCTAATGGTATTCTGTCCTGTCCAGCAGCTCAAATGAACACACCTACATAATTATATTCCAAGCCCTTTATGCAGCTTTTATGTCACGGCTTAGCACTCTTTTGAGAAATTGATTATAGGCATCACAGCATTTGTATCAACTTTGAAGGCTTTCAAATCACACTCCTTAAGAAAACACGATGTACATTCATCCCATTACCTGCCATTGCTGTCAAAACAGTCAGATTCTTCAGATGTAGGAGGGACCTGTAAGTGGTCTAACATAGATCTAGCTTATTGTAATGTGACGGACTGCAGAAATAATGCAGCTTCTCAAGTTGACTGAGTATCATCTCAATATTGGCAAATTGAGACTGAGATCACTTTATGGCAAACATGGAGTTACCATAGTAAAAGATATTTGTATTTTCAATTTCATCCCATGTCAATTTGTGTGACTCAACAAGGGAGAACACCCCTCCATGGGGGATTTTTAATTCCCCATTTGGCCATAAGGGGGCATTGGAGAGGCAAAGAAAAACCTCTAAAACTATTATAAAAATGCATTAAGCCACTTTTTTATGTAAAATTCAATAGTCTTATTTAACATGCTTTATTTTGGGTAGAAATGTCCTATATTTGGAAGGTAAAATGAACATTTTTCATGATTAATCGGCTTCTATGCCTGTTCCTGGTTGCCATTGCAACTATTCTAATAATCTAAATTTGCAGATTTTTATGCCAAATTTTGGGTATTTTCACCAAACCCAAAACTGAAAACAGATCCTTCTAGATCAAAATCTATCATAAAAGATTGTCATGTTATCAGTATTATTCTGTATATTCTTATGATAAATGCTGATTTATTGTTTTTTAGACCTTATTATGTTCTATAATGTATTTAGAGCTTGAACATTGATTTCAGATATGAATAATTACCTATGTTCAAGGAGGGGTTCTGACATAACAACTAGGAGAATCTAGGCCAATAATGGCTCATCTCATTTTAAAGATCTTGAGATGGACTTCAATAATGAATTGTCTGCACAGGGGTGTTTTTGCTTGCCTGGTCACATCTTTCCTCTTAGCTTTCCATAGTATGACATCATATGTCATGTATCTAATGACAATAATTTCCCCTAATAAGCAATTACAGAAACGGCTTGGAGCTTAAGAGTGCACAATTGCAGTCAGGGTTTAAACTGAAAATAGGTGACCTTCCATAAAAAATGGCACATATAAATCTATGGCAATGTGTGCACCTCTAATTTGGTCTGAGCCTCATCCTGCATACTTTGAAGTACCAAATACCTTCAAAGGATTTACAGAAACCCCTTTGCTTATAAATATGTGAGCCACAGTTTCACTCCATAATTCCCCATTGAGTGATTAGTGGCTGACTCCAGACAGCCACATAGAGGCTACTTCATATAGTGGCTGTCAGATGTATTTGTAGGGCTGCAGCTGCTGCCAAGCACCAAATGGTCAGGGACCACTTGTCCACTCTGTCTGTCTGTCTGTCTGTCTGTCTCTGTCTCTGTCTCTGTCTCTCTCTCTCTCTCTCTCTCTCTCACTCTCTCCCTCTCTTTCTCTTGGCTCTCTGTCTCTGTCTCTCTCTCCATTTAGGATCCATCTATCTATCTATCTATCTATCTATCTATCTATCTATCTTCCTATGTATCTATCTATATAATCTCGTTCTCTTCCCCTCCCCAAAGAAAGACCAGGTCAGCCGGTGCCCCTCCCCCCACCTACTGATAATTAACAATAATTCTCTTTCCTGCTATAGATGCACCTCTCCTAATCCATGGCTATGAGTATGATCAAGACTTGGTGGACGTACAATTTACCTGTGCACAGTGCCACTCTCTCACCTTACCTCTCCCCCTCCGTGCACCTGAGCCTCACTCCATAGTGTACTTTGTACGAAGTCATGTGACCCTGCTCAATGGAGTTTGGCACCAGCGCTCAATAGTCAGCAGTGCGCGTGCGCTAAGCAACCAACCAACGCCGCCACCACAAGAGACTGGCCGAGTGTGTCAACAACAGAGAGGCATTAGTGCTACCTACCAGCAAGCCTGCATGCCTCCCTCCAGCAGGACCAGCCACCCTGGAGGAGAAAGGCTAATGTGTATACTACCCACCTGCACAACGGCAGGCAGGGTGGGAGAGTGGTATTATTAACTGATTAAGCTAGTGGAGTTAAGCACTAGTGGGTAGGACTTTTAATCTACCTATACCCACCTATCTAGCTGGAGAGTTCCACGCTATCAGCACCAACACTCACTATCTATCAACAGTATCAGTGCCACCACCACCACCAATAGGCCGATCTGCTATCGGTAATATTAGCAGTGGGCTGCGTTCAATATCCCTACCTGACAGGAGCATTACCAACACTTCACTTTCAGCCCCCACCTGGAGGAGACTTTTTATTAACAACTGACGTGAGCTGTACATTTAGCTCCCTCCTGTGTGTCCACTCCAGGAGCTGTTATTATCAAGAATGTGAATAACTGGTATATTAGTGTGGACATAGAGGCAGGCATACAGGAGTTTATATATACACGTTGGTATATAGGTTTGATAAGCACTGCTAAGACTTGCAACATATCACTCTACTGGACAGTGTGGGATCTATGATCTAAGTAACACTAACACTGAAGGACCTGAGGTTACTGAGTTGAGTTGTCACTTAAGAAGGTACAAGAAATAGGCTCACAAAGGACCAATTTTGTATAGAGTCCCTACCATTCAGCCATATATAGATTGTTTACACATTATCGATCTTTCAAGTCAGTGCCTCCCCAGTCCCACACCCGTACAGGTGCCTCCAATGCCACCGGGGGAGGCCGTGTTATTATTAAAAGATATTTGATATACAAGGGGACCAAGGTAAAGATATATAAATGCCAGATTACATATTGCTATGTACTGTCCGATATTGATCACTTTCTGAAGGATATGAGCCCTCAGTATCTACCAGTGTCTCCAGCGTGGCCTTGAACCCTATTCAAGGATCCTACAACTCACCAAGGGCACCGTAGGCTTCATGCCATGAGGGTGCTTGCTGACCTTGACCTTGGATGTGACCCTGACATTTTATTTATCAATCTTGACCTAAATATCAACACCAAAAGTGGTCAAACTAGAGAGAGGAGAGCATCATGGGAACTTCCGGTCGGGTCCGGAGCTGGCATGGTCCAGGGCCGGGGTCCCACACCAGCAGTCAACCCTGGAGGGCCTCAAGTGGGACAATGACCTTCAGGCGACCTTCAGAGGTCAGCCAAGGACAAAACACCATGTTAACAGCAACAAAAGGGACTAGTAGAGGAGCAGGTCAATGCTGGACTTCCGGTTCAACCGGAAGCAGTTGGTTGACATGTGCAAGTCGCTGGTTGCTGGTTGCAGTGTTGCTGGTTTCCAGCTTGTCATTGCCTGCAGAAGCTGCATGTAGCGGACTTTCCTGCCCAATTGGATGCGCATGCTCCGATTTGGGCACTTCCGGTTCCTGTCGCGTCGACTGTTCATCAGTGACAGCCATTAACCTAGCCAGCCTGTCCTCCAGTGCCTCACCTGCGGACAAAGTCACCGAACTGTGAGTTTGAACTTGGTGTTTTAATGATTCTTAAAACGAAAGATGTAAGAGAGAATGGAGAGGATGGTGGAAGGGAGATCAGATAGATACTAGTAGACGAGCGATTGGAATTCAGAGAAGGAAGAAAAGTGCAAGACAAAGAGAAAGGGGAAAGAATAAGTAAGAAAAAGAGGAAGTAAATAATGCAGTCAGAAGAAAATGGGCCATAGAAAATGAGAGGGAATTTTCACAAAATCAATGAAAGATTAGAAGAAAAATGAACAGAAAAATCGGAAATAAATCAGGAATTTTCAAACCATGGTATGTGTAGAAAAAATACAGCCATTTTAGTAAAAGAAATAACTGCTTTAAGAAAAATAGAGAGATTTGTAAACCAGGGGTCAGAAGTAGGAGGCCTCAATTTGACCCTTATCTTATCTGTTATCTGTGATCTTCTCTAAACTACTCCCGACTGACCACTAACTGAATGAGGAAACGAATGAGTTTATCAATTAGTGAATGAAAATGAGTGAATGAGTGTGCTAGTAAATGAATGAGCAAATAACAAATAAATGGATGAAGAGAGAAATTTTACAAACAAAGTAAAGATATAAAGGAGAGTTGAACAGACTTATTCCATGTCATTCCTTAGATCCGGAGGGTGTTGCTCCTATAGTAAAAGGAAGAGCTGGCTAAAACTGCCCCTTGTCCCTTTTGTTGCTCACAAGTGGTCATTCAAATATGGTGCTAAAAAAGGGGGATTTGAGTAGGTACCTAGTTGGGAGAAGTCAGTCAGTATAGTATACTATAGAGTGTGTGGCATGAGTAGGTACCTGACAGTGCAGCTCTCTCTGTTTTAGACAAGGCAGGTGACCTTTCAAACTAATGTGGTGAGTACAAGTTGAAAGGTGAAGCAGAGCATGACTTCTTTTGAAAAGAGGGTACCTACTGACAGCTCTTTTTACCATAGGAGCAACACGCTCTTGATAGCATTAAATAAGAACTCCCCTTCTCGAGCTGATTATGCAATATTTTAATAGAGGGCACGTTTTTATTGCAATCCTTTTGGCACTCTGATAATGTTTTTCCCAGATATAAATCTAAATATGAGCTCTTGCAGTGGTACCATGCATTATAAATCATTTCAAAATTGACCATTGCTCTGAGGAAATTGAGCAATATATGAATCCATCAGTATAAAGTCAACACTTATGCAACAGACCCCTGACACTGAGTATATTGCCAGTGCTAGATGGATACCAGGGGTCGGAAGGTTATACTCATAGACCTGATCCTTTACTGCAACAACAAGCCTTAACCCTTTAAAGCAAGCATAATGCCCACAAAGTATCATATTCATATGACAGCAGGCATATCATGAATGCACCAATGCTAGCGAGTAACTCACCATTACTGCTGAATCAGTGTATCATGCTTCTACCTTATATAGGGATGGCAAGATGCAGCAATGCAGCACTTTGAGCTACTCACAGGGGCACATTTATGCATCAAGTATCAAGACGTTCTGCTGCCCTGAAATGGTTAATATGCCTAATGTTGATGTTGTTTTAGCTACAGGAGTAACTACTGAGGTATTTAACACCTCCAGCACAGAATATTTTGGAAAGTAGGCTTTGGCACTATCCGGTACATAGGTAGCCTATATGGCATTAATAAGAGGGATGTATAGGTAATGGCATATACATGTATACTTGAACAGTCATCTGAAATTTGCAGGACCTTTTAACATTTTGTCTCTGCGGTAAGCGAAAAAGGGTCATATTGGCCACTACAAAGGTGCATAAAAGGCAATTGGGAGCTTATTTACATGTGATTTTAGAGGAGCCTATATTGTAATGTTGTATTCTCATGACAATAACATTATAGGGGCCGTACTCCTAAAACAAGAAGTACTATCAGGGATAGTCTGGGCTTCATACGTGATATAGGAGATGTCAGTGATACTGGCGATTCGTAAGAAAAGTGCAGTAATGATGCATGGGTGATTTAGGCGTGCCTTCATCCAAACTTATTACCCAATTATAAGTTTTATCAAACTATAAGAACTATATCCATAATGCATTTATAGACATATATAATGTATAGGTCCATTATAATGATACATACATGGACCTTCACATATATATGGCGCATGGATCACTACCGCCTGAGATATGAATACATGCACTCCATGCTATTGCACTTCTGATCAGCAGCAAAGGGAGCCCAGTGCCAAGTGCATTAGAATCCGTCTATTCTTGAGATTCTGCCAAAATTTAAAATGAATGCAGTGAGGCGTGCCTACAATATCCTGTACCTCCCTGGCTCTGAGAGAATTTTACTAGATGAGGTGCAGCCTCATCTAAGTATATTTCATTTTGCTATTGGAAGGGATTGGAATCGGTCAGGTGAGATTTAAATAGGAAAAGAAATGGAGAGTCGACAGGTGAGCCGTAAATATTCCTATACACTACAAATACTCACAGAAAAAGAATCAAGGTAGCTTAATTTAACTTAGGCAAATGGCATATGTCGGCAAGGATTTATAAATGGGATTTCCTGTTCATCTTGTTGAACCTGGAAATTGACAATATAAAGGATAATCCCAGCGGTGCGTGATTTGTTTCAACTTTTACTTTGAATTTGGCCATTTGTATTTTCACACTTGTCAGCTACCGTGTATTAGAAGCCTGGCTTATAAAAGACATTTCTAGACAATGGGTGGAGGGGATAATTGTAAAATCTGATATTTTTGAGTTGCTGACAAAAGTGTCAAGAGATTAGTCCCAATCTGCTATTCAGAATTGTGATACAGTTTTCACTTGGTCACACATATTTTCATACCATTGTGTAAAGTGCAGGAAACCATGTTTATATGTCTGAGCCCTGCTACAGATATAAGAACTGATAACTTATCTCAGATTTAGAAGGTCACACTGATAAAAAGAACATGCAGTAGGCCAATGGTATTGGGCAACAAGAGACCCCATTCCCCACCCCTCTGTTCAATATCTAAAATATGTTCATTGTATAACTGCCATGTATGTCTCAACCCAGGCCTCTGCATGTGATAAATCTCACAATGCTGATAATGAGAGAGGAAGAGACAACGTTTCAGGGGCATAAGCCTTCACCAGAGCCGATTGATTTGAATTAGACTTGAGGCCAAAATAACTATGATGAATTCATGATTTTTAGAATGTGTTCCAAATGATTTCCGATACCTTCCGATAGAATTGATATATAAAAAAAAAAATATGAAATTCTATGTCTTTCCTAGGTTGTCTTTTCAATGATTTCATATGCCTTCTTATACATTTTTAATTCATTGGAAGGCATCGGGAGGACTCCAAATTTAAAATTAAGAGAGAATGAGCTCAGATGGAAAATCTGCTCCAGGAGAGATCTGAAAGAGCCAGAAAGGGTCCGAGAGATGGACAGAAAAAAAGACATAGGTGAACCAAGGCAGACAGACAGGGAGGGACGGGGGCAATGACATGATCGCACACAGCATGTGAAAAGGTCATAAAGATAGAAAGTGGAAAATAGAGGCTGATAAAGACATTCACAGCCTGTACACTGCAAAAATGGTGTTTAGATTTTAAACAAGTTTAGGTCTAAACACGTTTAAAACCTAAACATATAGGTCAGTTAGGTGTCTCACCGACTACACATTTAGGAAATGAACACTTTTATTCTAACTACATAAACATTTATGCTAAACATGTTTAGATGTTTAGAGTTGAAACAGTTGAATAATAGGTGTTTAGATTTAAACATCAATGTGTTTAGATACTTGGATATTGAATACACACCAGGTAGCAGCACTACCTTTGAATGGGTTATCTGCACACAGTTATAATCAATTGTTGTGACAAATGTCCCCAAATCCCATGTGAATAGAAAGGGCAATAGAAAATTGATTAGATTCACCTAATGCCACCAACATTAGCATAAAATAATCAATAAGCTCCATGACTGACACCTATTTGATGTTATTCTGGAATAGATAAGGTAATGTCCTTCCTGCCAAGCTGTTGTACTTTCTCAAGTCTCTCATTCTGATGCAGTGTGTAATACATGTACACGTATATAGCTGTGGCTGACATCTTTGGAGACTTTGACAAGTAAACACCTGCTGATATCCTCCCAGTAAATGAGAAAACAAACAAAATATATCTCTTTTTTTAATGCATAAATGTCTGCAAACCTTAACTCTCCATCAAATCATTTAAACATCTAAACACAAAAATTCATAAACACCTAAACACAAAAATTCATAGATATCTAAACACAAAGTTTTAACCTAAACACCTAGATTTCTAAACACTTGAGCTAAGCACATTGTTTGGCTAAACATGTTTAGGAAATTAATGTGATTACAAAAACGTTGCAAGAATATGTTTAGAGTTGTGTTTAGGATCTAAACACCATTTTTGCAGTGTACAGCACATGGTACAAGTGAGAGTGAGTGGTCCTGGGCCTTATCTGACAGATTTGTTTAATCCTGATTACATATTGTATAACACCTCTCACAAAACAAGCATACAAGCATACATGTATAGCATGGATCATAAGTGACATCCATGGATGGTTAGCTACTGATAGGGTTGTGGTATAGGCTGCTGAGTAATCAGTTTTGGTGATAGGGTAGATCACCTGGGGCGTCTACATACCTTCAGATCCCCATTTGATAAGATGGTCATGACATGGGTTTGCTGCTGAACCAAAATTGTTAAATGATTGATAAGCTTTGCATTAACCAGACTCCCAGTGGGCAGAGCACGTTAAATCAACAATGATGTTGCAATGTTGATTCAACAATGATGTTGCAATGTTGATTCAACAATGATGTTGCAATGTTGATTCAACGTTCTGTGCCCACTAGGTGGTTATACTGATGTAAGACCAACCGATTTTTAATAACCCTTTCACCCCTGGATTTCCGTTACTCTATAGGATTTCCGTGCAAATCCTGCTTTATGGGGTGGAAGGGGTTTTAATTAATATTAAAGCTTCCGAATGAAGGGGATGTATAAATGTATGTTGACGTCTCAGGATTAGTTTATGTAACTTACCCAAATGAGTCTATAAACGAAAGATGAATGGGAGCTATCATCTGAATTCTTAACACCTGACACCCTTTGCGAATGGTGAGCTAACAAAACCAATTAAGATAAAAGGAAATACTGCTCACCCTGGCACAGTTTGATCCATATTTAGTGACTTGATCAAGGCCATTTTAATCCCTTTTTTCAATGTTGTTTTCTCGTGATACCGATTACGCTTGGGACATATCTTACCTCAACTATCATCTCTTGCTCTAGGTGTTAATCAGATGAATATATGGGGAGTCCTTTGTAAGGCTACCACGCTACTCTGATAATCCTTTTTGGTCAATTACTTACCAAGGGCCAGTGCAATGTCAATGTCAAGAGGATCCTCTTGGTATTATTTTCTTTCCTTAATGCGCAGCTGATAAACAAGATGAAAAGTATGTACATTGTGTGTCAATTAAAGGTACACAACACAGCTATGTAGCAAGTAATTTCTTTTTCTTTTTCTAAGTGGAATTTGTTAGAGTTGAAATGCATATTGATATTTCATGTCAAGCAGTAATCAGTGTGCACGTACGATTCGACGCTATCATTTTAATCAAAACATGATAAAAATGGAATAACAAACAAAATAGATATATCTAAAGGGCTATATAGGATACGTGTAGGATGCAGAGGAATAAAGGATTCAATTAGACTTGGAATCCAACTTCTTCTTGTTCTTTTTTTGGCGGGGGAAGGGGAACTCAATATTTTGACAATTCAGACCTTTTTCCTTTTAGGACATTTGCGAGTTAGCGACCAATGTCACTACATAAGTGTCATATCTTGCTGGTTTCCAGATATGTTAGGGGAGGGGCAATGCAAATTGTGCCCCCCCCCCCCCCATATCTGGAATTGGGGAGGGGGGGGCATGATGGCCTTATATTAAGCGATAGCGATGCGTGATTATTATAGCAAAGCTGATCACGCATTGCAATTCTAACACAATATTCTTTTGCAACCAGCAGGGTTCCCGCAAACAGTCAAGAATCCAATGTGCCAAATATAGGCACAACTGCTGGAGGCCATTTCACAATTGTGTCAATTAGCTCTATTATGCTAACATAATTATTGTAAAATGCCCCATGGTTTAGTTAGAGAGATCATGATTCTATTTTTGGACTTTAAGTCTATGTTTAAACCTTTTTTTATGAAAAAGGCGGTTTCATGTCTAGCTACTTTTGTCCGGTGCTAATTGGTGGTTTTTCACTTCTTTCCTTTAATTTACTTACTATATATTATATTGTGGAATGAAGAAGATGACATTAGTAACATAATCGCTCTATACAGATACCAGACAGTAAAACATGTTCCACATTGGTCCACTGAAGCGATTGGGTCTCAGATAGGTGCCGGTCTCAAATAAGCACCAGAGGTAGGGCCTTGAAATTAATCTCCAGTACTCCATCTCAAATACAAAACAAGTGCCGGTCTCATTCAAGGACTTGGAGTACAGGGGTATTAGAATATGTAGGTAACTGGCCGCCTAAACAGGATACTACGGTATGATTGTTTGTTAACCGGAAGGCATTTCTCAAGGTACAACTAGACCCCTTAAGGTAGTTGTGGGATCCCTCACTCTCAGGTCATTGTGGCCCTTCATCTGGAAGTCACTATTAAATGATTGAACTGGTTCCAATGCCCTACCAAACCCTATGGAATTACTGTATTAAGTGCTAATTGTACAGAGCAGTCGTAGCATATTGCCTATTCTAATTTTGAGGGTTCCAAATCGTAGTTGTTGTGTTCAGTCGTACCACCTTGAGAAATGCCTTCCTGACATCCGTTGCTGGCCACACACCTGAAATGTCCACTGCCCAGATTTGCTGGAGCTCACAAAAATCGATCTCATACCTTGTATAGCTCGGCAGGAGGGGTTGGCTTCTATATATAATCCCTGTGCTATACCAACTCACAGCAGTCGTTGTCTCCACACCAACCCAGCCGGGGACAGTTTTTCTATAGCGCAAGGCATGGAGGATTAGTTAAAAACTATGATAATTATTAGGAAATAGTTAGTACTATAACTAGGAACGAATCTACTTCCTATAAGAAGAATGAGACCACCTTGCTTGTCTCCCCTTCCTCAGTCAATGAGTGTCAGCTTGATTTCCCAGGTGACCATCTCAGATTTCTCTCTCATCAATTCAAAAGTAATTTAAGCCATCTAACTGTGAATGTGAACTTCAGATTCTGAGCAGGTTTTTTTTAGTTGTGATCCACTGGAGGGTGTTGCTCCTATAGTAAAAGGAAGAGCTGGCTAAAAATGCACTCATTTCCAGTCCTTTCTTTTCATGTAGCTATAACTTGTCCCTTTTGTTGCTCACAAGTCGGCATTCAAGTATGGTGCTAAAAAGGGGGATTTGAGTAGGTACCTAGTTGGGAGAAGTCAGTTAGTATAATATACTATAAAGTGTGTGACATAAGTAGGTACCTGATAGTGCAGCTCTCTCTGTTTTAAACAAGGCAGGTGACTTTTCAGACTAATGTGGTGAGTGCAAGTTGAATGGTGAAACAGAGCATGACTTCTTTTGAAAAGAGGGTACCTACTGACAGCTCTTTTTACCATAGGAGCAACACACTCCAGTTATTGTAAAGATGGAGAGCTCCTCATTTGGAGTGGTTAAAACTGGTTAATCTTTGGGGTTGTTTTATTTCGAAATTATGGCAAGTGGAAACCTTCTATACTTACTCCGCCCCTACATATATATTGACAGAAGATGAAAAAAAAACCTGCAGCGACTCAGCCTTAAAATTGTGTTAATTGCATTGCCGAAAAAAAGGGGGGAAAGGGGGTTGTAATTTAGATAAAAGATAAGAATCAGAGAGTAGTTGATAGCTCCTATAAGGGATTTAGTAATAAAAGTCCTACATTTTGTCACAATTCTCATTTCAGGGCTGTGAAATCGTTATAAACTTTATCCAAAGTTCATTACTTTAAATGGAGGAGCGCCTAAAAATGTGGGCTGTTACCTGACTTCCTGAAACAGAAGGGGCTGCAAAGGTTATGCTGCTTAGTAGGGACTGTCAAATAGTGAAAAATGGGTACTTTGGCAGGTGATATCTATCATCAAAGAGTCAGTGTCTTCGGGGTGTAAAGATTACCATGCCAAATGTTGCTGAAACTCTAGGCACTGGTCAGAGGGTTGTGAACATGAGAAGACATTTAGTAAAAGGCAGAAATTGTGATATCACAACTCAGCAAAGACAGAAAGATTCATGGCTCCAACACTTAGGTCTAACTCAAAATTAATTTTTGATGGTATTAAGAACCATAATTATTATGATTGCATATACATGCTACATCAAAGCATGCTTATTACACTACGAAAATTGACCTTCTTTATTGTCAAGTGTAAGGGAAGGTGACTCAGTACTATTATCTTCTGGAGTGAGTTAAGTCTCATCTTTCAGATAAATTTATTTGATATGGCTGCTAACTCCTTTCAGTCATCCTTTAATGTAAAATGATGCACCTTCTCATTTTCTTTCTACTATAAGAATGGCAGGCAAATACTTGAATACAGTTATGTTTCTATAAACCGGCCACCATCGTTTGAGATAAAATTTTGCTGGTTCCTGAATCAGTTGGTTCTCTGAATCATATATAATTACAATAGAATTTAATTGCTATAATTAAATTTGTTTGGTGGTATAAGTGGCTGGTAAGTGAATCAACCGACTTATTAAAGACCGATATATCAAGACTTGACTGTATATGTTATCCCTTGAAACAAATTCACGTGAATTCACCAGTAAAATCACGTGTTGAACTGGTGTCGTTCCCGTGAATTCCCGTGAATTTTACACGTGAATTCACGGGATTCTGTGAGCAGAAATTCACGTGATATCACGGGATCCCGTGAAATGACAGTAAATTCACGTGATATCACGGGAATATTGAAAATACTTTTGCAAATAACCCCCACTTCTAACCTCAATTTAAGATTTGAAATCGATAGTTTGTATTGCTATGATGAGACTTTCCTCATTGTATTTGTCTTTGATGTAGATCTAGCCTTGAAACGCCATCATTTCGATTGATAGATTCTGAGCAATATAGAGATTCACACAAAACTAGACACATTGACTTATATTTTGATTTGAGCCTTTATTTGGGTAATAATACATCTAGAATGGGGGCAATAAATGGGGAAGGTGGATGGCGCCCATAGGCTAAAAGTAGCTAAATTTTCACCAGATTTTCACCATGTTTGTAATTACTTTCTCTTTCTAATAGTACAAAGTAAGCAGTGTTATAAACTAGCATAGGGTCCCATGCTAGTTTATGAGATATTTATCTATGAATCTACCATAGGGTTATACAGTGTTTTGCCATAATTTGCACGGAATCTCATTAAAGAGTAGCTAACTTTTTGGCTTACTTTCCCAGAATATTTTCATCAACTTTCTGTACCTAGAAAATCTATTACCATCATGTGGTCCCATGCACTTTTGAATTGTTTTTCCACATTGAAAATCTCCTGAAAATAATAGAATTACATCATGCAGGCTAAATACTGCTCATAAACCCCCACACAGCCAGCTGGCTTTGTGGCCTAACTAGTTAGTGTGCCTGGTGTAGACACAGAAGGTTGAGAGTTCACCTCAGCTTCATGGGCCTGCTATGATTTTGTATAATCGTTCACTAGCCATAGAGAAGTAGACATGTGCAGAAACCTGCACAGAGAACATGATTGGCATTAGAGCCATCTACCTTAAAAAACCCAGCATCAGCATATTGAATAGAGTAAGCTCCACCGCAACGAAAATATTCAGGTTTTTCATCACACATATAGTCTCGAACAGGTAAACAGGATTGGTGCCTAGCCCGTGCTAGATTTATTTCCTAATTTTGCCACAAGGGAGCACAAAGGAGCAAAAGAAAATCAAGGAACCCATTTGTGGGAAAGTTCCATGGTTTACTATGGTGAAGGCAGAAAGAACATACCATTCTTACACCAGAAGTATATTGAGATTGGGGATATGGTTATAAATACTCATGGGTTCATATCTAGCAAGCTATTTCGCTCAAACTATCAGGAGTATTTTCTTATGCAATATAACACTGAAAGGTGTGATCTCAATTTGATAATTGATTTTTAACATGGAAAACCATTTACCCTTACATCTACACTGCTATTACTACCATACATTCTTACATAGAGGATTTGAAGTTCTAGTCTTGGCCACCAGGGGGCAGGAACATAGCATAAAATGCCTTTGCAATATTATACTGTAATACACCATGTATATGGCATGTCTTATATGCAAGAATTGCCCTTTGGTGCATCTTCTAGATGCAGCAAAACTGGGAGTACATTTTCTCTCTGGGAGTAAATTTTCCCCCAAAATCTCTACAATATCCCCCCATCCACATTCAGTGGGAAAGGTGGGTGAAGGAAGCACTGGGATGGCTATTGGTTCTTGAATTTTGAAGATCCATTGATTAGAATAAAATGTACAACATTTACTTATCCTTTTATCATATAAGAAAGGTCTGGGTGTGCCTTAAATGTGGGGTGCACCTTATAGACAGGGTATTGTAACTACATTTTCTTTTGTTTAGAATTCAAGACTGCATGTCTGAATCTTTTTTTTCAAATCTACCAAAAAAGGCATGATGAATCCAGGAATCAACAATGCAAGCCTCTCAAAGTTTGGTTTCCCTAAATAGCCATACTTAATGTATCTTTTTTCTGACAGAACATCTATGACAGCAATAAAAATATCATATGGGTGGCACCACTGTGCTGTTTTTCCAGCCCTCTTCTCTGGAGTACCTCTCTTAATATGTGCTATCTAGCAGATTTCATCAAGCTCCTGTGTTGCAGTTGACTACCTGCATAAAGAAAACAAAAGTACATGCCCGTGAGTTAAAGTGAATGTGTGGGTAGTAGTTATTTCAAGTGGGACATGAGTCAGAGGCATAGGAAAAGGGGAACCAGCCTCAATTATAAAGGAAGTTTATCTGGACCCCTCAAAATTTGCAAAGTATTCAAAATAAATTTAAATTAAACAAAAATTACTTTTCTACACAAATTCAAATGACCAATGCAAGAGACCACTGATAAAAATTCCACTTATCTTAAAACAAGTCATCTAAATAATATTTTTGGGAAAGTTTTAGTTTAAATCAGTTTTATTATGGAATGATAACAAATTAATCTACTACATGAATATCAATTTGTAAATTGGGTAGAATGACTTCTATATAATAAACCTCATTAGTGTATTACAAATTATTGGATAATAGATTGTTTTTGTGTGTCTTTGATACTAACAGTGAATGACAGCATTTGCTTTTCATATTGATTTTCATCCATATGTCGTTGCCTCAGTGCAACAAGGTTGTATCTGCATATTTCAAGTTTTGCAGGAGAGGGAAAAGAGGGGTTGCAATCTGTCTATATTTCAGACAAACACATTCTATGATAGTATAGCTTAATAACACGGTTAGTAAAAACTGTTTGATAAAGAGGGAGTTTGTCCCAGAAACATCAATTGGATGATGAAAAAATGTTGACAAACATTAAAAAACGTTTTATGGTAGCCAAATTAAAAAAAAGAAAATCGAAATGTTCCCAAAATATTTGTATAGATGTGTAGAGGCAAGGAGAAAGGGTGCTCCATGCTAGAAGTCAACTTTAAAATTCAGATCACTAGCTTTGCAGTGATATTTTGCATGAGAAGATACTCCTGTTAGTTTTGGAGGAATGGCTTGCTAAATATGGGTAGGTATGACCATTTTGTGAGTGTCAATAAGCCATAAGTCCCATTGGTCATGAGATACATCTGTAATTAGCATAATTTATGCTAATTAGCTAAATAAGCATAAATTTTCATTCTTTTGCCCATAACTTTCGATGTAGAAATGGTATTTTCATTCTGTTTACACCATAGTGGACCTTATGAAATGTTCCTTCAAATGGGGTCATCGATTTTCTTATTTAGAATGAAAATAATGTTTCCATGGCAACAGAAATCAACAAAAATGCCTATTTTGGCCCAAAAACGTTCTTTTTAATGCCAAATATGGACCCTTTCCCCCAAAAATAGAATGTTTTATAAAAAAAAGTCATTGGATTGTCCATAAAAAAGTAGCCTATAGCAGTTTTAGGCATATTTTTCCTATTCTAGTCCATAGTAGTGCCCCCTGGTGGCTAAAACAGGTACTAAATCCTGCAGGAACCCTCATTTCTGCTTGCTGGCTCACAGATGGTCTTACATTCCCTGGCATAAAATAGAACCCAAGATCTCTTGATATAGAGTCAAATGTGTTACCACTTGGACTATATGTTGATACTTCATTCATTACAAAGATATGCTTATAATCTAAGTGCTCAGGAAGTTATGAAAAAATCTGTCAACTTTTGGATATGAATATGGGGAATAATGTGACAAATTACTGCATAATCCTATATAATATTAAAGGTTCTGTATCTCAAAAATATGAATGGGTCCCCCACCGGCAGTAAGCTACAAGCCTATCCATTCCTCCAGCACTAGCTGACCCCTCCTTCTGCCCATAGTCCAAGGGAAATGAATCTGTTTACATGTGTTAAGTATGGACTATAGGTTGCAGTTATTATATGTACAAGTGACAAGTAATCAGGGATGGACTATAGTTTGGCATCATATAAATTTTGATGGCCATGCATCAAATGCATCAACTCACCAACCTGAACCACTACATCCCAACTCACCAACCATTACATCCCTTGAAGGACCACTAATGCATTAATGCATCATGCCCATTGGTCATCATTATGCTACATTCATGCATCATGACGACCATATGAGTTGATACACACACTGCAAAAGGGTCGGCATAATGCTCCAATTAAGTGTTGGAGAGCATGCAGACTCTAATCCCACCTTACCAACCACTAAAATATAGAACCAGCCTGTACATAGCAGTGTGCGATGCCTACCCCAGTACTGCTGACTGTCCAGGATCACCTTGTGCTAAAACTCTAACCCACATTAACAATTACTAAAATAAACATGTATACATATAAACCCAGCCTGTAAAATAGCAGTGTGTGACACCTACTAATGACTATCCAGGATCGCCTTGTGTTAAATACCTAAAACCCAAAACCACCAATCACTGTATGTACCTGAAGTGACCTGGGATGTGTAAAAATAGACACCAGTAAACAGAACAACGGCTGTGTAGGTATTACCAGTCTGCAACATGTGTATTTGTAGCAGTAACTGCTCCAAATATAACAATACTATGTGACTGGGCTCCTAATATGGGAATGACGTGCTTGTTTTCCATTCTAAGACTCCAATTAACCAATGCCATGTCACTTTGTACTCCTAATATGCACTTCATACATTGGTGCATCATGATGTCCAATGGACATGATGCATTAATTAGAGGCCCTTGAAATGTTAAGAGGTGTGTGCGGCCCTACTGTGGAGGAAGGGGTATGAGTCGTGACCACTGATTAGGGTGTGTTACAGTTAGGCCTCTGTGATGTCACAGGGTGGTTAGCTGCAGGCAGACATTGGCAACACATGGTTAGGTGACTACACCATGAGTAGAAGCTCCTCAATATATTAGATTATATTAGATAGGATATTGTTAGATGACTATATGGAATGCTCCTATGATTGGTATGTAAATTACATGATTTAACATGTACAACAAGAGATTAAGATCTAATTGCAATGTGTGTATAGTTTTCAGGTAAATGCATCCTAGTCATCTTACCCAAAGGTCAACTTAATGCATTGGGTTGTTTGCCCAAAAAGACCCATAAATATTAACAATCAGTAACTGTAACACATCCTATGAAGGGCCAAGTGGGGGGAGGGCAGGTCCTCTGTGTGTGTCTCAGTGCTATGGTCACATGACCAGTTCTGAAGGCCAGGTGTACGAGTCAAGCTGACCTGTTCACAGTTTGTTAGATGTGCTTGATACTACGGATAGCATTATTACATAGCTGTAATGGTTAAAGGCTATGGGCCACAAAAACCCAAAAAAAATCTAGGACTTTGCCAAGCATGTTGTAGAAATTCATTGTTTCTCCATACTATCAACCATTCAGTGATCATGGTCACTGAAAAGCAATTATTCTTTGCTGGGTTTTCACTGGTGGGTGCTAGAAATGTTCATTTCCTGCTTGGGATATCAGAAAAAATAATTGGCAAATATGTGCATACATGTCAAATAACAATTTTAGAGAACCTTTGAAAATTTTGAAAAAATCATATGGAGTAGAATGTGTTGTCCTCTTGAACCACTTAGTAGGATGTTGCCTCCAGGTCTTCATTGGTCCAACTTCATGCACCTATAAAGACAAATGGTATATCCATTACTCACTAGGTTATGCCAAACCAAACAGAAGGAGGTAGGTGTGGACATAGAGGGAGCTGGGTGTGGACATAGAGGGAGGTGAGAGTGGACATAGAGGGAGGTGAGAGTGGACACAGGGGGAGGTGGGTGTGGACACTGAGGGAGGTGGTTGTGGACATAATGGGGATGTGTAGGAAGATAGAGGGAGGTGGGTGTGGACACAGAGGGAGGTGGGTGTGGATAGAGGGATTTGGATGTGGACATAGAGGGATTTGGGTAGACCCAAAGGGAAGGCAGGTGTGGACATAGAGGGAGGTGGGTGTGGACCCAGAGGGAGGTGGGTGTAAACACAGAGGGAGGTGGGTGTGAACAAAGAGGGAATTGAGTGTTGACATAGAGGGAGGTGGGTGTGGATAATGAGGGAGGTGGCCGTGGACATAGGGGAGGTGGGTGTGAACACAGAGTGAGGTGGGTGCTGACATAGAGGAAGGTGGATGTGGACACAGAGGGAGGTGGGTGTGGACAAAGAGGCAAATGGATGTGGACATATAGGGAAATGAGAGTGGACACAAAGGGATGTGAGTGTGAACACAGAGGGATGTGAGGTTGGGCATAGAGGGAGGTGAGAGTGGAGAAAGAGTGAGGTGGTGTGGACACAGAGGGAGGTGGGTGTGGAAATGGAGGGAGGTGGGTGTGGACATAGAGGTGAGTGGGTGTTGACTAAAAGGTAAGTGGGTGTGGACAAAGAGGTAAGTGGGTGTGGACATAGAGGGAGGTGGGTGTGGACACAGAGGGAGGTGGGGGTGGACACAGAGGGAAATGGATGTGGACATAGAGGTAGGGGAGAGTGGACAAAGAGGGCAGTGGGTGTGGACAGAGAGGGAGATGTATGTCAAAATAGAGGGGATGAGAGTGGACACAAAGGGATGTGAGTGTGGACATAGAGGGAGGCGGATGTGAACAAAGCGTGAGGTGGGTTTTGACATAGAGGGAATTGGATGTGGATATAGAGGGAGGGGAGAGTGGACAAAGAGGGCAGTGGGTGTGGATAGAGAGGGAAATGGATGTGGACATAGAGGGAGATGAGAGTGGACACAAAGGGATGTGTGAACACAGAGGGATGTGAGTGTGGGCATAGAGGGAGGTGAGAGTGGACACGGATGGAGGTGGTGTGGACACAGAGGGGGTGGTATGGACACAGAGGGAGGTGGGTGTGGAAATGGAGGGAGGTGGGTGTGGACATAGAGGTGAGTGGATGGGGACAAAAAGGTAAGTGGGTGTGGACAAAGAGGTAAGTGGGTGTGGACATAGAGGGAGGTGGGTGTGGACATAGAGGGAGATGGGTGTGGACACAGAGGGAAATGGATGTGGACATAGAGGGAGGGGAGAGTGGACAAAGAGGGCAGTGGGTGTGGACAGAGATGTATGTGGAAATAGAGGGGGAATGAGAGTGGACACAAAGGGATGTGAGTGTGGACATAGAGGGAGGTGGGTGTGAACACAGAGGGATTTGAGTGTGGGCATAGAGAGAGGTGAGAGTGGACACAGAAGGCAGTTGATGTGGAAAAGGAGGGAGGTTTATGTAGACAGAGGGGGTGAGAGTGGACACAAAGGGAGGTAGGTGTGGACATAGAGGGAGGTGGGTGTGAACATAGAGGGAGGTGGGTGTGAACATAGAGAAATGTGAGAGTGGACACAGAGGGAGTCAGGGTGTGGATAAAGAGGGAAGTGGGTGTGGACACAGAGGGAGGTGGGCGTGGACATAGAGGCAGGTGAGAGTGGACACAGAGGGAGATGGGTGTGGACATAGAGGGAGGTGGGGGTGTGGACACAGAAGGAGGTGGGTGTGGACATAGAGGGAGGTGGGTGTTGACATAGAGGGAGTTTGGTGTGTACAAAGAGTGAGGTGTGTGTGAACAAAGAGGTCAGTGGTTGTGGACAAAGAGGTAAGTGAGTGTGGACAAAGAGGTAAGTGGATGTGCATATAGAAGGAGGTGGGTGTGGACATAGAGGGAGGTGGGTGTGAACAAGAGGGACATGAGAGTGGACACAGAGGGAGGTGGGTGTGGACACAGAGAGCTTTGGGTGTGGACATAGTGGGGATCGGTAGGAAGGTAGAGGGAAGGCAGGTGTGGACACAGAGGGAGATGGGTGTGGATACAGAGGGAGGTGGGTGTAGACACAGAGGAAAATGGGTGTGGACATAGAGGGAGGTGGGTGTGGACACAGAAGGAGGTGGGTACAGTGGCCCACAAGGGTCAAATTGAAGTTGGAGCAAAGAGTTGACTTTCACAAAAAAAGTTAAAGTCCAAAAGCAAAATCAATGTTCAAAGTCAATTTCATTTCATTGCTGTCAAGCTGTCAAGGTGTCAACTCATGAATGCAAACCCACTTGTGACAGGTATCTTTTGACTTTGCATGGTACACTCTATGTCTTTCTATATGCCAATACCAGCAACTACTGGGTAGCTATTGGTTCCCTCACACAATAACTGATGGTTCCATACCAAGTAGCTGCTGGTTCCAGCATCCCATAACTGGTGGTTCCCACCCACTGTAACTGGTGTTTCCACACCAATCAGCTACTGATACTGGATCCCATACCAAGTAGCTGCTGGTTCCCACACCCAGCACTTGGTAGTCCCATACACATTAGTTGCTGTTTCCTGTACCCAGTACATGCTGGTTCCCACATACAGTAGCTACTGCTTCCCACATCAGGTAGCTGCTGGTTCCCATATAAACTGGTTCCTAACCCAAGTAGTTGCTGGATCCCACACCCTTGCTGGTTCTTGTACCCAATACCTGCTGGCTTTCACATAGAGTAACTGGTAGTGGTTCCCACATCCATTAGGTGCTGGTTCCTGCACTCACTACCTGCTGGTTCCCAAATAGAGTGCCTGCTGGTTCCCACATCAGGTAGCTGCTAGTTCTGAAAACAGTAGCTGTTGGTTCCCATACAGTAGCTACTTGTTCCCATATCCAGTAGCTGCTGGTTCCGATATAGAGTAGCTACCGGTTCCCATTCCTAGTAGCAAAAGAGTGATCTGGATAAATTCTGGATGAAAAAGGTCATATAAGTCAAAAATGGGCAAATTGGGAAAGTTGCGTGAAACTAGGTCATAAGCAGTCAAGATAGTTAAAATTTGTCGAAATAGGTCAAATTGGTTCCAAGTAGGTAAAATTGAATGAAATTAGGTCAGACTAGGATAAATTATGTCAAATTGGTTGAAAATGGGTCAATCAGGTCAAATTCTATCAAATTAGGTCAACGGTGGTAAGAATAGATCACATTGGTCAAAATTAGGTCCAGTAGGTCAAAGTAGGCTAAGGTAGGTCAAATATGGCGAAAATAAGTCAATTTGGTTAACCCTTAGGTGCCCAGGGGCGCTTAAATGCGCGGTTTTGTGCTTAAATACATGCATATTGAAACAAATTTTCATCCAGGAACATCTACTGGTCCAATCTGTGAAGTTATACCCTCATTAGAACGACCATGACCCCCTCATTCCAATGAGACCATCCATTTGATTGTATCTCCATTACCTCAGACACAGTGAGTCAAAACCTGAAATAAGTTATCATACATGTGACCCTTTGAAGGGAATCTCTCAAGGAGATAGGATCTAGCATGATAGCAAGGTGATGCTGGATCATTTGTCCCCTATTGCCACACCTTTGATAGACTTGCCAACCTTACAACTAATCTATTCATAGGAATTGTTCATATCCATGTAAATGATTTCATGAACTGTGACCAAGACATTTTGCACCCTGGTAGTACACACAGGCGGAACTAGTTGAGTTGAGTTATGCAAACCTCACACTTAGTGAGATTAGAGCAGCACAACACTAAAGAGACTATTATACTAGTGAATAACAGCAAAAGGAACATTTTGGTTGCTATGGTAACCACACTCAGTCAGAAATTTCTCTCTTAACTGAAAGTTGAAGTAAAAAAGAATCAGGTGCATAACGTGAATTCCATATCAAAGACCTGTTCAGAATTATATCTACATGGTCTTTATCACTAGAGTGATGTACATGTGAAATAAATGGAAAATCATCAAATAATTCTGGGCACGTAAAGGTTAAAGGTGGGTCAAGGAGGTTAAATCAGGTCAAATATGGTAAAAGTAGGTCAAATTGGTCAAAGGTAGGTCAGTAGGTTAAATCAGGCTAAGATAGGTCAAATTAGGTCAAATAATGGTGAAAATAGGTAAAATTGTTCAAAAGAAGGTCAATTAGGTAAGGATAGTTCAAATTAGGTCAAATATCTTAAAACAGGTCAAATCAGTCAAAAGTAGCATGATTAGGTCAAAGTAGGTTAGAATGGGTCATATTAGGTCAAATATAGTCAAAGTAGGTCAGATTGGTCAAAAATAGTCATAGTCGACCTTATTTTGACAAATTTCGACATAATTTGACCTAAATGACCTACTTTTACCTATTTCCAGCATATTTGACCTTACTTCACCTATCATACCCTACATTTTGACAAAATTGACCTAAGTTTGACCAATTTGATCTATTTCAACCATATTTGATCTATCCTGACCTTATTGGACCTAATTGACCTACTTTTGATCAATATGACCTGTTTTCACTATATATGACCTTAATTGACCCATCCTGACCTAATTGACCTATTTTTGACCAATTCGACCTATTTTCACCATGTTTGACCTAATTTGATTTAATTTGACCTTATCGACCTATTTCTGACCAATTTGACTGGTTTTCACCATATTTGACCTAATTTGACCTATCCTACCCTTATTGACCTACTTTTTATCAATTAGACCTAATTTCACCCTATTTGACTTAATTTCAACTATCCTGACATTATTTATCTACTTTTGACCAATTTGACCTAATTTCACCATATTTACTGTAATTTGTCATATCCTACCCTATTTGACCTGTTTTTTACCAATTTGACATATTTTCCCAGCATATTTGACCTAATTTGACCTATCCTACCCTTATCGACCTACTTTTTATCAATTAGACCTAATTTCACCCTATTTGACTTAATTTCACCTATCCTGACCTTATTGACCTCCTTTTGACTAATTTGACCTATGTTCACCATATTTACTCTAATTTGTCCTATCCTACCCTAATTGATCTGCTTTTGACCAATTTGGCCTATTTTCACCATATTTGACATAATTTGACCTATGCTACCCGAATAGACATACTTTTGACCAATATGACCTATTTTCAACATATTTGACCTAATTTGACCTATCCTGACCCAATTGACTTATTTTGACAGCTACTTTTAAAGAACTCACAATTACCTGATGTAGGAACCAGCAGGCACTCTATTTGGGAACCAGCAGGAAGTGGGTGCAGGAACCAGCACCTAATGGATCTGGGAACCACTACCAGCTACTCTATGTGGAAGCCAGCAGGTACTGGGTGCAAGAACCAGCAAGGGTGTGGGATCCAGCAGCTACTTGGGTTAGGAACCATTTTATATGGGAACCAGCAGCTACTGGATGTGGGAACCAGCATGTACTGGGTACAGGAAACAGCAACTAATGTGCATGGGAACCACCAAGTGCTGGGTGTGGGAACCAGCAGCTACTTGGTATGGGATCCAGTGCCAGTAGCGGATAGGTGTGGAACAGTGGGTGGGAACCACCAGTTACAGGATGCTGGAACCAACAACTACTTGGTGTGGAACCATCAGTTATTGTGTGAGGGAACCGATAGCTACCCAGTAGTTGCTGGTATAAACTTTGTTCATATAGAAAGACATAGAGTGCACCATGCAATGCTAAAAGATACCTGTCACAAGTTGGTTTTCATGAGTTGACACCTTGACAGTTTGACAGCAATAAAATGAAATTGACTTTGAAAATTAATATTGGTTTTGGACTCTAACTTTTTTTGTGAAAGTCAACTCTTTACTTCAACTTCAATTTGACCCTTGTGGGCCACTGTAGGAGGTGTGTGTGGACACAGAGGTAGATGGGTGTGGACATATAGGGAGTTAAGTGTGGACACAGAGAGAGGGGGGTGTGAACATAGAGGGAGGTGGGTGTGGACACAGAGGGAGGTGGGTGTGTATATAGAGGGAGGTGTGTGTGCACTTAGAGGGGGTGTGGACATAGAGAGGATGTGGATGTGTGAGGGGGTGCATGTGGACATGAGGCATGTGAGTGTATGTGGATAAAAGGGAATGTATGTACATAGATGGATGTGAATGTGGACACATATACAGACATGTAAATATACTGGGACAGAAGGGGAATCTGACCATGAGTGTTGCAATCTACAACAACCCTGCATACAAGTAAAGTCACCTTCTGCTAGGTGCTTGTGTAAGTTACCCAAATTAGGCTGGCTGGGAATGGGTACACTGTATAAGAGGTAAGGTAATCAGTACACAAAGTGGGCCCACTATGACCTGGATTGGGAAAGGGTCTGACTGCCTGTGACACTTAGTTGTATAGTATTAGTATGCAGCTGCAATAAGGAGGGATATTTCTGAACACAGCCAGTGGCCATACAATTACATGTATAGGTTTGCAATCATGCCTTCAGATGTACAATATCACATATTATTGCAAATAAAGATCCAGTCAAGTACTTAGGATTTCTTTTATGGATCATTGCAAATGCTGGTAAAGTGCTTGAATTAGCATTCATGAATATTGCATACAACAAGGTACAATGGCATTGGTAATATTGAGATACTAGTGCCATATCCTATTTAGGATTGTAAGTGCCCTTATGAATAGAGCAGCAAGAAAATGGTGACCTTTGCATGTCATAATGAATAGAAAATGGTGAAAAATGGCAAATTTATGCTTACCCACTGTTACCCTCAGTTTTTGGAGACAGGTCTTGTGTGTAGGTGAGCCAGGTGGAAATGACAGCTGAGGTGGGGCAGTGTAGCCCAAACTGGTTGGTCCTGTTGGTGTTTGGGAGTGCTCAGTAGGTATCAGCAGGGGGTGAGGGGGCACAGGGGTGGTTCTATTTCCATCTGATATGTCACGTTCATTTTTCAAATCATACTCAAATATGTTCTCGACGAACACATGTCATAACATGGTATTTATGTGTTAATAGTCCATTAAATATCACATAGTTATAGTCCATTAAATATCACATAGTTCATAGTGAGTCTATACATGAGGTGTGATGGACCTAGGCATAAACCTGTTACAGTGTATTTTCAATGGATGGAACTATGGCAAGCATCCCATATGAAGGAAGTCTGGTGTAAATTTGAGATTTCCCCAAATATTTTCCCCCAAAAATGACACAAAAGAGAGTCAGAAAAGTTTTCCATGTGAGTATCTTGATGCTCATTTTTGAGAAGATTAATTCTTGACACTCAGCAATGATTGCTGGTCTCATATAAGTACCAGTGGTTAGTGGGGGTGGGGAGGTGTTAAAATAACTCTTCAGCACTAAAATTTCATAAGTACCTGTCTTTGATATGGACCAGGGGTAAAGACCAAACCAAATGTCTGGGTATTTATTTAGTACAGTGAATAAGGCACAGTGAGATTTTGGGTGCTTTTACACGGTTAAGTAGACAGCACAGACAGTGTTAAATGATGCCAGTATATTTTTCATGGGAGGCTGAGTTTAGATATGCTTTTACATTCACCCATTTATGCCCCAGAAATCCCCCTCCCCATCTGACTTAAATGACCTGTTCTGTAAGTGTGTACCACAGGTGGTTTGCCTGCACCCTACAACCTTGACAGTCTAAATTTAGCTGACTCTTTACTTAGTGCCCGTAAACAACTTAGCATGCCCTATAATCAATGAGTGCCTATTTGCCAGGCCTCTAAATGCTACCTACCTCTTTAAGGTCTGCTGATGCAGTAGTGTAACATGCCCATTGGCTGGCATGTTTTACCGATGAAGACTTGGGGAGTCTGCTTGCCAGCACTTCATTGGGGCATCATGCTGATCTTCCTAAAGTGTAAGCATGCTGCTTGAATGTAGCCCTGGCTGCATTAATGCATCATGACAACCAAAATGCATTAATGCATTAGGGTTAGCCCTTAAAGGGTTTAACTCTGTTCAAGACATGTCTAGCAAACATGCACATTTAGTGAGATATCAATAAGGGTCATAATTATTAGAACGGGAGAGTGAGTGAGTAATAAATGTTTAACGCCATTTCGACAACTGAGGTCATATTCATGGTGAGAACTACATTACACATCTTCACAGATGAATGTGTCAGTGCCCATGCATATGTGCACCACATACATATTAGAATGGGACACATAATATTATGATTCAATCAACTTTATGTATCAATTTTGTCAGTAGCTTAAGTCAATCAATTTTCCTTTTTTTGGGGGGGCAAGGCTCTCCCTCTTTTTTTTCTGCCTCGCTCTCTTTCTATTTTGCTCTCTTTCTTCCCTCCCTCTATTGCCTTTCTCTCTTTCTCCCATTTCCCTCTCCCTTTCTCTCTCTCTCTCCTTTCCCTCTCCCTCTCTCTCTCTCTCTCTCTCTCTTTCTCTCTTTATATCTATCTCTCTTGCTCTCTCTGTGCCTCTCTTGCCCTCTCATTTCTTTCCATCTCACTCCCTCTCTCTGTTCTTTGGACCAAACCAGGATTCCATGCTCACACAGAGGCCCCTGTTGGGCTCTGGCATCTTCACTTTATGCTGAAGAATCAGACTTATGTGTATAAATCTCACTAGAGGGCCCTGTTAAAAACTGGGGAATATCAGGGTAATTCACGGGATTGTAGGTACTATTCCCAGGATCTTCCCGAGAATATGTGCTCACAGATTCACCAGTCGTTCACAGGATTTTCCCGTGTCTTGTTTCGAGGGTATAAACACTGTTAGATATATACAAACAATATGACTCCACCATTCATATCATAGGAAAGATGCTTAACACAGTAACAGGTATTGTGTGAATAATTAAACTGGCTCAGAGGTTCTGTTACCCAATCCCTGCTTGGTGCCAAACTGTCAGAGATCAGTCAAGTGAGTAATAGCGATTCTTAGTAATACCTTAATCATCTTAAGAAGTATTTTATGTCGTACTACATGTGAGAGCTTTGTTATACTTTGGTATACATGTCCATTGGTCATAAACACATAGGAAATATTGGAAGGAAATGAACACAGCAGCCACAGGCAAGAGAAGAGAGAAAGAAAGAGAAAGAGGCAGAGATACAGACAGGTAGACAGACAGAGACAGGGAGAAAGACAGAAAGACAGAGATAGAAACAGAGTTCAGAGAGAGACAGAGGTGGATGGATGTAGAGACAAACAGAAAGATTTGAGGGCGTAAACTTACCATGGGGAAATGAAAATTAGAAAAACAGGTATCATATAAGGGAGAGGCAACCTTTAAACTTTGAAAAAGAAATTACAGCCATAAGCCACCTAGCCCCACTGCTTCAAAACCCCGTGGGCCCACAACTAAGTACCCACTTTGCAAGGAAACGTTTCTTACGATAAAAACATATTTTTACACTGAACAAGACGTTCCTCTGCCACGTGGGCCAAATAGGATCCCCTGTAAACAAACAACAGTGTGAATTCAGCAATACTGAATCCAATTATCACCAAGTTAATGAGAAGCATGGTAACAGGACGATGCCTATATGCTCTACACAATTATACTATAAAACTGATAAGGAGCTGATTTAATTTTACCGAACAACTAACCCAGGTAGCAAGGATACATTGGGCCAATGTCGTCTTATATTGGGCCAATGTCGGCTTATATTGTGCCAAGCATGGACAAGCATGGCCCAATGCTCCATTGCTGATTGGGAAGAACCAGGTATAAATAACTAGTGAGGGTCAGGGTCTAGAACGTTCACGATCCTGAGCCTGCGCCAAAGGTATACATCTTGATGCTTATGTTACATGATAATTTTGAGGGTATCAAAATCAAATTCAGTTATGTATGAAAGTGTTTTTTGGTCTAATTGACCACTTCTACCTTTGAAGGGAAAAAAGCTCACTTTCCTGCTTTGGGGATTGTATATACATCAGATTTTGGTGAAGGGAGACTCGTATTCTGGCTGTTATCTTGAATTCTCTTTGCATGCTGGGAGAGTACACATTGGTTAATTAGCCTTCTGATACCTCAAGGATGAAGCTCAATGACTCTCATGATGCACCCATGCATTGCTGACAGCTAGCACTGCATTAGTGCATCATGCCGACCATTTGTATGTGTATCATCTCCATAGCATTGGCAGGGCATCAGGCAGGCATTCCGACAACCATGAGCACGATTCATTAATGCACTTTATTGCCCTTAAAGGTTTAAATACACCCGAGAACAGGTGCAAAGACCCCCTGGAGCCCAGACACCTCTCACAACCTCCATCCTCAAAGGGGTTTGGAGAAAGGGTACACCAAAGGTTATAAAAGTCCCCACCTAGAGCTCATTAATATAGTGCCATAATCCAATCGACCCTGGGGGGTCCTCCATATGGCACACTACCACTGGCCCATAACCTAAATAAAAAAACAGCCATTGCCAAACCACAGTGCCTAGGCATTTAGGTATAGCCATTGCTCAAGGTACCTAAATGTAATTTTTGTATGAGAGTATTACCTAATTGATAATGTTATGGAGCCAGGCCTGTTTGGCCAATCAGAGTATGGACTTCTTACAAAGCTTCTAGGGACCCCACTCCTCAGGTCGGTACCATTGAATCAAGGCTTTCTTCATAGTCAGTTAGTTTGCACTGAGTCAGCTTATTAAACTCCCTCCCAAGTAACGCAGCTTGAGCGTTCTCTTAGCGTTCCTCAACTTCTCATTAACATAATCAGCTTACATGATTTAATAATGGGGAAGGTGAAGGGAGCATGTGCATATTTCATGGGGGTTTAGCTTTATAATGTTTTACATAAGTAGGGTATGAGTTTTGTATGTGCGTGTACGGATCCTTATTAAATTCAGAACGCCATAGTGTACTTTATGATAAATATGGTGTTTGCCTTCAAACAATTACAGATATATATATCAAATGATACACCTTGCTGGGGGAAGGTCCACAAATGATGTACAAGCCAGAGGGATGGAGGTGGGGGGAGGGGTCTTTGGTTTTTAAACTGTTGGCAATCGTTACCTGTAATGTATGCACTATGGGGAAATGTCCAAAAACCGTGACAAGGGCTAGGGGTCTTGGCAAAGGGCCAAAACTTGGTGGCTTCATCTGTGAACTATAGCTTATATCAACCATATTAACTAACCAGATCTTATTAAAGGGCCGTTTTGTCCCTGCTGTGTTTTGTCTATGCAACTGAGTAGTCGAGTTTCCGAGAGGCGGTCATACTCGGCTTCAGCGTAAATACCTAGGTGCAAATAACCTATGAGAAGGGTGACCTACTTTAGTTGCCATGGTGGCAAAGTAAAGAGAAAATGCATTGGAAATGTATAATTTTTTTATATTTCCACTAGCCCCCAATATTTAGCATTATATATAATCACTTCAAGAACTATTCCCCTTATATGCCTGGAGTTATTGCTAAAAACCTTGTGGTGTAGCTAAAGTGGAACCATATGTGCCTCATTTTTCACTGTATCCTAGAGCATAATTAATATTACTCATATCAGAATTAAATAGATTCTTAGAATGCCTCATGTGTCTACAATAAGGGAATACAGAAGAAACCCCATAGCTTTTAATGTGTAAGCTAATAATTCCATGTATGAAAATCAAAATGGAATCGGGGTAGTTTTAGAGGAATCATACGTGCCACATGTTGTGAATAATTGTGAATTTACCTATGGGATGTAATGTAAAATATTACTCTTGTTGAAAGCTATTCATATATACCAGGATTTAGTAATATGATTTGTAATAACATTGCACCATTTATTCAGAGTAAAACCTGACTTTTCTGGATCAAAAGGCGCACAGAACCATAATTTGGATATAAAGTCTCAATTTATATCTGATATCAGGGAGTTACATATATGTAAACAAACACTTTCTCATAAATTCAGCAGCGGTTGGCACCCAATATTTGGTCTACATAGCAACAGACTAACCCTTAAAAACGGCCCCTGTGGGGTGTTTCAGAAGCCGGACATGATAATGAACATTAAATATCTGTTTCTAAAACTGTTAGATTCTAAGCTTACAACTGCAACCATTATCATCTCTCACCAGTCATATAGTTATAGACACAGTAAGGTAATGGTAATGCTTTAGAAACACATGCCGGTATAAGCCTACAATCACTATTAAAACGTTATCATATCTCCTTATGACCGGTTGTAAACATTACCTGCTTCTGAAACACCCCACAGGGCGACCCTGGACACTTCTTGCGCATGGGTTATTCGTTGCCATAACATGAGTTACAATTGGGCTCCTGCTACGTCACAGGGTGATCAGCTGCAGGCAAACATTGCCTCCAGGTGGTCAAGTACAAATATGTATCCACCATGAGGAGGAAACCCTCAATATATTCAATATATCAAACATCATCAAATAACTGTTGTTAAATACATATAAGGGGAGGCCCAACTACGCTATTTTTGCTCAGAATCGCAGCTATTCTCACAATCTGGGACACAAACACAAACTAAAACTGGAATTTGTTATCATTGCAAGGTAACAATTGTACATTGAGTGAGATATTTGTTTATCTGGGGGTGTTATTGTGTGAGATCTCACCCATGCTTGTGTTATCAAAAAGGTGGTATTGTTTACCTAATCAAGCTGTCATTATGTAAAGATTACAGAAAATTAAAAATTCACATTGGGGAGTCATATTTTGCTGTGTTGATATTTATATATTGAACTCTTACCCAATTACAGTCTATGCAGGTGCCGGTTAATTTGTAAATATAGCATGCAAGAAAAGAGATCGCCCATGAAATGACCCCTGAAATCTCATGTTTACAATTTTGAATCTAATGTTTACAATAACGGAATGTCAACACCCTATACCTTAGGCATTATAGAGATACAATTTCATGAAAATGTACCAAAAACCGCGTAGTGGAGCCTCCACTACATTTATACAAAGGACCTGTCAATTCCAAGTGTCCTGTTTGTGAGAAAATCTCATGATTTATTATCATGGTCAGCTTACTGTAACCTAGAGATCAATTGAGTAGATTGGTTTGATTGCCTGCAGAGACCCATAAATAGAAACACTTAGCATCTGTAATTCACGCTATAAAACACCAAGGCAACACAGATGGATAACTGAGGCTGAAAACTTATTTCATGATGGTACAATTATGTTTTGGTCTGTTATTGCGTAACATACTAGCTATCCACCGTCGAAAGCTAGAGATAGAAGTACTTCTTAATTTCTTCTCTTGGCGCTTCTGCTGCATTTATACATTCATACACATTTTGGGTTTTTTGTCAGGGCGTTCCTATACACCCTGTCCACGCGTTGAATGCAGTCCTGGGGAGTAGACTCACCAGTGCTGTGATGCATTCATGAGCCATGACGACCATTAGACCACTAAATCTCAAGTGCTCCCCCAAGATACTGGGGGTTCTGACCATTATATATATATATATATATATATATATATATATATATATATATATATATATATATATATATATATATATATATATAATACCCTTATAGGCACGGCGCATTAAACTGTTTATGATCCTTAACCGAATTTAGATATTATGTCATCACTCAACAAAATCAAGATAAATCTTGTGGCCCCTATTCGTTATCCTGGCCAGCTATAAGCAAGGTGCCAATCTCCCAGTGTGTTTTTTTTTATGTTTTTGTTTTTATTCCTGTAGTCAAGTTTTATTCATATATTTGACCACCATTCATCCATTTATCAATTTTCCTCCTTTCTAAAGCAATAAAACCACTTGTTGACTATACCAATGGTAATATTGACATTGCTATTTTGTTAAACCTTATTGAAGTGTACTCAAGTCCCTAGCAGCTTCCTTAGCAGCTACTTGCACTTTGTCTGGTAGACAGAATGAGTCTAATCAGATAAGATAAGAACCTTGTAGATTTACAGATGTCAGCTAGGGGTCAATTTTGATTATAAGAATGTAACTATCAGACCAGAGGGAGGACCTAGTCTAGCTGAGAAAGAAAATCTAATTATAGGTATTTTTCATATAGACCTAATTGCCATCTGTAAGAGTAATACCTTTAAACAAGAGACTGCTAAGCATCATCGCATCAAGGCATTATTTAATAAGGCAACTTACATAAAATAATCATCAGGCCCATGAATATTTAGTCCACAGTGTAGATTATGTGGCTGGGTTGCTTTTCTTTTTGCTTTTCTTTAATTTTTTTTGGGGGGGGCGACAAGATGTGGCTTACACAGAATCCTCATTTACCAGCTTACATTTATAAGAACATTATCCTGTTCTACCCGGTACATCAATATGGCCAAGGTCCAAGTGCTGTCGATAATGCATAATTCTTTTTTGTCAATATGTTGTTTCTCATATTTTTTGTTCACCATTATCAGCTTATCATACTTGTTTATGTATATTTCTGTGAAAGAGCCTGTTGTGGTGTGCTATATTGGGAGGTTTCTGGTTATAGATATAAAGGTGTTGTTTATTTTCAATACACTGGTAGAGCAATTCCGTGTGTATAGTGTCAACTTGCAAATTGAAATTGGCATCATTTCTTAAATTTAGGATTTTCAAAGAAAGATGTTAGTTAAACACAGGGGGGTCATTCCTGGAATACTCTACTTGGAAAGCAGAGAAAAATAGAGAAGACTTGGCATCATGAACATTTTACATAAAATGAGGATTCCTTTGGCTGGGATATCCATTTGAGCAAGCTTTTCCAACTGACTGAGATGCCCATTTGAACAGGCTTTTCCAACTGTCTGACTGAGATGTATTCGAATAGACTATTTCTACTGCATTTGAACAGACTATTTCAACTGCCTGACTAGGATATCCATTTGAACAGGGTTTCTCAACTGTCTGAGATATCCATTTGAACAGGCTATTTCAGACACGTAGGCAGGAATCGAGACCGATTTCCTAGCATATATCTGCGCCCCTACTATTGAATAATAAGCAGATACCATTTTTGAATGGTGGATTAACTTTTCCTCACCTAACTATTTTGTTAACTTTGTCTTATGATACTGACTGCCAATGCTCTATCCTCCCCAGGTCGCCTCCTCAAGATCCAAGAGGCAGATTTGGGATTAGAATAAAGCTATAGGGATTTAATCGTATTAACCCGATTTTAATCATATAACTAATCTGCATTGCTGGTCGATCATGATCCCATGCAGCCAATGGGAGTATGTTTGATTAGTTATATTCATATTAGAATAAGCTTGAGTCAGTGGCTCTTACATCT
The DNA here is from genome assembly GCA_949317995.1 of Acholoe squamosa. Classification (NCBI taxonomy): domain Eukaryota; kingdom Metazoa; phylum Annelida; class Polychaeta; order Phyllodocida; family Polynoidae; genus Acholoe; species Acholoe squamosa. The sequence continues at coordinate 20,407,527 of OX439040.1, forward strand.
ACCTCCCTCTGTGTTATTATGGCTGCTGTTAGATCATCTAACCCCCCCCCCCGCCAATCAGCAGCCCAGATAAGGTCTATATGATTTTATTTTATGTAAATGACAACGTCTCATAGAGATAGCATTGGAGGGCCGATCAACACAGCCCCAGCCCCAGTGGCGTAATGTGGGCCGATCCGCCACAATGGCCCTAGACTCCTCAAATTGACATCGCGACATGAGCTTTTTTTTCGCTTAGTGACATGAAACATGGGACATGGGGACCCCCCATCAAGGGCCCCACCAGAGTGGGGCGATCAACCACTGCAGCCTCGTTCTGGGTGCAAGTAAACAAACAAAATGGCCGTTAGCAGCTCATACAAGGAGCTACGGTAATTAATTATCAAGTTTGATCAGTTTGATCAATTTAAACCCTCTAAAAAAATAAAATAAATAGAGAACTAAACTCCCTGGTGTACAAGGTGGCTGATCCGTCCCTCGTGACACCCCCCTCGTGGTGGATCGGCCACCTTGTACACCACGGTCGTTTAGGGAGTGGTCATTATTTATCAACAGGGGGGTGGTGGGTTTGAGGGGGGGCGTAAAATTTTCAGACCCCTCCCGAGGGGGGTGGCTAAAAAGATTTTGGCCCCTCTTGAGGGGGGGCAAAAAAGTTCACCCTCTTTTTAGCAAAAAGGCCCGCCCGCTACTATAGATCAAAGAGGGGCGCGAAAACTCTCCGCGCCTCCGGCGCAGGGGGGCGCAAAAAATTTTGACTACCGTCGAGGGGGGGGCATAAAAAATTCTGCGCGAAAACCTTCCACCCCCCTGTTGATAAATAATGACCATTCTCTTAGTTCTCTCTATGTATTTTGATTTAGGCCCTATGGCTGCCTGTATTCCAAGTGAGCCTAGACCTATATAACTACCTGTTATGAAAGAAGGGAAGTCTATCACTATCTGAGAAGGTTTAAGCAGGTTTATGCAAACTAGATTCCCTAAATCCAGGTATTATCTCTTAACGCTACCCACCCAGGAAGTATTTAAGCCAGGCAAAGCCTATAAGGGAAATCCGCAATACCAGAATGGCAATTTAAGCCCCCCCCCCTCCCATTTTAAGATTTGAACACCCCTGTACCTCTGGCCCATGTGTTAGAATAATGCATATTTGATTATAGTTCTGGTGTTCTAAGATTCATGTCAACACCACCATTAATAAATCCCTGCACTTCTTCAGGACGAGCACTTATTTGAGACCCCTTTAATGGTCCAAAAACGGGATGCAAACTGCCTTTTAGATCGTAGTAGATTAGCCTGCTGCCTGGCACTGGGCGGTCCAGGGCGTAAAGAAGGACCCCCTGCCTCCTCCCCCCCCCCCCCACCTACCAAACTCACCTTCACTCCCACCCTGGAGTATATGTACTTAGGATTAGTGAACCATTGGATCCATGCATGGGGGCAGTCAACCAGTGTGGTCCAGGCTTAGTCCCTAAATCCAATACATATGAGTCGTAGGCCTCCAAATGCAATAATTAGGACCTATACTTGGTGGTACTCTTATACATTACCTAATTCTGAAAACTATGTTTGAATTCTCTTGGGAGTTGGGTATTTAGGTATGGTGCTGGTTTTGAACGTTGGTCATATTGTTCAGAGGCTACTGGAGGTGGGTTTACGTCATAGTTCGATATAAGTAGGTATATGTCTCATATATTCAGTCCTAACTGTTATAATAAGGAGCAAATGCCAAGCAGCCTTGGCCAGACTTGCTCCAAAATACAAGAACTATATTATTCATACTATGATGATATGTATACAAGTGTTCTCCACCCATGTTGACACACTTAAAGCCAAGGTTTGGTCGAGGAACACAATACCATTTATTGTTATCTCCAGTTTTAGATCACGAAGATATGTGTTGAACTTGTATTCAAATTCGACCACCAGGATAAATTTGTCATCACACTGATACACCTGCAGGGCATTTCAAAATTATATCTAGATATAGCTATGGTTTTGAAATGCGCTCCTGGTCTAAGCATTTCACTCAATGATGCAATGGTTTAGAGTTTAAACTTACCATGGGATTGCACTATCGGCCTTTTTTGCTCCAAATCCCCCAAATACCAATTCTAATGCCAAAGACAATGTTTTAATGCTTCTTTGCATTAGTTAGGAAATTACATATTTATGTGCGAACAAAGCGGTTTAATGAATTTGAGTGATAAGCAAATCATGAAATCCTTCTCGTAATATCTAAAACCATATTCATTCCCAAAATGCGATATCTGCCTATAATTTCACCAACAAGGGTTTCTGCTCATATATCTCTCAGTCATTATATGAAAAGTGAATTAATGTTGGACCCATATCGTTACTTTCAATAGTAAGATAGATTCTGTCGCTCAAAGGACTGCAGAGGGAAATTAATACAGGATTCTCCCAGTTGGTACTTAACATTCAAACAATGTTAAAAACTGGCTGATCAGTTTACAACATGGATGTACCTATTATTATACATAAACACAATGTTTTACTTGATAGATATTATATCCTTTTTTTCTTATTTCAGCAAACTTTCATCGTGCTCCATTACATCCGTGCCAGTCAATGCATTCCAATCGTTCACAAATCTTGTAACATTGTAAGTATAAATTTACAATGTACCGCTTTGGTTCAAGTCTCTTACGACCCGATTAGAACTTCTGTCTAAGGTGTTATAGAATGATCAATTCTCAAAAGACTCAAATGTATGGCGTCTTGGCTGGGGGTACAATACCTTTGAGGTTTCATGCGTTTGCATAGGGAACTTCTGTTATTGGGAGGGGGAGCATTGCCCCTGTCCACCCTTTTCACATACATCCTCCCTATTCCTATCGAAGTGTCATCAGCCTATAGGTAATATCAAAACCATAGTCAGTATCCCACACTTTTCCCAGAGGCTCTATAGGCCATATAGTCTATAATCATAATCCACACAGCCCAAAGCATTAGGCAATAATCCAAACCAGTTTTTTTTTTCTTTTTTTTTCTTTTTATTACAATTTCAACCAAACCCATCTTTATTTTCTACATTCTCGTTTAACTTTACGAACCATGAAACAGTGTTGTTTCTAGACCTAATCACGCATTCACCAACACTTGTTTGATACATAAACATTCCCTTTTGGTCTATATCTAAATAAATATGAAAGTACCCTAAAATACGAAATGGTAAACAAAATGTTTTGTTAGAGCGAACATGTTGGAAATTCTAGATGAATTTGGATTCTGATGTTTCCTGCAATTAAATGAATTTCTTTATACTTTGATATGTTAGGGTCTTATTACAACAAATTAAATAATTAATGTCCCCTATTTTTCAGAGACTTAGCCAGCAATTCGATTGCCTCATTGGATCCAAGTGTCTTTCAAACCCTAACGAACCTTGAAATATTGTAAGTGCCTGATATTACTGCTTTTTATCAATTCGAAAGGGGATAATCTTTCTTGCATTGTCTACATCAAGCTGCTCGCCTGCAGAAACTTTGAAACGCTCTATCCAATATAACCGTACAGAAATATATGTACATACTCAGGGGTATGTTTCAGAACAGGCAACAGTTTGCCCCCAATATTCTGTCTCAAACGATCACGTATTGTACGATTTTCCATAAGCATTATTTAATAATTGCACGATATTTGATAGTTAGACATTATGGAAAAGAGTCTTGAGCTCTTCAAAATGATAGTAGAAATAGAACCATTATTTATACATTTGTACTGAAACTCTGTATAGTGCTATCTATATTAGGAGATAGATCCTACGTTTTAGTCAGATCCTAGTCAGATTCTGTGAGGCCCAAAGATTTACCCAGCAAATTGTCGTCATCTGTCACCATGATTGGTCATCAATGGTGACTCCTTTTTGAGTGATAACTCATTCCGTCATCTTTTGCCACTGTGTGTTAGACTCACGTGGCATAGCAATTGCTATTCCTGGTGATCTTGTGCTATAACGACGTCGTGTCCCATCTAGCAACATGTGTGAGCCACTTCACACAGGTTGACGAGGACTCACGACAATTTGCTGGGTAGGGTCGGTAGGTCGGTTTTCTTTTTGATTTTTTTTATTCTGTACTCTATGGGTATTTATGCCAGATTATTTGCTTAAATACGGTAGAAAATATGAAAAGCATATGAGAAATGTGAAAAAATGTGTTTAGATATGTATATATGAACTATTGACATGAGGCCCAGAGAAAATGGATAAAAATGTAAGAAAGAATATGAAAAAAAAATCACTAAAAATAGCCAAAAATTCATGAAAAAAAAAACTTCATAAGTCTCAAAATTAAAAAAGAAGTTTAGGGTCGGTCGGGTTACTGGAAACACACCTTTTTTTTAGGCCTGATGGTAGTGGTATTTTGGTAGTCGTAGAGCTTTTTGGTGAATGTAGGTTGTTTTGAAATAGACCCCAGAGTAAATGAGGGCTCTCCCAAGCTTGCTCGTGTGGCTTAATAGACTTGTTTTGAGCATTTGCATTTATAGTATACGCTTGGGAATTCACCTCATTAATAGTTAAACAACCCTAGTATGACTTATTAGGTGCTATATGGAAAAGTGCAACATGGTGACATTTGTGTTATCGCTTTTCTCTAGATGTTAACGTTTGTTCCCTTTTCCGAAATTTGGAGTGATCAGAATGCAAATATCACACAAAAATATCATGAAAACAAATATTTCAATTTTAACGGTTTTGTCTTGAGAATCTGTAGATAATTAGCATCGGAACAATTTAAGAGGATGGCACGTACACGTGTTCTCTGGTTTCAGGTCACTTCAAGGGAATAAACTTCAAAGCTTGCCTACAAATATCTTCGCTGGACGAAGAGAATTGAGGGAGTTGTAAGCATGCATTAATGTTTCTGAAGAATAAATGATGGAATCTCACAGACATCACACCAAATTGATTTCATGATGCATTAATGCAGTGCCAAAGCACCAGTCTGACCTTCACCCTGTTGGTGTATCATGCTGACAAGTACCATGCCATCTTTGATAGATTTTAATGTAGTGACAGTACTAACCCTTCTTTCCCATTTTAACCCTTTATATTACATACTCATTCTATTCATAAAGCTTTGGGTTTTTAACTTTCTAACAGATCCCATGATATAAGTGTCACATAATGATCACTAATGATATTATTATATTAAAAGGTGATCATACCACTCTCATCAACAAAATAAGAGCAAATTAAATTAACTGGTTTAAAGCACATGTCATGTATCGCTGACGTCATTACTACACATATCAGTGAGTATACTGTTAGACTGGTTTTTTTACAGTAGATTGCTTCTATTTCTAGAAAACAGTGGTAGTTGCTGTCAGTACATATCTAATGACCAGATGTGGGTTGTGCTGTACCCAGTACAGCGGTCTTTATAGCCCATTTACAATTGGGGCTGAGAGTGTACATCATCATTGTTTTCTCTTTTTCAGAAACCTGTCCAGGAACTCCCTAAGCCACCTGGACACTAGCCTTTTCAGTGACCTTGATGCATTACACGTATTGTAAGTCAATAAGATATAGTTCTCCCCTGAACACTGCTGTATAACTTCGCCTATAAACCATGGACTATAGACTATTTTAGAGGCATAATGTGTCATATACAGCCTCCCTGTGTGGCTTATAAGCAAAGTTCTACATAGACTTGAGTGATGAATTTGGCTCGTTTTTTTCAGTCCCCAGCTATGGATTATAGCCTCCCCACAAACTCAGGGATTTAGAGTCCCTTTTGTCTAAGTCTCTAACATCCAAGCTCCCCCCCCCCCACCCTTTACCTTCCTCGATTCTGATACCATATCAACTCTGAGCATGTTATATTTGGCCTTATCAAATGAATCGATAGAGGTATTAGTATAGATAGAGGTGTACTGCGTTTGTCGACATTTCCTTTTGTTTACAGAATAACACCATCAAAAAAACATTAAATTTTACTGATGGTAGTGCCAATTTTCTCATGTTAACAAGTGTTCCCCAATATCATATTATAACCATCTCTCTTCCTCTTCCTTTCCTCGTTATTTTAGGGATCGGTCATTATAAAAAGAAAAGCTCATGTGGTTGATTTGGGAGGCACTAAAAGAAAATACCACTTTGAAGCATTCTAAAAAGTTTCAAACATACAAAATTGAATAATGATAACCAGCGACGATTTGTGAATCGTGGCATTGAATTACAAACAGCTAAATTTGCTTTGGAATCATCAACAATTTTGCAAACATGTAGGATTGTCCTTCTTTTGCTAGGAAGGGTCTAGACTAGAACACTTATTATCATTTCAAATTACCATTCTCTTATACACCTGTCTACTTTTTATTCCTTGCACCATACCTATACACTAACAGCTAGAGTGTATACTTTATTAGATCCTATAATGTAAATACTGCAATTATATTGGCACAGTGGTCTGTTTCTGTTAGACCCTCTTGTCAATGAACAATCAATGGTTCCTGTTTGCCCAGTACCAATGGTGGCTTCCATTGGCAGGTCACAGGATGGTCATGTAGTCTAGCATTATACATGTATATTGGAAATACCCACTTGCTTTATGTGCAGAGTATGCCTGACTCGATCTTAACCCTTTACGGGGCACATGATAATGCCTCGCACTTCATGCTCCTTTAAATTTGTCGTCATGATGCATCGATGCACTGCACGTAAGTCTACCGGCCGGCACTGAATCGGCGCATCATACCAACCCTTTGTACTTGGCTTTGATGCATTAATGCAGCCATGGTGAGTTACTCACTGGGACTGCATTTATGCATCATGATGTATGATTTGGCAAATTTGGCAGAAAGCATTATGTTGTCCTTAAGAGGGTTAATATCAGCCTGTTATAGATCTGCCTAATGTAGACATACCTGTAGCTACAAGCTTTGTTTGCAGCCATTGGGCTTTGCTATATGTTGAATCCCTGTGAAATATGAATGTCCAGAATGCAGTTTAAAATGAATGAATCTTGTCATATCTTATAATATTTAGAACAACACAGAATCGTATTGATATAACCCCTTATGTATACTGTTGTATTCGTATAATCCTTGATAGTCGTGATGCATGAATGCAACCCTTGCAAAGGAAACTAGTAGGCGCGGACTATGCCGATTATTGGGACAGAAGGGTCAAAATGATTATAAAATCCAAGCACTATTGTATACCCTATTATTTTACATGCTACGACCTGCTTTAATAAGAAAAAAAACATATTCCTTTTCAGAAATCTGGACAACAATGCTTTTGCTTATCTACCAATAGACTTATTCGCGGGGAGAGATAACCTGACCAATATGTAAGTATATAATCATAATCAATCTTACTGTATACATCCTTGTAGCACCATTATGCTTTATGACCCTCATTATCGTAATTAGCTCCCATCACCATTAGAGCCTGTTGATTCTCAGCAATACCCTTGGTACATTGCATTATGTACCCATGCGTGGAACACATTTTAATGGGATTCTAAAAAGATCACTTTTAGATGTTTTTAGCCTGTTTAACTGCCAACTATTCCGGTGTCTGTCACAGGTGCACATTCGGCATCAATAATGAACTGGTTTAGACTGCTCAACCATGGTAGCCTTCATCTTTAGTACATTTATCACGTCAACCTGTACATCGATTTATAAACAATCTATTTTCCTGCCCTAGGTTATTGCTACATCTTTAATAGAATATTTTTAGGAACAAGGGAACCCCCTCATTCTGACAATTTACCACTATGTTTTTTACAGCAGGAAACTCTTTCAGCCCAAGCTGGCAAGACCACGTACTTTTCGAGTGTATGTTTATTATACATCAGCTATTGCGTGATCATTGTAGCTGTTTCCATTCCAATACAGGAAATTACCACTTGGCAAAAAGAAAACGTTTTTAACGTTTGGGAAAGGTTGGGTAAAAACGTTGGTAAAAAACTTAAAGTTATTTAAAGTTAAATATGTTTCGAATGTAATATAAATGCATTAATTTATCGACATTATTTAACGTTTTAAAGTTATGTTTTACGTTGAAATAACGTCACGTTTTTAACCCGATGAAGACGTTTATGGAATGTTATGAACGTTTCTGACATGTTTTGACGTTAAAAAGAACGTTTTCGAACATTAAAAACGTGTTTTCTTTTGCCAAGTGGGAAGGCTATAGACCTACCAGGTATCAGTTTTTCCATACTGGTCAGACTCCAATATGACTGGGACTGCATCTTGTGCCTGTTGTCTGTATGATAATATTATATATAACTTTTGTCCTATGAGATGTAGGTGGTAGAAGTCAGAAATGAAAAAAAAATTGTACCTTGGCACTCAAAGTGACTGAGGGTTATCTCACTCGGCTCCGCCTCGTGAGATAACCCTCAGTCATACCCACTACTCGTGAACCTTTGTCTATGTTACTCATTTTCTAAATGAAAAATCCCTGTAGCTTATGTGATGTTCGTGGGTGTATCAAGGTGCTGGCTGCTTTTTCTTCTTCATCGCCCGTTTGTATGTATAATCCCCATGGAAAAGGAAAAAAAGACTTTTGAGTCAAATAGTTGGTGGATTGCGGTACTGTCAGCTCGATTTACTTATTGAAGCATTTCATCAACTGTATACATGTGATGTGTTGTCTTGTGGTAACGTGGTATATATAATATTGGTGAATGGAGTTGTTCTATTAAGTTAGATGTAGGGGAGACCGGGGCACTGTGGGACACTTTTGGTCATTCTTGCTTTCCTGTGAAGATACTTAAGAGAAACAAACAAGAAATGCTCTAAAAGAATAACATTAAACATAGACTATAATCATAGAATAGTAATGGATTTCTAACTCAAATGGTTTTGGTGGAATTGAATTTTTCTTGAAAGAAATAACATGTCCCACTGTGCCCCAGTTCCGGGGTACAGTGGGACACTCCATGGGACACAATGGGACATCAACACCCAAGCTGTCATAATCCCTCCCACCAATTAAAAATATAATTTTTCTCAACACCATTGAATTGTTTTACTTCAATCTCATCAGTTTGCAACTGTGAAATTTGCTGTAAGTTGCAGTATTGGACCCCAAACTGGCACAACATTCACAGTCTGGCAAAGGGACTGAGTTGATGAATTTAAACCTGAAATGTAAGGTTGTCCTACAATGCTTCCAATAAACATTATTGTGAGCAGTTGGCTACAATATTGTCCAGCTCCACCTCACTGACTGTGCTCTGAATTTAATACTTTTCAATTACACCACAGTTTGTTAACTCCTCCCCTCTTCTGTAAAAAGAGATAAGATGGAGAACATCTGATACAAGTGTGATAGTGCTGGATCAAGCAGATGATGCACATGTTCTTTTTGCATCAAATATATTTTTCCAACCCTTCAAAATGCATATTTATACAGAAAAGATTTATTTTCCAGTGGATATCCTCTGTATAGATAAGCTTTATCTTACTACTTGTTCAAAGCGTGTGAGTGAATGGCTATATTCATGAAAAACACTGGGGCACAGTGAGACACTGCTTGCAGGATTTAATACAAACAGGGAATATATCCATAACTATATCTACCTTCATCAAAATCTCCTCCATAAAGCTCCATATTTAGAGGAAAAATGTTGTTTGGGGCACACTATGCTACCCAGGACATGGTGGGATGTGTCCCACTGTGCCCCGAAAATGACTGTCCCACTGTGCCCCAGGCCTATCTTCTTTAGATTTAAGAATATAGCTCATGGCACACATAAACTGGTGCTGCAAAACTCATGTCAAAGCTGACATATCTAGTGTGTATTACATAAGTAAAAGAATATACTCCATATCTTTAAAGGTTTAGAGAAGAGGAGGCACATAGGCATTTGATAAAATCTTACTTTGACCCCAAAAAAGGGACAAATAACCACCCAGCTGAAATAAACTAGGGTGTAAACAAGAGTCTAGTACAGAGAAAAGGGGCTTCCCTGTGACTCTTTTTGGTAAGAAGACTGAATGGTTTCCTTTTTATTCTTGGACAGAGGACCCATTGTCCCAATCTGCCCCATGTCCCACTCTGCCCCGGTCTCCCTTACCATTTTATTCTGACATAGTCCAAAGGACCAGCATCAAAATACATCAGTGATAGGTATAAATGGGTCATTTGGCATGATCCTTTCTAAGTTGTCCAAGCTAATTGCATAGAAACTCGAATTAAGACTCAAGTGTTGGCAGATCACCCATTGAATTTGGGCCTAAACAATACACCTCATTCAACTTTGGCGTTTATGAACACATCTCTGTTTTGCAGTAACCTATCAGGAAACCCATGGAGGTGTGACTGTGTCCTTGGAGCTCTGGTCTCATGGACCCGCCAGGGCACTCGACAGTTGCTCGACCAGGGTCAAACAAAGTGTTCAGCGCCAAATACTTTGAGCAACTCCCCCTGGACTAGCCTCAACCCTGCACAATTACCCTGTGGTATGTAGTATCATTTTATATACTTTATAGAGAATATTGGAATCATGAATGACACATTGTCAGTTATCATGATGATTAAACCATTTTTATGTATTTTAAAATTTAACATCTGTCAATGTATACCAATCCGGACGAAGCAAGTAGCTAGCCTTGGGTGCATTAGTGCTGATAAGGCAGATATTGTGCGATTTTCTAACCCATATTTTTGAAACAGCATCTTTATAATTATATTAATGCAGCACTGACTGTGGACCATCCAACCAAAGACCCTAGCTATACCAAGCATGTTTGAATAGTCACTGTATGGTAAAGATATGGTGTAAATTTAGGGGACAAAAGGATTAGGTTTAAGGAACCTTTATAAATGTCTGTTTGTGTTTCAGAACTTTGAAGTATACCATTTCTTTTCATCTCCAGATCCAGTTCAATTCATGTCATGTTTCCATGATGACCAAAACGGAGTTTCCAAGCCAGTCTTCCTCCAGCAATCCATTGCCTCAGCAGCAAATGACATTAAGGCATGTGACCTTGCCTGTGTCTCCAGGGGCCTAGCCTATGGAGTCTTCCAACAGGATGGCTTATGCCTCTGTGGGGTTGATGTCACAACTTCATCTCCGAGCTGCTCCTGCCCAGCCAGCAGGTCATCCTTCCCAGCTATTGGATCTACCTTATGTTCCAAGACTTATGTCACCGGTGCCTTCCAAGCCCACTTTGGCTTACTCCTAGCCCACACAAAACCAACTCTTTCCCAATCAAATGCCCGCTTTGGACTTACTAGGGCAATAACCAACTTCTCCACAGTCTGGGATTTTGGTGATGGTACAGAGAAGGTCACCAAATTTTCTCTTGATTTGGACCCGCTTTTGCACAACTACCCGCTCGCCGGTATCTATACCGTAAGTGTGGAAGTTCCAGGATCTGAAGTTCTCCAGTGGCCTCTTGCTGTACAGGATCCTTTAGGTCCGGCTCGATGTGAAGTCCGGAACTCGCCCAGCCCACCAGGCTCACCAATCTATGCAAATGTAGATGAAAACCTAGACCTGGTATGCAAGGTGGACTGGGGCACAGATGTTGGTGTTCGCTGGAGTAAATTCGACTCACAAGGCAATCAAGTCTTTGGTGAGTTATCCCATTTCTTCTTTCTCACTCCATGATGATCATTCAACAACATAGTAGGACTTTCTCTGTCCAACTAGACAAAACTGAAATGTATATTTTAGTTGCTTGTTCCTCTGAGAAGTGGATTACAAAGAATTTTAAATGAATGAAGAAAAAAGTATTTTCATGCATACTATTGCAGACCACCTATATTTTCAGGCAAAAGCTGTTCATTCGGCTGGTATCAACACTGGGTCCACACATGCATCAGACCAACAACACTCCAACATCCCACCAATTTCACTGCTGCTACTGCTTTGTGTGCAGAAGAGAAAGCCAAACTTTTTTATTTCAACTCCTATAATGAGATGAACAAAATGAAAGACTTACTTTCTAAAGGTGAGTAGATTTATTTTCAAGCAATAAATACATGTATTGGTATTTCAGTCATACTGACATCATGAGTGAAAGGAGAACAAAATTCCAACAACAGTAATTTTGGTTGTATTCAAACATCAAAACTCATATGATGAAAAGATGTTGCCATGTAGCCAATGTATAAGCAATGAGTAGAATTCTGAGAAAGGCTCTAAAGAACACATGGGACTTGAAGATTAACAGTTTAGCAGTTTTCTATGAATTAAAATGCATGAAGATAAATGCATTTATCTATTTTCTAACTAAATATTGCAGAGCTTGCAGCAGGAAATGTGCTGCTGATTGGTGCACAGAAGGTAGACAATGTGACATACAATTGGAGCAGGAACCAAAAGGAGACATTTTTCAACTCCTCCATGGTGGACCAAAGTGAAGTGGGAGACTGTATAGGACTGTCAGCAAATGGCCTGGTTGGATTAAAGTGTTCAGAGGTGCACAGCTTTGTGTGCCAGAAAGGTATGATTGAGTATATTTTGTATCAATAGCTCTAAAAGGTTATTAAAAAAACTTTAAAAACCTTTCAATCATCAGAATCTATAATTATAGCTCTAGCAGAATGTAGATGATAGAGGGTCCACCAGCATTGTTTGCCAATAAGACACATAAATACTATAGTTAGATTAGGGGTATACAATATATAAAGAAAATATGATGAATCCAGTTACTCCCTCAGTAAAAGGCTAATCTTTCCCGAATTATGGGGTTGGGTCATATATGGGGTAGGTTCACTTGGTTTCAAAATGGTTTCAGTGGTGCTTAGAGTTTTGTCTGCGATGTAAACAAAATCCTAAGAGGAGTACTTACATGATTTTGCTAAGATAGTGTAAGATCTTGACTTGATTTAAGTAACCTGATTATTTCAGTTATATATTTAACTGCTTAAGGTATCTCACCTAGGCATTTACATTTAGCAAGTCAAGGTGTTTTCTTTTATTCAACTTATTATTTTTGATTATTTCAATTATTTCTTATATTCATATCCTTGTGCTGTATTCATTTATGCAATTATAAAATTCAATGAATTCATAATCTAGAGACAGTCCGGAGGGATCATAACTAGACCAGTAGACCTTACAATCCTGTTGTACAACCTGAATGGTAAAACTTGTAGTGTCTTTGTTAATGTCTGACCCAGGAGCCATAGGTATAACATTGCATGACGTCTTCTGTATATTTTTGTATATATATTTATAAACAATTAGTCATATACAGCTGGCAAACCTTTGTCTAGTAGATATTGCAATACACATTAAAGTGTATATTTTATGCTATAATATTTACATAAGTAGGATTTGGCAAACCAATAGAGGCAACTTTCCATCTCTGTTGCCTAAACTTCAAGGCTTTAGCCTAAAGGTCTTGTTCATTAGAAGAGGTACAATTATATTACTTACGTTAGATTCTTAGATCCTGTACATTGTAGGAAAAAGCTTTTTTACAAACACCATGTATAAAATGTAAATGAGAAGTAGGATGCTAACACTGATTACTAATAGGGTACTTGGAATAAAAAAATGAATGGGTGGTAGGCTCGTTCAATAATCATTGTGAATACTGCTCCAAATCTTTTTGGAAATTATTAGAATTATAAATGGAGGCAAGTAGGCATTGGGCACAAATGGGAGTTTATTTTAACTGAGTTTTGAATATTCATTGGACATTATTCTTAGAAAAGGCTTGAAAAGGCTATTTCAGAAAAGAATGTCTAATGTTGATCCTATTCTTGGAGATGAGCAACCAAAGACAAATAGTCACTATGGACACATTGAATGGACTGAATGATGTGAAAATATGCACAGTAAGAATATCAAACTTATTCTCGGAGGACCTCTTCTACTTGGTTACACCATATTCCTTGTTGGTTTTCTGCATGTTTAGGGTCCGCAAAACGTAAGTATGCGGGGAGAATGATGCAATTTACACAGGGAGAATCATTTGACGTTACCTATAATCGATCCCCTCTGTGTGTTGGAAAAGAGAAGTATCAAGGGGAAAAGGGCATCTGACAATGCCATGTTCTGAAATTCAAATTGCCTTATACACTCAATTCTCAATGGACTTCTATGATTTGTCAACTTGCAAGTACATCAAAAGAATTACTGGCTATTTCACCAATAACTGTCTGCCCAATCCTTCAGAAGTCTAGGAGAATAGAGGCAACTGTTGATGAAAATTACATGTGAACGTCAAATTGATTGCTCCCTGTTCTGTCATGAGAGATGAATACTTGATGAGATGTGATGCTTGTTTTAAACTCTACTTACATTATTCTGACAGTCATGGCGCAATGATTGAGACAGATAGAGATGTTTTTTGTGACAGTTGTTTTTTGGGACAGGGTGTAGCACAGCCAACCGCGTTAGAAGTTCCTGTTGTAACTAATTGCATATGAATTTCAGCTGCATTTATTGACATCTTTACCACCATATCATCCAAATTTATTTTGTAAACCACACCTATATTTTGTGGTGGGCAGCCACTATTTTATGCAAAACCAGAATTTTGTAAACTTGTGTTCCAGGATTTCACATTCTTTTTATTTTGCACAATAATATCCTTATGTTTGAGGAAGTAATTTTGATCATTTATTGATTTTGATTTTTAACTGGTTTGAATTATACAGAGGTTGGTGTCGGTCTTGCCTATTGAGGCATAGCCTTTATTTTGATGATACAATTTCAAATAGCGAAATGATCTCTGGCCAAATGTGGTAGCTGGGAAAAGGTTAACATTGATATTGCTTATTAACAGGTTGATAGTAGTAATAGGCTTAGTAGGCTTACTAGAACATCATGGTAAATGGGATTAAATATAGAGTGATGAACCTATCCTGTTACCATTACATTCACCGCTACTTAATGAGGCAACTAATCATTCATAACAGATGGTGGAGGCACAGGTTTAGGACTAGTATATTTCTCCTCCAGGCCATTTCATGGAAACCTGATAACCTAGCATTGCTATGCAATAAATGGCTTCACAATTCAATTTTCATGTATGATTATTCTTTTAATTTTGCACATATTATTTTCCTTTCCTTTGCACAACAGAAGTTAACCCTGTTGATAATCTTTTGTATCTATAAGGAATAATTCAATAACATATATAGCACAAATGGTGATAAATTCATTAAAATGGTATAAATGAAAATGTTTTATAAAACAGAAACCTTCTTTATCTACAGGCCAGGTTTTTTGTGAACACGGTGGGGTTGAATGGAATAAGCGAAGCTGTTTTGTGCCACTTGGTAGTGACTCGCCTCTCAGCCAATCAGATGCTGAGTCTGCCTGTCAGTCAATCAGGGGTCACCTGGCAACAATAGATAGCCAGGCAAAAGATGAGTTCATCAAACAACAGGTCATCAAGAACTTTGGGTGAGCAATTCTTTTCAAATCACTTGTGTCATCACTCTTCAATAGTTTGTAATTAGTGATGATAGATTATCTTCTTTCTTTTGTCACCTTTGGCCTAATAAGAACTATCTTCTATACAATTTCACTCCGGTGCATCGCATATTGGTAGTAATAGATTATCTCATATTTAACATTTTGTCACCTATGATGGCCTAATAAGAATAATACCATTTCACTATGTAGAGTGTATAACATATATTCTATGTCCATCCATAATTTTTACTTTATTTCACAGATCACCATCAGTATGGCTCGGCTTAAATGACCACCATGTCCCTCATTACTACATATGGCCCAGTGGCTCATCTTTGGACACCCACAGACCTTGGGCTGCAGGCTCTCCTGTGTCATCATCCCCTAGTGCCAAAATGTGTGTTGCCATGGTAACCAGTGGTAGTACATCCTCTTGGATAAGCACCAAATGTACTGAGAAGATGGCTTACATGTGTGAATACCCCACAGAAGGTAAGATTATGTCCTAGTATAATAAATCTTAGATGTTATATTGTTCTTTCGCATTAAGCTGCATGTTTCAGACGCACTTCTTTTCTGACCAATATCCCTTTACACCGACCAACATACCTCGGGTTTTAGGCAATCACATGTGTAAGATGCACCATGATAGAATCCTGTAAAATATATACAGGACCTGATTTTAGGACCAATTTACTTTACCTAATAAGAAATTGTCTTGTCTCTGAGAAGTGCCCAGATAGGTTTGAGACAATCCTGTAAGGTAGGCATCCTCACATTAGCTGCACCTTATACACAAGGAACTAAAGTAGTTCACATACTATGCCCACAATACACGAGTTCCAAGTTACCCCATCATGCCCCTGAATCCGGGGATATGACCTCCAGGTGGTGCTGACTGGGATGTCATGGTGGGTGCACTCAGAGGCAGGGCAGATGGGTGGAGTGGTCACCCCCAGCTCACCCGGGAGGCAGGGAGGGGGCAGCGGGACACAGACCATGCACTCATGGTCTGCTCGATGTGGGTCAGTGTGTGTACCATATAAGTAAGGATAACTTTCATTTGATTAAATTTTTTAAGATAATTTTAAATACAGGTGCAAAGGGGTGCATCCTCTACATACCCATAATTTTTGTAGCCATAACTGATAAAACTAAGCCTTCAAACAGGGGGTTATAGAAAGCTCCCATTGACTTAAGCATAGTGTCTCATTGAGGGAAACCCACCCTGGTCCTGCTGTACTGCTGGCATACCAGCTCACATGTGTGCGTGAGGGGTTACTCGGATGTTGTGTATTCAGAGAACCACCTCTTTATGGAGGACCAGGTGAAGAAGAAAGGTGAATGGATTGCAACTGAATGGGTGGATAGTGAATCATGAGTAGTATTTTCCAGACAACATATATCTATGTTATATTTTTTACCTTTGTTGTAGAGCTAGTGCCACAGGTTCAAAACTTCCTCGCCGGTCCGGGGAAACTCACAGTACCAAATCCGACTGTGACAAATCTAACACCAACATCAGAAAATATCACCACCATGACAGAACTCTTACTTATACCTGGTATGTATACAACAAATACTGAAGAGCTCAACCTAACAACCTACTGATATCCAATGATTGAAATAAGCAATCAAATAACAGTTACTCAACTGATACATTGTGCATTAAGTTTGGTGACAGAGGCTACGAATCATGGGAGCTGTAACATAGCTACTTTGAAAACCTTACTCTGTTACTTAACAATCTGCACAAAACAACTGTATGATTATTGTAAACCTGGATGTTTTTATTTGCTTTACAGGTTTCTGGTTTCAACATGCGGGGCGAGTACAATCATTCCGGTTTAGTACCCTAGCATCAACTGCTACAGCAAAATTCCGCCTACAGCTGTACCGGCCAGTCTGTGACCAATACCTTGTTCCACCAGGTAAGATAGAATTGGTATTACCTTCAGCTATAGCCTCTCCAGCAACACTGATGGCACAAGTAGTTTCAGGCTATGGACTTTTGAAGAAATTGAAAATGATATGATTATTTCAAGAGAAGAGATTAAATGTAAAGCAACGTGCCAATGAGTTCTCTTATTATCGTTGTTTGACTTTTTAATGTATAATAATATCATGGGTCTGCAGTGAAATTATATGTGTAATGAATTTGGATTTGCCTTCTTTAAACACATATGGTAACTTGTAGCCTTTATTAAACTCTTGCTGTAGACGTATAATTATGTTGCTGTTAGCATCATGATCTTCAACTCACTAATAATCTAGCTGAAAGCCTAATATGTACAGGATCTAAGCAGAGTTTATTGTATTATTTCCTATAGGTTGCATCAAACTTCCCAGTCCATTTGCCTCCTGCACATCTACTGAGATAACATGTACAACCACCCCGCCAAGCTGCACACAAGGAGAGCAGTTCTGTCCACTCGTCAACAAGTGCCTTCCGCTCCTAGATAACTGTACGTGTGCAGCTCTAGATACCTCAGTAGCAGTCGGTTGTTCAAATACACAATACACATCCTATGGACAGATGACAAGTCAGGCCTTAAACTCAGATTCATATCGATTTAACGGAGACATGCCAAATTTCAAGCTTATCGGTGAGGTAGAAGTTTGCCCGAACTCATCCGAAAAGGGACTTTTCAACATTGATGCATCTGGTATTGAGGTAGAACCAAATGATATCATCGGCGTCCAATTTATCACTGGAGATTACAAACTTCTATGTGAGTCTACGACATCTGACATGGATACTGCAAATTACATACAGAGTGTCCTGAGTTTGACGCTGCCAAAAGATCCTGTAATGGAGAAGGTGAATGCCAATGGTGCTATCTGGTTGGACTCGATGGTATGCAATATTCAGGCCATGTACACTACAGCGACTGAAGTCATCCCACCGAATAACCTTGTTGTTAAATCAGTACTCTCCGTTGGTGTTAGCCATTACACGATAGCATTAGATGGTCATGCTGGTGGATATTCTGCTTATGATACAGTTGTGAACCTACAAAAAGCAGTTAGTAGTATAACCATGGCAAATCCGGACCCAAAATGGGGGAGCGGTGGAACAAAATTGGCAGTCGTTGAGGCGCACACTTCGGAAGACTTTCTGTGGTATATCACTCGAGGAACTGATCCCTCTGCAAACTGGACAATCTCAAACAGCTCTCCAACATTCTCCAACAAATGCCCATCCTCACTGAACAGCTTGATTGATGCATGTGCCAAAAACTATCAGTTTCTTAGCCATAGATTCACAGCTGGACAGCCAGGCAACCATACAACAGTATCCGTAAATGTTTGGAACAAGATAAGCAGTCGGAGTCTTGCAGTAGAGATATTGGCACAGGAAAGAATCAATGGCATTCAATTGAATAGTATCCCCATAACAGAGTATGGGTTTAATAAAGTCATACCAATCACTAGCAACCTTGCATCAGGTAGTGATGTCAATTACAAGTGGGACTTTGGTGATGGTGCAACAGCTAGAAATACGAAAGCAAATGTGACGCATGTCTACAGTGGACCAGGGATCTATACCATTGATTTAGAAGCATCAAACTACTTGAACTCCAAATCTACTAGTATTATCTTCAAGCTTGTCACCAAGGCACACGTCCAAAATTTGGCAATTCAAGCGAATAGTGAGGTTGATAATGTGTCTGAATTCCCAATCGCTATAACGGCAACAATTGTTCCAAAATGCTCAGTTACCGTACACATAGATTACGGAGATGGGTCTTCTGATACGATAACAGAACCAGAGATCCAGGCTACCAATACTTTGAACATACAGGGAAAACACAAGTATAACTTGGGAAATACCTACACCATAAAAGTGTATGTCATTGATAATCTCTACTGGGATCAAGCCACATCCATTGTGTCTTTAAATGGACAAACCTATGTCAGCTATGCCGAACACAATGTGCAGGCATTCACAGTGTTATCTGGTCTTGTAGTCTCATCGACTCCTGACTGCCATGCGACTAATACACAGGTCCCCTTCTCTGTATCCTTCCCAACTGGCTACAGCAAGAGTTCGTATACATTTGATTGGGATTTTGGGGATGGTAGTCAGGAAGTCTCACAACTTGAACTTGATTCTCCAAAACATAGCTTTTCAAGCCATGGAACATACACTATTGAGTTAAATATCAAGAACAGTGACACAAAAGCATCAGCCACCTACAAGAAATGCATTGAGGAACCTATTTCTGGCTTAGCACTGGCTCCAACACCAAGATCAACATTAGCTATATCCCGTGGCCAGAGTGCATCAACTCAATATTCTGTTTCAGTCACAAAAGGCAGTGATTTGCAGTACCGATGGGAATACGACGGCAAAGGTTCCCAGGAAAGCCCAAATGTCTTTAAATCTGTATTCAGAGCTCATGGTAAATATGATGTTAAACTTGTTGTGTCCAATCATATAAGCAGTGAAGAGAAAACCACTAGAGTCACTGTAGAGGAGATCATTACGAAGCTTAATATCACTCACGATGGCCTTGCACAAGACTACTTCATCGTAAATGAGCCTTATGAATTCCAAGCCAGCAGTGCCACAGGAAGTAATATAGCGATAAGTTGGGATATATCAAATTCTGTGGGGCAGCAGCCAGTAACATCAAGCCAAAGCAAGGTTCAGATGTCATGGTCAAGTGATGGACTTTACAGTGTTTCTGTCAGATTCAGCAATTTGGTAGGACAGGAGACAAGGGCAATAACTGCCAAACTAGAAAAGCGAATCACTTCAGTCAGTCTGACAGCATCTGATGACACCGAGGTTAACAAGACTTTGACACTGACCGCACAAGCGCATGGGGGAATCGATGAGAAGACAATGCAATATGTATGGACCTTGTGCATTACAGGTGATAGTGCATGCACAACACTATCCAGTAAGACAAGGACCCTCACTACAACTCCAGCAAAAGCAGGAATCTACAAGTACTCTGTCACTGCTTCCAACCATGTGAGTTCAGTCAAGCAAGGTAAGACCCTTCAGGTCTGGAGTAAGCTTGCTGGCCTGAAAATTGAGGAAGATCCACACAATATAATCCTGGATTATGCGATAAAGCATAAAGACATAACATTCAGAGCGACTGTTAAAGAAGGCATGGGTGATTATTCTTGGGATCTGACCGGTGTTGGTGTAACGATTAAGGGCACTGGGGAGGAATTCACTGTGAACCTGACTGCAGAAAGTATCTATACACTGACATTGACTGCAACTAATCCCATAAACACTATCACTGATCAATACCAGTTCCGTGTTCAAGAGGCAATTACAGGCCTTCAAATACTAGCCCTCTTAGGAGACATAGCATACATTGATGAAGCCTTGCCCTTCAGGGTAGCACATAGCACTGGTAGCTACCCAGGATATACATGGCAAATAACCCTGCCAAATGGCAATACACAATCACTAACTAGGATAAGTAAAACAGATGTTTCCCATGTGTTCAACACCAAGGGAATTTACACACTTTCTGTAACTGCTAAAAACAAAGTAACGACAGTTGAGGTGACATTGCGCGTGCAAATCAGAGACCCCGATCTCAGATACAACATCACAATCGACTATGAAAGTAGGCCATACATTCACCAATATATCCCAATAACGTGTGACATTGAGGGTGATAACAAACCTGTTACTCACACATTGTGGAGAATATTTGACCAGTTCCCTCCCGTTGAAGAAGCCAATCCAACTATTACCCATAACTTTACGGAGAGGGCAGAGTACATCATTGAAGCTAGACTCACAGTTGACTCGACATTAGTTGTAATCCGTTACACTGTGTATGTCCAAGGAAAGCTCCCACCTGTAACACTGACATTAGATAAGAATATTCTGGCAGTAAATGGAACAGTTAGATTTGAAGCCAATGTGGAGAATTTTGTGGATGCTCTTGAGTATCGATGGCATATTGGAACAGAGCCAAAAGTTATTACAAAAGATAAGGTGCTCGTAAGGAAATTCCCCTATGCCGCACGGATACGTGTGCAGGTATTTGCCGAAAACAAGGTCAGCTTTAGTGAAGATAATGTGGAACTTATCATAGAATTTCCTATTGAGGATGTGGGGATTGAAACTCTTTATTACAACACAACACAAAATACCCAACTCAGTGCAGAGATTAAACAGGGAACTGATGTCTCTTACACTTGGAGTATATCTCCCAACATTCCACATATGTACACAGGTCAACATATTACCGCAACCTTTCCTAGTAAAGAAAACACTGGCGTTGGCACATATTCGGTGACCATTAAGGCTTCAAACCTGGTGAGCGAGAAGACGGTTACCATTGACATATATGTTCAGGATCCTATTTCTGATCTAAAATTCATGAATGCCCCATCAGAGGTGTATGTTGGCCAGGTTGTGGTGTTCCGTGCTGAGGCCATTGGAACTGATCTATACTACAAATGGGTCCTTAACAATGTCACCCTTAATGGAATGAGCTTTGACAGGAAAGACTCACCAGAAAACTTTTTCCAGAAGAATTTCACAAACCAGGGCATCATCTATGTTTTGACAGTCACAGCATACAACAATGTATCCTCAAAATCTATCTACCAGTTTATCACTGCATATGTCATTCGATGTGACCCGATGAAGCTGACTGCCATCGGAGGCAATCATAGGACAGAAAACCGATCAAAGTCAGTGAGCCTGGAAGTAAATGTAGAGACTGATTGTACACGTTATCCCATACTGTACAGCTGGAAATTCTACCGTCAAAGCAATCCATCCCATCTGGTCGATCTCAATGTTACCCAACCCCAGCTTATTATGCCACCGCGCTACCTGAATTATGGCAGCTATTGCATTATATTCACAGCTTGGTACGAGCGAACACCAGTCATCATCAGTACCCGATTCAATGTCACCATAACATATTCAGAACTGGTAGCCAGAATTGCTGGTGGAAGTGAAAGATATTTGTCATCTAATAATCCAATATCAATATCTGGAAAAGATTCTTATGATCCAGATCTTCCCACCAAGACCCACTCTGGAATCAGTTACTACTGGACCTTTGCATCTGCTGTAAGTGCTAATTTCAATCATAATGAGTTGATTCTATCTAATTCATGTTAATTAAGCAATATCTAGCCTTTGTATATGTGGACATATGCACTGCCCTGTCACATACATTGTGATATCAAACTTGATAGTTCCCTAGTCTATGCATTGTGTGGGGTTATGTGGATCCTAAAAGTTATAAATGTCAGCAAAACGCTCCTAAACGCTGAATTCAATGGAGCAGATATCTATATGCATTATTTGTAAATTTCTACTGTTTTGTTGTATCATATTATTAAATGATAATACTTTATCACTCTTTTTTCATCATTTTAGGCATGTGCTTCAATAAGTCCCAAAACTACTTCTGAGGTCGTCATACCTGCAGGAACATTCAAGAGTGATTGCAGCTATGACGTCACACTAAGGGTTTCCAAGAATGGTCGAAATGATGCCTTGGCAACACAAAGGGTAATGCATCTAAGAGTGGTTACATCCTGTCTTTACTGATCGATAAGGCTGCATAGATTATGATTAAGACCCTATTATTCTCCAACATGTAGGCCTACCAAAATCATGAACAGTACTGTTGGGATGAGGCAAATGTTTTTCTCCTTGATTGCTCATATTTATATCCTAATATCCACTCTCAAATAAGTTTTCCAATTCCATTGTTCATCGACTAGGCATATTTGTCCTACAAAACCTCTGCAAATTGGTCTTTTATGACCCAGCAACCTCATTGGTATTCTAGGGTAAATCTAGTTTGCTGCTTCCACAACTCTGTATCACAAAAGCTCAGTCTGCAACAGACCCTGCATTCTAGGGTATAACCAAAGCTCTTGATTGCAACAGATCACAGTTATCTGGTGCACACAATGAATAATTAGATAAACCTCATGACTAATGGTAAATTCTTGTTCCTGGCAGATTGTCACCACATCCAAGGACGTCCCAGAAGTAGCAATCAGGTGCAGGTCATGTGATGCCAGTGACCAGTTCGAATACTTCAGTAATGGCCTACCAATAAAGCTTTCCGGTTCCTGCTCGAACTGCGCTGGCAACAGAGTGAGTTTCAAATGGACTGTGACGAGGAGTGATGGTTTAAATATTGACCTAAACTCAGATATATCTACCACCAGAGGCAACCAGGCCAATATTGTGATACGACAGGTCAGTTTCAGTAACAACTACTCCTACACCCTCCGGCTCGATGTCAAGGATAGGGACACCTTTACATTTGATGGATATGCAAAGCGTACTATGCTTCCCAAACAGCCTCCAGCAGGAGGGCAGTGCTATGTTGAAAACACAAATAATACAGTGATAGCATCCGAGGAGACTTTGGATATAGCATGTAAGGACTGGATAGACCCTGATGACAGAACAAACACTATCTTTCTATACCAGGTGGGTGAACCTTTTATCATTGTGGCCTCTATTAGCACCCTTCTGCATATTGATTTCAACAGAAATTAATCCTCAATTTGAAAAAAGGAGGCTGTATAAAGCAGCAGAGGTTCTGTGTGGTGTCCCACAAAATATGTGAGCCCTGACTACACAAATGGTTACAAAGCTACACTCACAAATGGCATCTTTATTTCACATTTCCTCCTAGGTTCACATGGTCAGTCTGAAACCTAGCAAAGACAGCTACCTCCTGTACAGTGGTTCTAAGGCTCGAGGGTCCTACAGCGTGGCCCCCTTTGAGGGTCTAGAGGAGGATGTCCTGGTAACTGTCACTGTTATCGACAAGCGCGGCAGCAAAACCTTGGCTCTATTACAGTATGTTTAACTTTCAACCATTTGCCGACCAGCGACATGCATATTATAATATTTTGAGATGATGTTTATTTTACACAAAGGTCAAAGCTAGTCAAAAGGTTTCTACCACATCAAAACACAAAGAAGGACAACACCTACTTTTTTTTAATAGGTCAAGTTTCGTTATGTGCATTGATATGAAATACAATATTACGATTAGAAATAACTGTACACCCACTGATTATTAATACATGTGTGTTGAATCTCTTTTTATGGGTTTGAATAGGTCCAGCTCCACAGCTGGATTATTCGAGATTGATAAATTGATAACTGTTAATGTTCCTTAATATTCAGCCCCAGCATAAGTTAAACTGCTTTATTTTCCTTGCAGACAAGTCCGATTGATAGTTCGGGGTAATGGACAAGATCTTCTGAAAAAATTAAACGAAGTGTTCCCTGTGCTATTCCTACATCAGACTCCAAAGGTAGAAACTGAGGTTTTCTTGATCATTGAATTCAGGGCTCCAGTGGAGTTTTAGTGGATTCAGTAGAAAGCAGCACCCAGAATCCCTTAGTCTTCTATTCTACTCATATTTCACATCATTTCTTACAAAATTCCCCAGTAAAACTGATCTAAAATGTAAGTGCGTTGGCATAAAAAAAAGAGAACAATAGAATCAAAAGACAAGAGTATCAGTCTGGTGGAGCTCGCATGTGTGGTTTCCTCTTAAGTGATACTTCGGTCAGCTCTAATGCCAAATAGTCCTACTATTGTCAAATTGGTTTAAAAGAAACTTTTGAGCAAATTTTGATATCAGACTTCTGAGGGTCAAAAATTGGACAAATTTGTGGTTCCAACATTGATGGCTACAATTCACATAACAATGACCAACACTCCTTTCAGCTGAAGCTCCCATATAAGAAATGCTAAAATAACAAAATAATACCCAAAAGTAATTATGTATACAGATGACATTGTAGTCTACATAGATGACCTTTAGAGTTCTAAAAGTGAAACTGAATAGATTTTGATAATCTGATATTTTTAACAACAGGAGCTTCTGCAATTCTCCATCGCCTTGACCAAACAGTTGAACACTGTCTTCAGTGGTAGCTCAAGTGTTGGCAGTAAGGAGGACTGGGACGAGTGGCGCGAAAAGATC
This sequence comes from Acholoe squamosa, assembly GCA_949317995.1. NCBI lineage: Eukaryota > Metazoa > Annelida > Polychaeta > Phyllodocida > Polynoidae > Acholoe > Acholoe squamosa. The sequence goes on from OX439040.1 coordinate 20,432,870, forward strand.
ATCCAGGCTCTCAAAACCACAAACTTTGCTCAGACCCTAGAAGACATGCAACAGCTGGGTTACCTCCTAAAACACCTTACTGTAAGTATGGCCAAAAGGATGGGGTAAGGGGTTGGATAAGCACTGGTTATATCAGGTTAGCTCTGTTCACTTCCATATACTTTCAATATATTGCTAAGAAATTTCTGCCTGTCAGCCTCTCTTACCCAATAGTCTCACACTAGAACTCATGAATCTACAGAGATATCATATCTCACAGTGGTGGGGACAATAGGAGTTTAGAATGCAATAGCATGATTAATTTTGTAAGAGTATTGAACAAATGTTCAGCTTTTAGCTAATGACTGTATTCAATTTGTTAATTCCAGAATATAACAATAGGTGTACCAAACAACAGCGCTACCTATCAGGCACTTCTAGAACTGGTGGGTAACATGGTCTCATGGATGAATACTGAAGTAACTTCTGCAACAAACAATGAAGATATAGTTCCAGACAGTATCCTTGATGTAATAAGTAATGTCATCAGTGGCCTGAAAGCCTCTGAGGATTCCCAACCAAATAACTCAACAACAACCACACCTACAGACTGGAAACTTGGCATGACCGAGAGCTTTGTTGAGTCAATCGCATCAGTCACCGTTGCCTTTTCCCGAGCCACGCTCCCCGGTGAAGACCCGTTCAGTTATGCAAATAACATGGGTATGGCAATATCTGGACAACAAGTGCTTTCTGACCAGATCCAGACAGAAATTGTGTTTGATGGTTGTGTGGTGAAAATCCCTGGTGATCTTTTATTGCACCTTGGTATTCCTAAAGATGAACCTGTTTTTCAAATGGTAATGGCTATGTCATCTAATCCTCTACAAGCGGGGAAGAAGGCAAGTAACAATGATGTCACCTCTAAGGTTCTCGGTCTTCATTTCAAGTACAATAATGGCACAGATATCAATGTCAGCAACCTTGATGATGAACATCTCATCCAGATGACCATGCCACGTAGTGAGGAGAACACCATCAATCAGCCATCTGCTGGAAACATCTCCTCGGTGTTCAACCCAAATGCAGCATTTAAGACTTCCCTGAACACATCCAACTTTGCTTTAGGTGGCTTGAACATTGAGGTTGTGGGCAATGTAATACCAAATGATAATGAGACCAGTGAAGATGTCAGCAACAAGTTGCGTCTTGTTGCCTATCTTGGATACGGTTTTGAACCAAGCTGGTATCTGTTCAACAAAACACTGACCATCACCTCAAACTCCACAAGCCACACAGACTATACATTCTTCACGTATGTGTTGTATAATCCTCATATTATATATCCCTAAATCACTTCATATTCATAAATGACCCAGTTTCCAGTGAAGAACTAGACCTATATACTGGCGAAAGATTTGTATATAACTTTCCTATTATAGCTTGCTCATGCCAAGTAATGTATCTGTTGTGGTAAAATCTTCAAACCTCTTCAAAGTATGGATTTGAATATTAAAAATAATCGTTTTGGTTGTCTTGGATCTTTACCTTTATCTGTCATCTCTCCTCTTTTCAGGACAATCAACAAAAACACAGCTAGCACAATCTATGTGAGTGTCATTAACAATGACCCGGACCATCAAGTTAACGTGATCGTGCAAAGTTATGAGATGCAGTGCCAGTACTATTCCTTTGCACAAAGTGCATGGAGTACCTCAGGCTGTGACCCGACAAGCGCCTCAAACAGATCTTATACCAACTGCCACTGCAACCATCTCACAATCTTTGGGGCATCCTCGGTTGTATCACCCGGCGACATTGACTTCTCAGACCTGACGGTCAGTACATATATATAAGTACATAGTGGTCGAGTTTCTAACCGTATATGCCTACATTTCTATATTGTATAATTTTACAATTAGTTTGAGAATGGGTCTTTTAAGTGGTTAACATCACAGCAAACGTGATAGTTCTGGCGTTGGGAGGTAAAACGTACAATTATGTATATAATCTGTGTCACATGCATACAGTCCTTCTGTTGTAAGGGATATAACCCTTCATAGAAGTATTACCTATCCCTTTTCGGGCCTTTCTCAGATAATTAGTTCCTTTTAGCTATAGGTGCTTATTACATGAAATAATTATGGTATAGAACATATTTCATGTACAGGATTAGATTCATGGAATGCTGGCAATGTAGCTCTGTGTCAGCAGATTAGCTGTGGTGTATGTATACGTGAGTAAATCAAATATCATCACTCACATTTCATTCCTTTTACAGCGTTTGGACCTTGCTGACAACCCAGTCGCACTCATCCTGGTGGCAGTGATAGCTGGGGTCTTCATCGTGGTAGTGTTTTGGGCCAGGCAATATGACCTGCAGGACCTTCACAATATCAGCATCGTCCCATTATGTGGACGCGATGGGCTCTACAAATATGAGGTTGTTGTCATCACTGGTCGTAAGCGAGGAGCAGGTAAGGCTCTTGACTCATCATATGCCTTTGTCCATGAAATCTAGACTGAATGAGCCAATGATTTATTAATGGTCTTGCTATTTTATATTAAGTGCTGTAAGTAGGGTGTGAAAGGCTTTTGAGCTAAACTGTCTGGGAAGGTCTGTGGTCATGTGATGTATAGTGGTCCTTAGCAATAATGGGGTACACCTCTGGCCTGATTTCTACCCAAATATGATATACTTATCCAGATTCCTCTATTTGCATTTTGTCTAAGAACAGCAGCCCAGCAATAAAAGCAGTGGTAATTGCTTTGGATTCTGACCTATAATGCCTTTGTCTGTAGAGTCCCTTTTTAGCCCACATCTGGTCTTTGATAATTTTCTCTCAATAACAAAATAAACAACTACACATGTATGAAAAGAGGATATAACTTTTTCTTAACAAAACAGTCTAACCTTCAAATACTACCAACAGGTACCTCAGCACATGTGGGAATCAAGCTGTACGGTGATGAGAGCAAATCAGGAGCAAGGCATCTATACCGACTGGGTGCTTTCCAACGCAACTCGGAGGACTCATTCTTGGTGGCTACTCAGGTACCACTGGGGATCATTCATAAGGTTCACATATGGCATGATAATACTGGTAAGCATCCCTCCTGGTACGTAAAGCGAGTCGTGATCAGAGACCTGCAGACCAACAAAAAGACCTACTTCCTCATTGATGACTGGTTATCACTTACTATGGAGAAGGGTTCACTGGACAAGCAAGTCTTTTCTGCAAGTAAGTATGAATTTTCTGTGGGGGAAAACATAATTGCAATACAAGTACATGTATATTGATTGAAATACAATTTTATCGATATTGGCTGAGGTATAATGCACTTCAAGCCATTGGGCCTTGATGATGTAGGTACTGCCAAAGTAGTTTTAGCTGTCAGCTTAATAATTTCTTACTGTATGTTTCAGGTCAAGAGCAGCTCTCAAACTTTGGCACTGTGTTCCACTCGGAGACAAGTCGAGGGTTTGCAGAGCGCCATGTCTGGATGTCAGTATGGGACCGACCTCCACGAAGCCGCTTTACTCGTGTCCAACGAGTTGTGTGCTGTGCCACACTGCTGTACAGTTTCATGTGTGCTAATGTTATGTGGTAGGCATTCTGTTTCTTACACCTACTATAATGATGTGGTTTATCTGAATTTTCAAAAGAGAATAAAATTAATTTTCTTTAAGGGTCAATGGGCTATTGTAATTAAAAGGTAATTTATGTGTACTACTATTCTAGATTTAATCATAAAAATTATCACAATTGCATCTCCTATGTTTAAAAAAACCCTCCCTCTTCTCACTCATAGGTATGGGCTTATCAATAGTAAGGACCGTGTGACTCAAGCCCTTGGGCTTATCTCCATTGGCTGGCAGGATTTCGTCGTTGGCATCTTGGCATCGATTGTGGTCTTCCCAGTCAATTTCTTAATCATCCAGATCTTCAGGTTTACCAAGGTTAAGGTAGGAAGATTTGACTTCACTCTACAATTGCACATTGGTAATGTTTTCTAAGCTATTCTACATTTCATGAGAAATATGTTTGCAGTCTGACAATACTCTGTACTTTTGACTAAATGTGTCTGTTGAAGAAATAGCCTCTACACAATGAGAGCTTCAGTGATTATTGAGTTTCCCTTCTAATGAAATCACTTTATTTGCCATTTCTATCTGTAGTTTTACATCATAGAATCCTTATCCCCATTACAGCTCAATGCCTATGACTATAGTATGAAGCCTGGCACTGCACAAACCATAGAGGTGGAAGCCATGTGTGATATGTCTCAAGCCGGGGACTCTTTCATAGCCTATGACAGGAAGAACTCAGTTGTACCACTCCGCCGAGAGTCCTCATCTGACTCGATCATGGTATGTCTGTCAACTAGTTAAAGATTATCTTATAGTGGATAGGTCCTAATCCCCTATATCAGCCCCTTTAAGTACTAGTATATAAGTGCTAAGGTGAACCCCAGTTGCTATTTCAGACTGCATTTTTGTATGATTTGTCAGGATAATCATAATAATAGTTTAAAGTCAAATAACTGCCCTTTATCGCTGTTATAGTTAAGATTATACTTGTAGATTAGCATAGGATCATCTTTGATGTATTCAAAGTTTTAAACTTTTAGATGTAAAATTATGTTGTCTTTTTTTATGGTTATAATTTGTCAATCTTTGTAGTACAGCTCCTCTTCTAGCTGAGGTAGTTTCCCCTTTCAAACAAGAGATCACTTCACTTTTTTTAGATTTAAGGTACATGTGTATTGACCTTTACATTACATGCTTAAAAACTATACAATAAATAAATTGCTGATAGACTAACAATAGCTGGTCGCCTGTTCAGGTAACTGCCAAAGCCTTGCGCTCTGCGCATCGCGGCCTAGGGAAAACAACTAAAGTTAGGCGGCGAAGTGTACCAAACGTCAAAATAGACTCACCTAGTTCCAGTAATTCCCGCCAGGATGAGAACAAGCAGGTCATTTACATATTCCCTTGATCACATGACTACTTCCTTGGTCATGTGATCCTACTTATATGTGTTGTCTACGTCCCATCTGGTTACGGGAACTGAACGCTTTGCATATTCATTATCCATGTATATTGTGGGTACTGGCTGGATCAGTAACGCTTGATTTATTTATGTACTTTGCCACATATGTTGTATGACACATCCCCTTTGTAAGATGGTTATGGCTTCACTTTGGTTGCATATTACTATTGTTCAGTATTATGGTTTATGTTGTTATTCATAGAAAACTTCGGTATGTATGTTACTCCGGTTGGGTATCTGCGCATCATTGTGAAATCCTACAGTGTATCATTTCTTTAATAACAATAGATTTCACATTTAGCCTTGTATGTACAGATGAAGTACATTGTATACTATGCACTATGTGGAGATGGGACAATGTGTATATAATAACAAGGTTATCGGTACAATAATGTATGTGTCAAATTTCATCGTTTTGGAATATCTATCACTTTTTAGTATCCTTTCATTCTGTCTACTTATACATATTTCTATATTCCTGTTAGCCAGATAGAAAATAAGGCATCAATTTTACTCAATATCATTTGAGAAGAAGATACAGTCTATAATTATAGTAGCACTCTTTCCATTTTCACACATATAGTATTCAACACTGATGAATTAGTAGTTCTTTAGTTACGTATATATACAATCTACAGCATGTGACATTAATGTTATTGGTTGATACTAATAACTATGACCTTATCTCAATGATAGAAAGGCAGAAATAATATTTTGTGATGTAATCTATTTTCTTTCCATTACTTTGAAAATGAATATATGTAATGACTTATCAAACACTTTTTACCCTATCAGTAACTTTTGGTTTCTGAACAAATTATTTGCCATTTAACATCTTGTTATAATGTATTTATTAACTGTCTTTCATCATTATTTTTAATCTATGAATATCGCTAAAAGATCTAGTCTTGGAAACAATGAATTTCTAAATTTTTATTAAATTCTATGCTCCCTACATTTCAGGTGCCAATAGAGTCAAAGAAGTGGTGGTCTTACGACACCATCTTAAAATGGCCCGAGAAGATGCCAAGCGATCCACGGCCTGAATCTGGTATGGCGGGTCCATTGAAGAAGCGATCGGCTCTGAGAAGTATAAATACTCCAAAGGTAAGTTATGTCATAGAAACATTGAACGTAAAATGTACGCATACTTTTAAAATATGTATCAGGGGTTTCTGCTTGAGTCAATTTATGCAGATTTCTCCTTTTGGATTCATTTAGAGTCACTTTGATAGAGCATAACTGCTCCTTCAGTAATGAATAGAGGTATCTGATTCCCCTCACAAGTTTAGATTTTACCTATCTTAGTAGCTGGACATTTATTTTCATACACTTTGTATCTCTCCTTAAGGATATTGAATCTGATGAGTTGATCATTGATGATGATACACTGAGACTTCAGGGAGGTCGTCTGCGGCATGAGAATAATAACAACAAGCGGATACCCATGTACGTATACATGAATTCATTCTCTATATGATGAGTGAGAAACAGTGAAGATCTGAATTAATTATCTTCTTATGCTATACTTATAATTATTTCCTCAACATACCTATGTAGTTTATATATAGGCCTAAGATGTTGAAGTAATGCCCTCCATTCGTATAAAAATATTACCTGTCATTCAAATTTTCATTGGATATTAAATGATAGATAATCTGACAATTGTACTTTACCTTGTGTAGCACTACAACATCTGGAACACTCAGCATCAGCCAAAGCATTGCTGAGATAGAAGAGGATGTCACAACTGAAGAAAACAAACCAGAATGTAGCAAGAAGTATGAGTCAATCCTAATGAGCACACTCCAGGTACCAAGTAGCAGTAGCGGGTATGGGTCCGGTGAGCGCACTGACAGCTGGAGTACCAACAGTGCTCCAACAGACAAGGGAAGTGTCGAAGACAAGAATCAACTGTCCCCAAATGTTGCTGGCGAACCCAAATTGGACTCGGATTCTGGTGAAGTACACCAAGCCTTGATGGAGATCGATACCAATATCAAGGAGAGCAACCTCATAGAACCAAGACTTCTGAACAGGAAGAAATCCTCTATGAATCAAGGCAACACTCCACATGTTGACATCCTTCGTCTTGATGAGTTTGACCCTGAGTATGCCAAGGAGGCATTGGATGGGGACTTGTCAGATTTAGCTCCCCTTGAACCAAAAGGTGGCCTTAAGAAGACAAAGTGAGTTCATGGTTTCACACTTCAATATAATATGGATATCAAAGATGAAAAAGAATTTTAGTTTAGTTCCAAAAGCCCTTTGATATCAATCCTTGAAAGATACAACAATCTGATAACAATGTTGTTTAAGTATTCCTTATAACTATCTTTTTTTTTCAATAGACATCTTGTACTCCCCCTACACTAGGATAAAACCTGTCTCTGTAAAAACAAGAATACCTTTACATAAATTACTTTCTCCTTTAATTTTGGATTGGATCCTGGACATGAGGTATTGTGTAACCACAGACCAATTTATCAATGATTATATGGGGCAGCTGATGTGTACTAACTGACATACTGGATATTTTACTTACCTTCAGAATCTCAATCCATGATTTATTGAATTCCTATATGTCTAGGTCCAAGACACGAGTCAGTAAGCGCTGGGCACAGATTGTTATCCCACCAGAGTATGAGACCTACAAAAACGAACACTTCAAAATCTTTGACCCAGAGGATGACTATGATGCTGTATCGCTAAACCGCAGCAATACCCTGAAGAGTCGAGGGAGTAGTCTCAGTTCTACAACTACCTCCTCCTCAAGTAAATAGATATTTTACAAATTTATGCTTTAATCCAATTTCATTACATAAAGATAAGTATTTCAATTCACTCTATTTATGTTAATGTTTACTTTTTTGTATTGTTACTGTCTTTTTCCTTTTTCCTTGTTATTTGTTCATGGTACTGTTAGTCACACATGATAACTATACATGTACAAATAGTTATGATTATGGAGGAGCCTACACTCTATTTACAAGGGTTTTTGGTCTATAAAGAGAGTTTAAGGTCAGTGCTATTCTGATTCTAAGGTCAGAATTGGACTCTAATAATTGCCAATAGCATTCATATATCCAGTGGCTATGGGATTACAAAACAACACATAAATTGCAATCTGGTATGAAATGGATGTTTTTAATGTACATTTCATAACTTATAAAACTGCATTATATATCACTGCATGAGACTGCAGATTTAAGCAACTTTAAGCAGAACTTAAACATTGCTTAAAGTTGCCTAAATCCGAAGGTTCATGCAGTGATGGCAATCTTACCATGGCCTTTTTACAGGGTTCCACCAGCTGATGCCAAGCACAACAAGTAGTGTCCGTTGGTTGCTTCCCCATTGGTGTATCTACATAGCATACACCCTGTGCTTCCTTGTGTCTGGTATATCCGTCATCATTACCATCCTCTATGGGCATAGCTTTGGGAGAGAGCTGGCCCTAAAATGGCTCCTAGCCTTCTTCATCTCCTTCCTAGATTCAGTCTTCATCCTAGAACCACTGAAGGTGAGGATATTGAAAATGTGTTATTGCAAATAGATGTATTTTAGTATACTACATAAATGTTATCTGTCCTATAAAGGGCATTATCCTTTTTCAGAAGGTGTAAAACACAATATTTTATCTGGAAGTGGTGAAAATTAAATGCTTTTGTTCAGAGGTAAGTAAAAGCAATACTTTCTGCCCAGAAATGGTACAATGACAAGAGCCAATATTCTTACAACATTTTTATGTGATGATAGTGAAAGCATTGTCGGAAATTGTAAAAGTTATACCTTTTGCTCTGCAGGTCTTAGCATTGGCAGTGTTTGTGGCACTTCTCACCAGGGGGCTACAAGAAGAGGATGAGGGTATTGAGACAAGGCCTGTCATCGAGAGTAATGAAAAGATCAAGGTAACTTGATCTTGATAACCTTCACATCTATTTGCTTTTGAACTAGAACCCCTCTAATGTCATATAGTGCTTACTACACTTGCATTTAATAATCATGAGGCATGAATATAGCTGTGATGAATAATAGACCAGGGCTATATTTATACATCATGGCAACTGTACTGTAGCAATTCATCAAAGCAACAAAGGAAAATGAATCATAAAATCAATGGCCTGTCCACCTTGTATGGGTTTTAAAATTTCATTATCATCATAACGTATTCCCAATCTTTTTCTCTTCACAGGATGTCCGCATGAAGCCTATTGGTGGATTTGCCCTGCTGCAAGCTAGAGAAGAAGGCAATAAGGTGCAGAGAATGCACCGTCTCCTGCGTCACTTCTGCGTTTACATGATATTCATATGGGTCGCTTTCTTCATAACATACCGTTCTCACAACACTGCCATCTTCCCTGTCAGCCATGATGTAGAGAATACCTTGCTTGTGCCCACCACCTCCACCGGTACATCATTCAAAGACATCACAAGGTATGAGTTTCTGATCTTATGGGTATCTTTGCTACGATGATCATCGGAATAGCGTACCTATTTTAGGCTGGATGAGCAATGACAATAATTTCTCCATTCAAAGTTTTATCCAGCCAAGAAGCAAAAGCTCATATCTACCCTCAACATTCCCTAAATAGTGAGCACACTAAACATGCTGTCTGATGGCTACCTGTCAAATGTGCCTGATTTGTCCTGGCAAAGTGTCTCAACTTTAACAATATTAGGGGTTGTTACTCAAGATCTGTCATTTGAATTTTTCAATGTGAAGACTCTGTGCCAGGGCTGAGATTGTTGTAAAAGTTGACAAGTTATTTTTTAACTTTATTGCATACTCTTCACTCAGATGACCCTAGCAGTTATTTAGTTGTTTTTTTGTTGATAGTAATAAAAAGTAGACAACAAGCCACATATGTACATGAATGTGTCACTTGGTTACTAGGAACAAAATAATTATCATGCCATCTTATCACAGATCTGAGGATGTTTGGTCATGGATGAATGAGGTGGCAGCTCCAGCCTTATATCCAGATCCGAACTATGAAACCAACACACAGCGCATCCTGCTTGGTCAAGTCAGACTCAGACAGATCAGGAGCCACCAAGGTAACATGGCCACTATTCACAGATAAAGACAAGTCCAAAATGTAGTTTTGACAAGTGTTGGCTCTTTTTAAATGCAATGTTGGGAATTGGTTCCATCAAAACTATATTGATGTGAGTACTGTCAATGCAGAAGCATTCTGCAGTTGACTTCAGTGGAAACAGTTTCATTCATTACAATGTCCATTATTAGTCTATATTTCATGTCATGTGAACTCTCACTCTGATCAAGGAACTTTTGGTTTCTCTATCTTGAAAGATATAGTTATCGAATGGAGCACTCAATTATCGGACCTAGTAAAAGCTTACTTAATGTAGATATCAAATGCTTGGAAAACTTTAAAAATGGATTTAATCATGACAGTAAAAATGATACTATATTTGGCACCTTCCAGTGGTATGTCATGTGAAAGCTGCCCTTACCAGTTTGTCGGCGACAGCCATATTGGACCATGGTTGCTATGGTAACCCAGACTGGCAGGAGGACACAGCTAACTATGAAGAAGGATGGATACCCACTTCCAAAAATGCAACCTGGAGATACTATACTCCTTACCAGGCTCTAGGGTCAGTCAATCACCTTGTTTCTTCACATCGTATTGAGAATTTATTAGATTGAAACTAGATCCACATGATCCATGCGCGATAACAACACCTCGATCTGTATGCCTAGTAACATTGACAATACTAAGTGCTAGAATCAATGATTTAACAATTTTCAAATGTGAATCAAGGTGACCACATGTGCAAATCAATGAGTCGTATGCTGTCTTACATTGCTGTCTATATTATACAACCTGCTCGCCATGAATATGACCTTAGCTGTCGAAATGGCGTTAAACATCTATTACTCACTCACTCATTATACAACCTGCAAACCTTAATTCTTGTTCTGAATGAAATTTTATTATAGAAAGCCATTACTTTGCATACATGATATTTGGTTTTCAGCGAGAACTATGAGGGTATAGTTGGTAGTTATGGCGGCGGTGGATATGTTCAGAACCTTGGCTCTACAATACAAGAGGCACAAACTGCACTAACCTCACTTGCGCAGGCCAACTGGACAGACAGAGGGTAAGGTCTTTCATTTATCACCTAAGACAAAGTGTAAGCATGTTGACAGATTTGAATATTATGCATGTGATGCATAGATGGCATCCCCTGTTATGCCTCAATATGGACTATAAGGAGCATGCTAACTTATACCATTAAGGGAATGCTTTCATGATTTTGCACATTTGTATCTAAGAATGTAATCCTATGGAATGATAACAGAGCCTCTGCTTGTATAACTTGATAAAAGGTGTTGGAAAGTGTGACTCCTGCATGTTCTATAGATATTCATTGAAATACAGTTACCTTCCTTAAGCTTGATTATCTCACAATCAAATTGTCCTTGACTTGGGAAGGAAATGTGAACTGAACAAATGCAGGTCACACTTTATTTAAATTTGACTAATATTATCATAAACCATCATAGCCCATGGCCCCTGCACTGTTTGCATCCTCTCTCACCTTGCATGCATACAGGACACGGGCTGTGTTTATGGAAGCCAACCTGTACACGGTACCCACTCATCTGCACACCACCGTCCGCATCCTGGCTGAATTCCCTGTCTCAGGTATGATCGACTGATATAGCCTATAAAGATTCTACACACCATGATGACATTCTGTTATTTCATCCCTTGTTGTCATTATAGTTACTTGCTACCTAAGTTCAGTTCACAGTGTCAGGAACTGTACCCATGCAAAGTACCCTAAGAGAGAATAATAGATATTTGGTGACTTGACTCCTTGCATTCATTGCTTTTTGTTGTTTACATGCTCAATATTTTCGTTCCTGAAGTACTGATATACTATTATTTGCTATATTAGTTCTGATATGCTATTATTTGTGTACAGCATATCCAGATAAAATGGATATAGGAAAGTTTAACACAATCAAAAGTATGAGAACTGGTATTAATATAGTGATATCCTATCTGAACCTATCAACAGGTGGAGTATGGATGAGTCAGGATGTGCAGACAATGCAGCTGCAGAACCATATTCCTGGTCAGGTCACAGCCATCATGATATTCATGGTAGGTGTCATAGCAGTCACCAGAAGCATTTGGTCCATATCATTACATTGTGAGATTATGTGTTCACTACCCACTCAGAGCCATTGCAGTTCTGAGGTATGGGGAGGGGTTGGCTATTTCTGGATTGGCTATTCAGATTGGACCTCTTTTAGTAGTTTGACTATCTCAATGATTAAGTACATCTGTCTTGATTCCATCAGTACTTTGGATTCTCATCCCACTGATTCAAAAGTCTGATGCATATTCCACTGTTGTTTAGCTTACGGTAATCCACTACAAACCTTAACTTTTCAGGCTTTCCTGGGACTCATCTGGCTGTACCTGCTCTTTGTGGTACTGATGGGCCTAAGGCGCCACATGTTCAGATACTTCCTGGAGTTCTGGCACTGCATGGAGGTTACAGTCATGATCCTTGTCCTAGGAGTAATTGCTTCATACATCCATCGCGTGGTCGTCGACACTGCTAGCCACAGCCGTTATGCGATGGACCCCAAGGGTTTCAGTAGCTTCTTCCAGAGTATGGGAGTATTTAGGGTGTGGAAATCAATCAGTGGCATCTTGGTCTTCATTCTAACTGCATGGGTAGGAGATCATTCTGCTTGATTTTATTGGCTTCATGCATTGACCTGTATCACAGTCATATGTTGAAATGCACTAGGAGATCATAGCTGCACATTTTGAAATGTTAATCCTTCATTAAATCTACTGTTTCCCCTGTTTTAACATGCTTTGTTCATGCTTAGTATAGTAACCATCTTGTAATACCTTCAAGTGATAGGTTGATATCATTGTTTTGACTCTTCATCTTCCATATATCCTGTCCACTGTAGGTGATTAACCTATGCAGATACTTACGAGCAAATAACTATCATAGATTTAAATGCAGTAGGAGACTGAGTGTAGGTTTTCATGTTCCTCGCTTTAGCATTTTCTATAATGCCTAGAAGCATATGTCTTGTAGAAATTTATGTCAAGCCATATTCTAAAATAATGTTCTAAAACATGATATACAGCTAAGTATTGCATTTTGTATGAAGTCATCTAAATCAGTTTGTATATTCACAGATGGTACGAGCTTTGCGCTTCATCAAACCATTCTCAGCATATGGACAAACCATAAGAGTTGCGGCCCCCAAATTGGTTGGATGTGCACTCATGCTTGTGCTGTTCCTCTTCAGCATATCACATCTAGGGCATTTGGTAAGTGCATTTATTTCCATTAATCTTTCAGGGGCTTGCATGATGCCTTTGGCTGAAACTTTCATCACACTAACAGCACACCTAGGTGTATTGTCAACAAATCAATCAATTGTTAGAATGGCAAAACTTAAACGCGTGGATGGGCATTCTTAATGGAGATGAAACCTGATGAACTTTACATTTCACATCAATTTTTCATGAATTTACTTCTTCTTCAGTGGTTTGGGTCGCTGCTTGGTTCCTTCCGCTCTCTCGGCTCATCCTTTGTCACTGTGTATGGGCTTCTGCGAGCAGGTTCTGTCAATGTGGTAGGGTCTATGCATGAGTTGAGTCCTGCCATGGCTGGTTTCATGGTGTTCTCCTTCATTGCAACTGTTATGGTGGCTATCATGGGGGTGTTTATGGCCATTCTGAACTCCACCTACAAGATGGTACGGTTGCAGACCTACTACCGCCACAGTATGGACATGCCAGACTATGAGATGGTTGAATTCATCATGAAACGATTTAAGAAGTATATCGGCATCACTAAACCCAAACCTGTAAGTTATCTATATATAGCATCCTCCTTATTTTCATTCATAGTTTATCATATTCCATGTCTCTTATTATGCAAATGTTAATTTGATACTTAATTCCTGCCCACTTTTTCTTCACCTTGTACTTGAATACATCCTCTATTAATACAGATATGAATTGAGTAGCTCAGCATTAAAAACAGAATGGGCAAAAAATAGTTTTTTTTCCTTTAACAGGCTTTCCGAAGAGTGAAGTTCCAGGGTATGCCATCTCTATCCAGTCGTAGCTCCATGTCGAGTCGAACAGGCATGTCACAGAGCTTGATGTCTAGTGGGAGCAATGATCCATTTGGACTGGATGCTCTTAATGAAGAGACCTACCTGGAGGATCTGCTGGAGAGATGTGTACCCACTTGGACACGCATGCTGGAGAAGCTGGAGCGGGTTCTTTGGTTGGACCGTGAGATCACTAGGTTAGAAACAGCCCTTATGGAGGCCCTTGGGTCATTCCTTAAGGTGAAGCGTAGACTACCTGCCATGCCAAGATTGCTACAAATGAAGAGAGCTGCTGGTAAGATTGTCAGCTCAAAGGGCTCTCGTTGCCATCGATCCAATTCTGAGTCATTGATGACTGATATGAGGGCACAACAGATAAGGGAAGCTTTGAATGCAGAGCTCCATGAAATGGAGGAAAAGATTATTGCGGATGTCGAGACACCCTCTCTGCAGCGCAAGCCCAAGAGTATTAGTTTCACAGAAGCTCCAGAAACTAGGGATATGGACTCCCTGGCTGAGTATGAGATGGAAATCCTTGGAGAAGTTGAGGGAGACACTGAAGTAATTCAGGTTGCTGAGGGAAAGCCTCAATCCAAACCAAATGGTGTCAACCAACGACCTCCAACAGGCAAGCCACCAACCCAGCCAAAGAGATTCCTCAATTCAGCAGGACCAAGGCGAACCTTCCATGAAGCCGGTTCCACAAATATTTCAAAGGAATCTCCATCTGCGACCAGGAGACGAGGTTCTGCTGCTGCCAGTGCAAGACATCGACCAAGCAGTCCAGTTGTAAAGCCTGGAACTGAGGAAGTTAGAGATGCCCCAGCTGAGGCTCAAAAGGCCTACTGTACAAAGCTGCCTCGGAGAGACATTAAGATTCCAGGCCTTCTGGGAAAGTCTAATTTCACACGAAGACCAACAAGTGAACAATCAGAGAGGGTAAAAAAGAACCCGGACCTTCCGCTGCCAAAGACAGACCCTCAGTCTTAACTGTGGGTTATAGCAGAAAACATGTCCTGGCAGCAAATATTTACTCATAGTCTGCAGTCGTTCTTTATTTGGCAACTGTTTTTCATCATTCATTCTGCCTTGTTTGATTCATATCATCAGATACTACAGACACAATTTAGTCTTTCATAATGCACTGCTAGGAATTTCACCAATCTAGTTTTCTCTTAGAAGAAAGAAAAGCCAGATTAGCATTAAGACATGTCAATCCTCTGATATTTTATTCTATCATGCCATCAAATGTGCAACAAACAGTATTTAGAACTAGTATAATCAATATCATCATTACTACAATCTGTTAATACTATGTTAGTACCATACTGAGTAGTAACTTCATATCATAATATTGCCTTCTTTTCTGTAACAGGAAGTAAAATTGTGGTGCTTTTAGACCAAAGGTCAGCATGTTTCCATTCTTTACCCACCAACACCTTTCTGGGAGCTCTATTTTATGAAACTGGCAGTCTTAATATCAAGGTGATATTCTTGTCATTTATGTAGAAGTAGGAATGACTAGTCAGATTGTATACAAACGAATATGCTATTTCCTGTACTATACATACATGTTAAGTGTAGAGTAGGCTATATTTTCCCTAACATATCACACATGTATGGTACCTAGACCATAGATATGTTATGTAGATCTGAGAGAGATTTGTATACATTGTGTATAGAAAAAAATTATATTTCCATAAAAAAAGACTTTGTCAATTATGTAAAGCAGCAGTTGCTTAAATTATTTTACACATACCACATACAAGGCATAACAGAATTAGCTTATTTGACTTAACAGTATTATAGTTATCCTAATGTTAATAGTGTTAATACATATGAAACTTGCAGTCTGTGATTAGAAAATGTTTTGACTAATTTTTAGAATAGAAAGATATAAGTATATAAATGCATACTGGTATTGCTGAAATAGTATTAGTAATATAAATTCTAGTGTGACCAATGCACAATGATCTCCCGAGTGATGCACTCCAGTGAAAAAATTATTTACATGTGTGATAGATAGGGCTTCTTAGACATATACTGTGCCAAAAATTATGTTCATAAAAGATAAGAGATAGGTACTTTACGAGTGATTCCGTGAATATGCAAACAGAGCCTACATGAGAAACCGGGCATTTTGGTGATGTGATATCAACAATATCCGTCATATACATCCTTCTTTCCTCTTGTTGTAATTGCAGGCATCAGAAAAGGTATCTTGTGTTTTTAAGCTTTTCATGGTCAATGGGGACAAGCAAATTATAAAATGTAAAGCTGCCTTCGTATGAGGTAGCAAAAGTCAGGCAAACGTGTACATACATTTCGACGTTCAATATAATCATGTGCCTAAACTGTTTAAAACTAATATGATTAATAAATAAATGCTTGTTTCCAAACCATGTACTATAACAAGATGGATGTAAAGAATAGGGTTGATCAATTTGTTGAACAAAGTTTGCTTTGCTCTATTGCACACACGGAATCCAAGTCATCAACTATTCGCAAGAAGGAATATGGCGGATATTGTGAATTTTTTGCAAAGAAAATGTGATATGATAATGATTGTTAGATGACATAACCTTTGAATATACCCTGCTTCATTTTCAAGATTTCAAAGTAATAACATTTGTATGGTGTACCGGTAATTAGAGTGCTTCCTTAATTTGTTTTTATTTCTGTTGAATTACAATGTGTTCTTATGATAAGACGACAGCAATTATAGGTTGATTGCCGATGTGTCCATAGACATGTTATAAAGGAAGAGTGAACAGTGTTGAATATTATGTGGGCCTTTCACCTAATAATATTAATTGATATAATTCTGTTCCACATCCTACAAGAAGGCCTAGACCCTAATTTATAACCCTTGACTGTGATATTTGTCAAATCTATATTTCTGCATTTCCATTTTGTACAAATGATTTGATTATACATGTTAAGTTCCAATTTGCATTTTGACTTGTTTGTCTATGTACTATTTGATTTGTTTGACAGGTATTAAATTAAATGTAAGTGTTAGCGAAGAAAGGTCACGCAGCACCTTCGATAAGGAATTTTGATTCTTCTGGCAAAACTTCATTTGGTTATCATTTGTATTTTTTAAGATACAGATACTTCTTTTAGGACAATATACACCACACATGTAAAACTTGATTGAATGCATCATCTGATATGTATACATTTAGGCCCATTTATCTTAATTGAGTGTAATGGGAATTCCATGTCATCTTTTCCCTCTTCTTATGTGGTTTGATTTACAAAAGGAAAATCTAATCCTCTTTTCCTGCAGAGTTAAATATAACCAAAAAGATGTTGGCAAAAAACAAATTTCACTTTATGTTAGAGTCACTCCTCTCGTAAAACCTGTACTGCATATCATTATAAGCCTTTTGTGATTGAGGAAAAACTGGTATTTTTGTAATAACATATTTCAATCATATTTAAAAGCACATTTTGTATGATATATCAAATGAATCACCCGATGAAGTGAAATTCAGTACGACTTAAAATTGAAATGCCTATATTTGACGATGTCGACAAACTTGTTGGCTGAAAGCTTATTTAATAAAAATCTTATCAAATAATTTTTAACTTCCATCATCTTTATGTCTAAGGTCAGGGGTCAGTAGTAGGGGACGCCAAATGGACCCTTATCTTATATATCTTTGATCTTCTCAAAACTCCTCACTTGTGACTATTATACTGTTCATGGGGAAATGTCCCCCAAGTCTGAAACTTATTGATCCATTGATAAACAAGAAAGGGTCTTTGAGAAACAACTTGGGAAATTTTTATTTTAAGGAACACTTTCACTGTGTTATCTTAGGATGAGGTCCATCCCAGTCACACAGTACTGTGTAAAGGGTGTAGAATTGTGGGGGAAAAACAAGACAACACATTAACTATGTAAATCCCATTTATTGTAAATATCAATAGAAAACGTCAATTAGTCCATCAGGCTTGACAAGCACAGAAATAAATAGACACACATGATGTCTTCATCCAACTGAGAGAACCTTCTGGTATGCGAAGTGAGGCAAATTCTTTATATCCTTCAATCTGGAGGTCCTTACCCATTTGGAAGTGCATTGAGAATGGTCAGCCTGGCAATCCCATAGTCCATCACAACAGTCAGACCCAGAATACTATACCAATAAATCTCTTACAGAAAACAAGACTTAATTCCCTAGATAAAGCATTAGTATTCTCAGATATCTTAACACATTTTGAGAAGAGGTTTTATATAACAATAAATGGACTCAAGTCATAAATAGCATATATCAATCTGAAGTGCACCTCCCTTATGGTCTATACATTTAGTGATATACATCTATTCAAACTAATTATTTTTGAAATATCATACATAAAGAAAGGTCTGAATGTGACTGACTGCATGAGAGTATTCTGTGTTCTGGTGCTGGTCATTTCAACTTGCAGGATCATCAGGTTTGGTGCAATATCCTCCTCAGGGGAGTTATTTGTGTTTTTGGGGGGCAGTTTTCTTGTTACTGTCACAGTTTGTGATTGACAATTTCTTTGCATCACACACCAGAAAGTCCTTCAGTCGATACAACAAAACCCTTCGTCGTTGACCGGCAGTATGTTCCTGCCATGTTATTCCTCCTCTACTTGCCATACACACCATGTATAGAGTACAATGTCAATTCAATGAACCTCTAATCAAAGAATGTGTGCTACCATTTGATAAATGTGTTCAGTAGAGCCTACCGGTTCACTTTTGACTGACACAGGGAGGATATAAAGGGTCTAAATAGTTATAACAAAAAACCTCTTGAGGTAGACTGAAAATGGTTCCTTTGTTTCCTTTTTTTCAAATGAAAATAAATATCAAGATCTTTTAGAAATAACTCCCAAATAAGAAGTATCATTTCATTTTTCAGACAAGTGAGTATACTATTCATGTGCAAGTGGTCATCTAGCACAACAAATATATCTACTATTTTGTACTGATTAAAGAAAGGAAATAATTTTCTAACTGAAAACTGATTGAAGTGGCGCTTTATTTATAACTTTAAGAAAGAACATATGTCACCGAATTTGCCAATAAACACAATTGTTTGACAAACACAAGGGCGATTTTCTACTTCCCCATTACATTTTTTTCAAAATCAGCTTATTCACAATATTCCATATGTATATATGAAGCGATATAATACTCCTTGATATTAAATTAATATCATGGTTACACCAAGTTAAGGAAGCAAGAATGCACTAACAACTTTATACATCCTTAAATATATCAAATGTCTCCAAGAGGATATAGGTATAGAATTATGATTTCCACAAGATCTGCATCTCTATTTTCAGAGACACTAATAATTACAAAATATTCCTTAGTTTGTAAAAATGTGTGAATATGATGAAAATTATCAAAATGGTCCCTACAAAATGAAATATCTATCTGGTCGGAATGGTTAAAATGGTTTAATACTAAAATTAGATAAAAGCAGTGAGTTTTCTTTTGTTCCTGTGCTGTAGACTAATTCCTCCACTAAGAAAGAATTAGTGGTGGAATGTTATGATTAGGGCATAATCATAGGAATCTTCTAAAATAATGTAAAACATTCACTCAGGGCATATACACTGAATATACACACATTAATCAGGCTTGTATTGGAAGTTCCAAGGATATAAAGAACAGTGATACTTTTCCCAGTCACAAAATATATGCACATATGCAATGGCTCACAATATTCTGACATCATTCCATTTCTTCAATAAAAAAAATACAAAAATGTATTTTACAATCAGTTCAAACACATGAAGATAGAGCAAACTATTTACTCACAACCATAAGCATAACTGTTCCATAATTGACTTTGTTATTTCATCAAAATATTCCTTTGGAAATCCTTAGAGACTCTTGTCTGAGTCCAAGCCTGCCTCAGCTAAACATGTTCCTTTCCCCAAATTGTGGAATTCAGTAGGTCTACAATCTCAAGCATGTCCAGAGTTAAAATCTCAATGAAGTGTATCATTTAGAACTTGTACAAAATAAACACTTCCATGTAACACGAAATTAACCTAAAATTGTTTGGCTATCCAATGAGGTTTGTGCAAGAATAACATATTGCAATAAAATTAGTCTTCCTCCTACTAAATGATATAAAACATTTGTCTGTGACCATAAACTGAATAAATACTCTTCTGAAGGAGTATGTGCATCTCTTCCTAACACTGAGTGCCGAACACGGTATGGTTGTGTCTTTGAGCACCGCACAGAATTCACACAAATTAATGACAAAGTCCCCAATTTCAGTTAAAATCTGATTGAAGCAGCTCAAGAAATTAATTATATTGAATATACATACACATCACATGACAAAAGTACATGGTGTACGTTGTACAGTAATCATCATGGCCAATGCACCACATACTATGGTCAGTCCAACAAATTATTTTTAATTACAAATACAACTTTGCTGATTAATAGATTAAAAGCTACTGATGCTGTACAAGGTAGACTGATATCTACCTACTTCAATACAATAACCTCAGATTAAAACCGAGTAATCCGTTGCTTGGCTATGTCATGACTATGTCATGGTTACGTCAAATGCATGTCACTTCTGCTTTAGGCATGCGTATTCACGTCCCGCATGAGACAAGTTATAAATCAACCATTGCACCACTATCTCCTCAAAAAAGTACCTAAATGCCAAGCTCAAAACAGGTAGCTATACATATATTGATTCTCCTTCTTGGGCTGTGGCTAATTTACAGATGATGTTTGAGCCTGCATGATACTTTGTGGTAGAAACTCAAGGTCCAACATCCACTTCCACAAACAATGTGTTGACCAACATTGCACAGAATTTCCACAAATAACCCACCATACAACTCCTCAAATGGGATCCAGCTGTCTACAAGGATGCAGGGGTGAGGATAGGGTCACAATTCATGATTCAAGATGTACAAAATGTATTTACGTATACATATGTAGATATACGTGGATCAGCCATCTTGCTGCCCCCGCCACAGTCACTGAGACACACTAGATCTAGAAAAAAAAATGTTAGCTTATAATCCAATCCCGCTCAGAGAAATTGCCGCTTGCCACAATGGCCGCCACCGGCCTCCAAAAGCCTCGTTGTCCCCATCGATGACGTCACAATGGCTGAGCGGGGTTTCCCTGGGGAGTCACCATATGGTTGTTTGGCGTCAGGCATGTGAATCCCCGCTCATGTTATGACGATTGTCTGTCATCTGGCTGGTGTCATTGTACTGCCGGTAGAATTCATTGGTACTGTACTGTAAGGCAAAGCAAAAAATGAAAGTCATTAGAATATAATTTTTAACATTTATAAACATAGAAAAAAATGATAATACTGAGGCAAGAATTAAGATGTTTGGTATTTCATTCATTCAGACTTAAGGTAGACTATAGAACCAAATGCTTTGGCAACTAAGCTTCTACATGCTGAAGCACCTCTGTCACTATATCTGACACTACTCAAGAGTTTTAGTGGATGGTATAGGTACTAAATTAGTAGGGGTCCACAGTTGGAGCAAAAGTACCACCTTGCTACTAACAAAGCATTATCATACAGAATATCTTTTGTGTTAAAGCCACTTAGCATACCAGAATCCTTTTCTTTTAGGCTATGGCACCTGTTAATTTAGGGCAGTAGTCGCATGTCAATTCTAGTGTGGCCGAGACTTGCCGGGTGCTGTCATGTGCATGCATTGTATGTGACGGTAAATGAATGTGATCAGTCATTTTAAATTAAAGTGAAGAAATAAGAATCACTAGAGGACTGTGTAGGGTAGGCCACATCAGTGTCAGAGTATAGCAAATGTGTAAACTGAAACCAAAGCTACACAGGGGATATGTAGACCCTCACGCATTACATCAGCTTTCACACAAACATAAAAGTACTCATGTACGTCTGTATCTTTAATCAATAACTGGACTGTACATATATGATGAAAGCAATATATAAAGTATGTAATTGTGTTGATAATTACAACATGCTACACAGTAAGAAGGCACACATTTCTTTCAGCATTCTATGAAGAGCCAGCTAGGTCTCACAAGTTTGAACCGTTGAAAAATATTGCGATAAATATCTTCACCCTCAAATTCACGTCTTAAGGAGTCTAGTAGAATTTAGACTGAATTTTTACGAACACCATCTGTAAAAACCATCACTAATACTGATATAGCCATATTGATGGCATAGAAACTAAATGACAGTATATACACAAACACACTAACTTCTAAGTACTTATGATGCAGTCCATTTCAAAAGGAAACAATCTGAATCAATCTATACAGAGTCCACAACGCCACATGTAGGATACAGCACAAAGTGGTCTAATTTAGAATTTTTGACAACAAAATCCTTCAGAATAATCTCTCAATCCTGTATGCTTTAGATGAGAAGCCAAAAGGTCAAGATTATTCATTGTAACATTGGACAGGATCTGAATAAAAAGTGTGAATTCTACGGTATGACCTGAGATCAACTTAGCTTGCCTTCACGACAATCGCTCCTGGAGGCAAAAAAACGCTTGGCTTTCCCTTGAGAGAAGAAAATCACAATTTAGAACCAAATATTAAAGGACCGCGCAATAAACAGTCTTTTCCATGTTGTCGTCCATTCACGTTCTTTTTTTTGCAATTGACGTCGGATACAATGAATAGCCCTGGCAGCGAAGATTGGCAAGTTCAATGTCTCCATTTCCCAGGTTGGCAAAAGGGTGGGAATGATTACTGTGAATAGTTGTCACAATTGTGTTTCTAGACTCCTTAAGGGTGAGCGGATGTGGAGGCTCATACCTACCGGCGGGGGTACGAACTGCTCTGGTGGCTCCACCTGTAACGGTCAATGATGACGTCATATGAAAGAATGCGGCTACAGAACAGCCACCATTACAACAAGTATTTTTGAGGTCGGTTGGTTAGGAACCTCCATTAAACCTTCAAGTTTCATACCCAATTATCAAATCTAGTGTATCCTCTTTTTTACTACCAAAAGATAAGTCACTAAAATATTTTTAAACAGTATAAATAAAAAAAGAGGACTTGGTTTTGGAAAAGTTGCGAAGGTGGACATTGTTTCCTTTCTAGGAACTTAAAGCCTTGTTTCAGTCTATGGGTAAAGAATGTGCATTGCTACCCCAAAAGATTCTCACAAATGAACTAAATATTTTTGGAAGTATTGGTAACAAAAAATATATAGACTGATACACTGTACTTCAACCTGGGGAACTGATTAATTTTCTTCCATGTTTCTCGTATTATAGAAGCCAAATAGGCATGAGCCTCCCTTTGCACTAAATTCAAGTGTAATATTAAATGGTTTTACACCTCTTACACGTCTTGGGTAATTGGATAAGTTAATTCAATAGTTTTGGCAACATCTTGGAATAAAGGTAAAAGAATGACTTGAATTGTATCACTTACAAAACAAATATACAAATATATACAAGGAAATCAAGTGGATAACTACTTGTGTACACTACTAGTGCAGTCATCAACCATTGACATTTATTGTCCAAATTATAAAAAAAGATTATCTTAAACCTAATTTACTGGACTGTGTAACACAACATTCACCAATAGCACCACAAGTAAACCGTAGGTACACCATTGCAGTTAGGAGTAAGAGAACAAATTCAGAGGAGTCCTTCTTAATTATGACGCGTACCAGGCATATGCTGTTACAACCCCAAATCAAACCGCAATGCTTTACTTTTTCCTGGTGTTTAGTGCTACAGCACACAATCAATAATTTAATCTATGGTCCAAAGATATTAAGTATGGAGAACACAAACAAGCTTAGGTATGATGAAATGCTTATTTCAGTAATACAAAAAAAGGGCATACTTTCATAATCGCGAAAAACCCTGGCTACATGATTCATGTCTGTGTGAGATATCTATCCAAAGTTGGTGTATGAATGTATGTGACTACTAGAATTCTGCTACTTTCTGCGATATCATAGTTGCCCCTGCAGAGAGGTAGCAGAACAAAGTTGGTGGTGACCAACATAGAGCTTAGCTGTGAGCGTAAGAAGTGCAAATGTTTCTCCACAGATTTTTTTCTGCACTCTTTTGCAGCAGATCTAATTGAATCAGAGGCTTCAACCATAATAGTGAGGAAACCTGAGAGATTAAGATGGTCCTTTAAGTTGGTGCTTGAAAATGTGGCCTAAATCTATATGCTGGATGTAGAAAGTGTGCTATGGACTTCTATTGAGTATACAACTTGTATGTTATGGCAAATAACATATGTGACTAGCAATGATCAAACCAATGAATTCCCTAACAAAGGTGGTTGTTAAAATAACCGTGCTAGCATTTGTAACTAGTGTATAGTAGATTGTTAGATTGTAGGTTACAAAAGAAAATAAGGTCTCTGCCTCCCATTCAAAAAGAACATGAAATCAAATGGCACTGACATGAAAAATCAACTCTATTATTCCATGTATCATATATATCTCCAGTTGTAGCAAGGTTAGATAAGGCTTGCAGTGCATTAAACTAAAGGCACTGGGTGATATTATGGGGACTTTCTAACAGCGTGCATTTGTGGAATCAAGCATCTGTTATTTGTCCAGTTGCAAGATGGTGCCTTGTTACTGCCCAAAGCACTGCCTGGTGGGGAGGTTGGGAAGAGGGGTAAGTAGGTGGCATCCCAAGTAGCACCAGTCTAGAGCCTAACTTGGGAATTGAGTCTGTTACCTGGCCGAGCTATGGAGACATGCCCCTAGGTTTGCCGTAACCAGGGACTGATGTTAGTCCCATTGATATTGTTTAGGTCAGGACCTGCCTGATAAGGCCCAGAAAAAGCCGGCTCATTCAGCATCGGCTCTGGTGGTGGGGGCATCTCATCCTCCGATGCGGACTGTGCATGCGCAAGTGCTGTGCTCTCAACGGTGTCACCATGATGATGAGACTCCTCCTTTACCCCATCCTGCTTTTCGTTTTGACGTTGCTGCAAGCGTTATATGACTTGGAATACAGTGCACTATCAACACACTACACTGGCACACTTTTTGGTGTATTATCGCTCAAAAGCTGTAGCAACTTCTCAGCAGTCTAGTTTGTGATCTTTCTAGGGAGACTTATCTCTTCCTCATCCCTTATGGTGGCATTTTTTTTTGTGAGTGGAGGTTTTTATATTTGGAGCTTGTGGTCTGGTGTAATTTACAAGTTGCACTAATGTCATTATGCAGTTAAGGGGGTTATTTTTCTTGGTTAAGGTGCAGGAAACACAAATATTCTGACAGCGAAAACAAATTTGCCAAACCCTTTTACTGAGAGGCTGAAATGATCTGTATACAAAGAGGCTATGTAATTACCCCACATAAAAGAGATGTAATGAAGTGTTTTCCATTTTGCTGATGTCTCTATTTATGTTCCCCAAAAGTGTAGTCCCATCTAAGACACCTATGTTTCATATGGGTGTGTTATTGAAGGGCAATTTGCAGATTAGTGTGTGGTTTAAGCACATTAAGTTTTATATATGCTGTTCTTGGGTGGTCAATGTTGATACTGTACTTGTTATGATCAGGTTATGTGAATAATACAATTAGTACACCATAGAAGATGCAAGAAAGCCCAAGACCATAGGCCTACAGTTCACTATGGTGAGTAGAAACTCCCATGTGTAATAAGGTTAGTATATTGCATTTGCAATACTTAAAGAATTATCTCAACCATTTCTGTTAGATAAGAAACCTCAGTGAGGGAATTCCCCTCCTCTGCACCCCAAGGCATTAATAAAGCATGCAAGTGAACCAAGGTCTTGTGTAAAAATAACTGTGCTGATAATTAGTTTTTTTAGGTTGACAAGACTTGTTTAAAAAAAACTTTTGAGTACATGATTTTTCATAGCAATTAATGCATAAACAGCAAATAAAAATTTAAAAATTGTTTGGATATGAGCACAGTCAATACTCATTGCTAGAGTTATGAAATGTAGCAGGAGTTTATGTGAATATGTATCCTGATTATTTCACAAATCTGTGTTTGTACATTATTTCTGAGCCTGGTTACCACTGTGGGTTAATGGTAAGCTGTGATAAGCAGGGAACCCTTGGGCCTCTCATGCCTTTGAACTGACCGGCTTGTATAGGCTTGTGGGTGGGTAGACCTGGGGTGCAGGGGCGGGACTACGACCCACCTGGTCAAGGGGGTCAGTGTCATCGGTATCATCCTGACTGACTTCCTCCTGCTACAAATATTTAATGTGTATTCCATTAATAAAACCTTTCTATCAAAGACAAAAGAAAACAACCTTTTAGCAGCTCCAAGTACACTTCGGCCTCTTTCCACTGGAACATTGGGGGCCTTTCGGTCCCGTGCTGGTTTCAAAAGGTCATCATCATGTTCAGTACCCACCGCTTAAGTAACCCTCATTTTTCTATTTTTTTGCCTAAAGGTTTTATTTTTGCATGGACTCCTACTCATGAGATCTACATGGCTGTTGCTAGCTTTATAGGCTTATCATTACCTTGTCTTATCTCCCATTGACAAACTGAAGTTAATCTGCAGCTATTCTTACAGTCATTTAAGTTGACTAATTTAAGCTATAACTGGTCAACACATATCATGACCCGCATGGCAACTGGTACATGTACAGCAATGCTACAATATTCATGTTTGCATTATATATGTCGGGAAATTTTAAAATCACTTGAGAGATAACATGGGGACAACGACAGATGAAAGAAATAGGGTCATGGGAATAAAGTGCCACATATCTATTTATGGACATCCCAGGAATATGAATAGTAATGGTTGGGAACTCCGCGACTCGACATACCTGACAGAAGCAGCACACTCAGAACCATACACACTTTGAGGCTGATTAGGAGAAAATTGTTCACTTTTATCAAGAAGAAAAAATATGGAGTATTGCATGACACTGACACCATTTTAAACTCAAGTTTCACAGACTCAGGGAATTTAAGCAAAAAGGGTCATAGGAGATAATTTTACACAGAAAAGTGACATCCAAGTTTTAAGAAAATTACATATTCAAAAGAACTGTGATAAAGAGTTTGTCAAAGTCGGCAGTAAAGTGAAGGTCTGAGTCAGCAATTTTTCAGTAGCTTGAGGAGTGCTGTTTAGTTTGTAGTCAGGTTAGATGTGTAGTTGGAGGATCTTTGGTATGTGTATGTTTGTACTTTGGCCTTCTTTCTAAGTAATTCTGTAGCTTTCTACCAATTTTCTTTTTTTTACTTTCTGAACATGCTTTCAGATCATATTGGTGTTTTTGATATTACAGGTCTTTAGTTTGGTGGCAGGAATCTACCTGTGGGGATCTGGGCAAGGTGATGGTCAATTCCATGTTGTCCTGGCTCGCATGTGATCGAAGAGTTCCTGCGTCAAACTGTGGGAAAACTGTGTGTGTAAACGGTACGGTCAAATTCTGTGGCTGCCAGGAACCACACATAATTTCTTTTCCTGGTAAGGAAAATGCCACAAACCAAATATTCCTTTTCTGTATTGCATTTCGCAAAGCTTGCAAGCCCCGTTTTATCAAACTGCGGCAACTGTTGATCAATGATATAAGCGATGTGCACTTTTATATTCTGTGTGGGGTTTATGTCAGGCACATTTGCAAATGATTTGCATTATTTTTTATGTGAGTGTAATGGTAAGTGTGTATGAGTGCAACTCGAGAATTTCCCAATGGATGCATCATTGCCCAATAATAACGCATTCACATGTTGTATGCATGCTTTGGTGGTGGTACATATTGTGACAGATAAGATGCACAGAATACATCTTTGGCTATTTTCAATAACCATTAACAAAATGTGTTGCAGAGTAAGATAAGAGAAGAATTTCCCCTCCTTAACCTAGATTTAAGTGGACCTCACTAGCTTTTTTTTCTATCTCTTATCATCTATAAGCCAAAACCATGCACCATGCATCAAACTCCAAGATACAAAACTCTTGACGGATGCACAGGGACAGCGACTTTACCTAAATTTCCTTTTTCTCCTATCAGGAGCTTCTCAAAGTTTGAATGACATAGAGTAAAAAAATGGAGCAAGATGCAGGAAATGAATTGCTTATCTTGAAGGCCCACCTTTAGTTTCACTCGCTACTGGTGGACACATTAGGGTACGACGAGAACATACCATGCACAAGACGTAAAAGTATGCCTAACAAGAACACTGGCCTCTCACTGAACACAAGATGCATACTAACTGACAGACATATCACAGTTACAAGACAAACATCAGATGAATAGACAAAATTGGTGAAATGCATTGTAATAAGAATATAACACACAGGTTATGAAATAATCTAATATATCTGTGAGTGGTCCTAGAAAAAAGGGGTATCATGAATAAAAATATAAAATGTATATAATGAAAATATCATAAGTGCAATTGTACACACATACAGCACAAAGCTAATGTGCCACAACAGGTTTATGATAAACCACATGTAACTAAGGGCGTAGATGATAATGCAAATGGGTTGCTCACCAGGGAATGGGGAACGGGAGTTCTACTTACTGCTGGGGGCGGTGAGCTGCGGCGTTGCATTGGAACATGTTCACGTGGATTTGTGTGACGGCCACGGGTAAAGCTGAAAAGGCAAGTCAAATGCAATTATTCAATTGAATTAATGTTACTTAATATTTCACTTATGTCACCAACAGGAAAGGTATTTATTCATCCTTATTATCTATCATAGGAACAGTTCTTAACCCCTATTGTTACTTTGGAAGAGATGAATGACACCTACTTTTTGTTATTTATAAATAATTGTAATGAGCCTGTGATATTTTTTTTATGAAATAGAATGATTTTGGAATGAGATCAATATAATTTGAACAATGATTACAGACAAAATGAATGTAAAGCATGCATTTCTGTCTCCACTTATGAAAACACATGGAAGTATATCATTTCAAAATCCCTAGAAAATTGCAAAAGCCAAAATTCAATCCTTTCTTTAATAAATTCTATTTATTTTTCATGTTAGGTCTATGGTAATTTCAAGTGATTCCTGTTTGTATGATATATTCTGCTAGAATGTCTTCCATGTGTACTTTCCTTTTACCTTATTAACAATAGAAAATATGCAGCAATAACATTGACTTGCACAATGAATTTGAACATTTAGAATTGAAGGATTAGGTTAAGCTTGACAAAATAATCAAAATGG
The DNA here is from genome assembly GCA_949317995.1 of Acholoe squamosa. Taxonomy (NCBI): domain Eukaryota; kingdom Metazoa; phylum Annelida; class Polychaeta; order Phyllodocida; family Polynoidae; genus Acholoe; species Acholoe squamosa. Next base: position 20,462,210 of record OX439040.1, read on the forward strand.
TAGACACATAGAAATCCAGTTTTAAATTGTTGATGCTGAAATGAGCATGCTCCCTAGAATCTAATACCATTTTCATTCTGAACTTAATCCTCTGATAAATATGGATGTACTTTCTAGTCAGCAACACATTTATATTGCGCTATGGAAAAGGTTTAACTAGGAGTTAGTTATGGGGATTGATGGAACCAATCTCGACTGAAGGTTAGGACTGTTCACCAACTTACCGATAACTACAATATAACGCACAAAACCTCAAACTATATATAATACAGGTTTCATGCAATCAATGCAGCAACCTACTGTTTTAAAGGGTCAGATCATCCCAAAAGATAAATACAGATGCAGACAAGGAATTCCCAATGGCATTTTCTAAAGAATGTCTTGGAGACTTTGGAGTCATTTGAAGAAAGAAACTTCAAGTATTCAACCAACATCAACCATGTGTTTTCAATAAACATGGTTGATCAGCTACTCTGCAGGTACCACAACCACTTTCATAATTATTTCTTTCAGCACCTCTTCAGTAGAACCATTTATGGCACATACCGCAATTGCCCGTTCAAGTGCCCCTGCACTTTGGAATCTTTGTGCACCTGTTACCTCCGTCACTTTGTACACAACCTGCACTTATTTGAGACTTTGTAAAAGAGAGTTTCTAGGGGATGCTACCCCTGCACAATAGTAAGACTTGCTCTCTTTAGGGCACTGCACTTAAATGGACAATTATGGTAAGTGTAAAGGTATGAGATCATAGCTTTAGAGATGTATTCTTTATTCTGTCACACTGGCTCCTTCACCTCAGCATTACCTATTGTTTAACCTTAGAGAATGCCACTGATAAGAGAGGTTTCATAATCTAGCAGTAGCCACAGACAAGAGTGGTAGTTTCTAAAAGGTTGGTATGTACTGTGTACTACCACCGCTAGACCATCTGACAGGGCCTCCGGCGATACCCCACACTGCTGTCACACACGCAATGACACCTTCACTGACAACCCACTACACCAGTGACACTGACTGGAAGTAAGGTTTGACAGTACTGACAGTGGCAAATGTGACATCTGGCATTGACAGAAGGTGAGGACATGACACACATGGGAAGTCCCACTACCATAACAAGACCCAAAGATGTCTCAATGTACTATTTTTGATTTTGTTACAGACATTGCCTACATTGTCTTACACATGTGCAAGAACTTTCTGTTAAACTTGTTGTGAGTAATTGCTTATTAATTTTTTCATTGATTTACACTTTTCAGGTGGGGAGGTTATCATGTCTTACAGTCAATAGTGTAAAGAGTTATAGACCTTAACCAGGCCTTTGAATTTTGAAACTGCTTCCAAGTGCAGGTTCCATATACATTGTGGTAAATGGGACATTCCATGTCAGTGTAGTTGATAATTCTATTGCCAAAAAAAAAGGTAAAGAAACTAATTGGAAGTTTTAGGGTGATCCAGCAATTTTTGAAAGAGGAGGAAAACGCACCACATACTGATGCTAGTGATGCCACCTACTAGGATGTAGTAGCACAACTGAACACAACAAGACACAGCAGTAGTAACAAGTGGCGAGAAGTATAGGACATGTCAGTGTGGACGTACCCCGGCTGAGTAAAGTGCCTGGCCAGGGCCGTCACTGCTGTTAGGCCTAGTCAGAGGGTATGAAATCTACAGCAGTAGGTGAGGAGAGAAGTAGAGACAATCCTCTCAATAACATAATATCTGTGCAGAGGAGTCTTTCAAAGTCATTCCAGAGAAAATGCCATCTTTAATAACCACATATACATCCATTCTATCTTTAAAGGTTATATTCCCACCAAGTTCATCGTGATTATTATATTTATAACATAATAATATCTATCTAGAAAATTTAGTGAATTGGAAAACTTTTGAGATGATCTGCTGCTGGTTTTCCTTATCTTTCACAGTAGTTGTTTAAAACACAAAAAGAAAGAACAAATTAAGAGTAACAAGAGTAACCAATGATAATTAAGTAAGCTAAATAATATATGGACACCATTCCTTGTGATAAAGTGTCTAGAAATGAATGTATGGTTCTGTGTCTAATAACGTGCACCAGGACCGATGTTTTTTTGATTGTGTAGTGACATACAAAGCCAAGTGCTGTACTATAGAATTCTGAAATTCCACCCTATACTAAAGGTAATATTCAATAAATAATACTCCTTTTAATCTACACAGCTGCGCATATATACCTGGGGGGACATATGTATAAAGCATAGAAATACTACCTAACAACTTCGGTTTTTGAATATGGAAAATATTTCTATTAGAAATAAGTAGATCAGAGGGGGTAAATATGGGAAGAATTTTCTTTTTATGAAATGGAAAAGCATATTTGATGGGAAATACCTAGAAGGATATACAAATTTACAAGTTTTGGTTGCAGATCAAAATAAATTTAGCATAGGTCTTATGAGTTCATCAATAGTCCCTGCCATGCAAATTTGTTTAATTTGCTAAATCATGCAAATTTTTCATATGTTTGGACAGATAGCTGAATTCATAATTGAATCAAAGAACATGGAACCAGGAACCAATTCCATTATCAAACCTGTTTAGATTGCTAACAATATAGATTGGAAGTGCCTTACATCCTTCACAATTAATGGGTTAAAACCGTTTAAGATTTGGAAGATATCAAGCAATCGTTCTTGACAGAACTTTCATCACAAAATTTGTTCTATTACTAAGAGAGATCATACCCCACATATAAGGCGCAGTCTATACAGGAGGATGGGTCCCTCTGCAGAGGCTGGGGTGCCCCTTACAGATGTGTTTGTATAGCACCGTACAAAAGCTTAACATTTTCAACTAGTTGTACTTTTTAATCCGTACTATCTGTAGTGTTAATTTGATATTGAACAAGGTAGTACATCAAAACTTATTTTCATGAGGTAATCAATTTTTCTCAAGAATCACTGGTCAATAAACCCTTTGGATATTACTTAATATTCAGAAGGCACATTCTCATAAGACCTATTAGAGTGCTGCAATACAGACTCTAGCGTCAAGCGGGTGAATGATGCAGGAAGCACAAAAATTTTGCATGCCATAATAAAGGAGCAGCTCAGTAACCACCAAGCAAATGGTGCACAGTAGCCTTGAACTTATATCTAACAAAACCCACTCGTTTCAAACCATGCAGGGTAGGGGTAGGGCGTTTGTTGGTGAGGACACTATGTTTGGGACATTGGGAGGAGGAAAATATCAGGTATGGAAGATAGGTGGTCAAAATCAATTTTATAAATCAAAATTTGGGAATAGTTGACAAAAAAAGAGAGAATTACATGTATGTGGGAAATTGCCCATCACATTATACTGTACAAAAAAAAAAGATATAGCAGCGGTCTATCACTTACAAGTTATTTCAGCAACTTGATGTGATAATGAGTTAGTAGTTCAATGTGTTATTAGTCTGGTAGCAATTATATAAGTCAAGTATTGAGGTAGAAAGCAGGTGTTGTTGAAGGTGACAAAATTGAAGTGTTACCTTGAACTAGCTGGTAAACAGTTGGTTAGACTTTAGGTGTCACCACTCAAACGGAGGCCTACACCTTGAGGTGACCCATGTGTTTGTAATCTGGAGGCTTGTTTCATTTCAGGAGTTTTTGGACACTACTCCCAAGAAGTACTCATGTTTTACAACAATTTGTCTTTTTCTTTTTAATTAGGTCACACAGGAGAGTAAAGAGGTGTGTTGTGGTAGTTCTATACATGTGCATATCATGTCATATATTAGTTCTGGGGATATTAATTACTATTTCCACTCATTTCTTTCCTGTAATTTGATAAACAGAGGATGTACTATACTACTGTGATTTGAAAATTATCAAAGGAATGTGATTACAATATACAAAAGAGGATATACAGAAGAAAACACTAATGAATCAAATGAAAAAAAAAACACATAAATATAATCTATGAACTGTAGGTCATTGATAGATTTGGCAGACAAAAATATCCTGTAGGATCACAAAACAAGTAAAGTTCTAGGTATAGCATGTAGTTATAGTAATGTCAAATTCTAGTTAAAACTCATCTCAGTGATGCTGATGGTTGATCAAAAATTAGATAAGATATCTGCTCTACAAAAGTTCCTTTTCTAAAGTTGACTCTAGATTCTATGTAGATTATTTCAAAGTTCTAACAAACTGAATTAATTTAAAAACTAGCCTGCATTCAGAATCTGAACTCCCACTTGTTTGAATTGAGGAAAAAATAAATCATGTAAAAATAAAGACCAGTTATCTTGTCAACACTGACATAAATACGTGTCAGCTTAAAAAGAATGTGTCTAAAAAATGTAAGCGATTAAATTGCATGATGCATATTTCTGAGAATATTCAACATGCTACTTAAAAGGCGGAATCACTTTATATACGTGTACACATATATAATTCTTTCTGCATCTGTAAAATTGGCTTCAATACTGGATGGAGAGTCAATCCTACATTAAAAGCTGTGTTAAAATTTTCCCTTCTGTAGCAAACTGAACTTTGACATGCATTATAGCAGGTATATATACGTTTGCACGGTAAGTTTTCAAAGCCGTGCACAATGAATTTGAGAATAAATCAGAGGTTCTCAGGGAGTAGAATTTTACAGAATTGAGTGCTATGATAATCATAATAATGACTGGTAAGAAAACTGTGCAAAGCATTTGATGCTCTGACGGTGACTGACAGCAGAGTAAAAGACAGCAGGTTGTGAAACATGGAACATCAAACTGGGATGGATGATGGTAGACAGTCCATACTGTTGATTGGTTTGTGTTCCCTCAGTTTCAAAGTTGACAGAGAGACTGATGGAAAAACACAGGAATCAATGCCTCCAAATTAACACAACAAAGGGTGAACTCACGGCGGTTCCTCGTGGCTGGAGCGGGGCCTGCTAGGCAGTGATCCATACCTGTAATAGGATGGGGAGGTGTTGTCTGCCCGGGGAAGGAATGGATCATCCTCGTCTATCTCATAGTACCCCTTCCTGAAACACCAGAGACAGCAGCCGGTCAGGGCCTACATGCAACGAACAGCCAATGCACAGAGGGGGTAGGTACTGCGGGAGCCACTTCCTGTCATGAGGGGGTGCATGACACAAGTGCTTCCACTTAGCGCAGTGTTTCAAAGTGGTGTTTAACTTGTTGTATGGTAGAACTGTAATTTTCTTGGTTCAGTGAGTCAGAACATGGTGTGTAAAGATGTCCTGCTGTGCTGTCAAAGATGTTGGTTCAATGGGGATCACAAATAAATGATTCTAAACTATCTCCAATAGCACCCACTCCATCAATATCATGCATGTTTGCCATTAGTAATGTCAGCACTTTATGCAATGGAAAAAAGACACCACTTCAATTGTCAGAAGGAAAGATCATTACTGTCAGTGAGGCTAAGATGGAAAGAGGAACCCAATAAAAAGAGATATAATATGAGATTATAAAAGGTCCTCAACACCAATCTCATATTAGCTTCACTGACCTTCACCACTAATGGGCAGGGATGGGGAGATTGCCAAGGTCTATCCTATTGTTAAACTAACCCTTTCAGGACAGCATCATGCCTCAATACTCCACATTAGTCTATTAGTCTAAATGATGGCCCAATGCAGTGTCAATGAGTACTTATCCAACACTGATTCTTTTTTTCTGCACTAAACTATATTGCTAACAGTATTCAAGGCTGATAGTGTATTGATGCACTTTACTGCCCTGATAGGATCTGAATTATTTCATCCAGTCAGTATGTGATCTACTCTATTGCACAATGCAAGACAGTTGGAAATGCAGGCGTTCTAGGGCTTTATTACTCATAATAAATTTCCATGTCAAAATTTATGCACTCATGTCCTAAGTTTTATTCTAAACTTGACTATTTTGGAATATTTAAACATGAGGACAATATAAGTTAATATAAGGATAACTTAGCGAAAACTGTGAATCTGTTTGCCCTGTAATGACCTGAACATCTTCCACTTTACTCAGGTGACATATTGAAAATGAATTTGGTTGTACGTCTCCCGAGAAAGAAATGACAGGAGGTAAGTAGCTCGACAACAGGCGAAAGTGGCTACATAACACATTCTCTTCATGCATGTCCCTTCTAGTTTAGACCCTAGGCTTAGGACCAGGTCACAAGCTCTTTTGGTCACCTTGCTAGCGTTATGGAGAATTTTTGGTCTACGACGTCTCCTCTCTTTGGCCTTCTTGCGTCTTTTATCCCTAGAGAAAAATATCCCCTCAAATACTTCATCCGTGATAAATAAATTTCATGTCGAAGGAAACCATTGGCACATATAGTAATTATTTTGTAAATATAAATGCTGAAACATTTGGGGGAAAACAGGCAAAAACTGAGAATCTTAAAAGCATCCAAGCGGACATCACTGCATGTCATATTGTAGTGCTGAAATGGTAGCAAACATGGGTTTAATCCATAAAACACATCATACGGCAATCTTCACTTGTTGGTCTGAAAGTACCATTTTTGAATCAATTACTGCATTAATAACATTAACATTTTCAGCTTCTTTAACTCTTATTTCATTTGTAAAGTGCTCTAATTGATCAAACATAGTACTCTCATCTCTTAAAAAGTCCTGGCAAACAAAGGTACCACAGTTATGTCTGTTTTAGGGTATGATAACCATAAGTATACTTCAATCAAAGGCCATTCACTGGAACTGATTTCACAATATATATTTTTCTGTAAAAGTTTTCATGCTATTAATCAGGTTGCCAAATGCTTGAACTGTAGGAGTGCCAAAATCATGTACTAAATTTAACCAAAGTGCTTCATTAACCTTTAATATACAAAGTGGTCAACTCTTATACAATGAAAAATATTATAATACTATGTAAGATTTTTTTTTTAAATACTCTAAGATCTCCATGGCTTATATGCAAGCCTGTCCTAAGATGTGGCTTATGGGATAAGTTCAAATTCATAGTACAGCTTATGTACACAGTATTTTATAGATTAAATATGCTAAGATTGATATACAAAGTCCACAATCAGCTCAAAGACTGAGTGTGGCTTATATGCAAGATGCAGCTTATATGCAAGAATTTGATACATCAGTATATCAGTATACTGGGGTATTAAAGAAAGTATTTACTGGAACAAATTGGTAGACTAAATACAACAAAACACATGCATGCATCAATAAGTGTAGGTAAAAATACAAGTGTACATAAAAATACTACACCTATAAAACACCAAAAACCATGTAACACACATACTGCTGACATAAAACCTAATAACTTAAAAAGTCATACCAATTTGGATACTTTAATGATATTCTCTTATGTATGTAATGAATTAAATTTATTCTTTATAGAAAAGAAACTCATAACTGCATCAAACTGTGAGAAAAACATGGAGAAGGTTCTTCCCTCATACCTGTTTTAGAATAATGTCTGCCCTGTTGACTTATCTTTTTCATTGGCAAACATAGATTAATTCAACAGAATTGTATCCTTCATTTTCCGTTTGAATACCCTATTATAGGCTTACTAAAAGATTTTTCCACTCCCAGAACATAGGGCCACATCAAAATAACAAGTTGATCTATAGCTTGCACTCTCAAATATGGGGGAATACATTTTTTCCTTTAAATAATCTTGCAGGTCTATGGATCACTTGCCTCATTTCCTTATTCTCAGAAGTTCTCTTTGCAATGGTTGGCAACAGTAAAAAAAAACAACTTTGCGCATCTTTTTTTTTCCAGCAAGAAAACCGATGCAGCACAAAAAATGCCTTACAAAATTGAAAAAGAATATTTGGTTGCTTGCACCATAATTTCAAAACTAAAATCCATAGACCAAGATATTTCTTTGGTGTGGCCTGATCTAGTACAACATATATATTCATGTCATGACATAACCTGTATGGAATAAGTAGACATATTATAAGTAGTGTGGTAGTGAAAGATGGATGGTTTTAATGACAAGCCCAGTACTGATTGCTTACGAAAGATTAATAAAAGGAAAAAAGGGTCCAGTCAATTTACTTTTCTCTTCTCTTCTTATTCCCATGTGCTTTCAAAAGTTTTCCTCTAGTTTCAATATATACATTCAATACATTTTGTAGAATCACTTATGTACATGTTTAAATTAAAAAAAAAAACAAAAAAAACCAACACTGGACTGTATGTACAATGTTCGAAATTTCGTAATTCCCTTTCCACTACCACTACCTTCTTGTTCTATGTAAATCACAACATGAGTGTACTAATAGGTGTACATGTGGCTAATAAAATTAAAACACATTAAATAGGACTCTACAGTTGGCATGAGAAATAACACTGCATCCTCTATGCAAATTGCAAAATGCTTTGGCAACAAGCAATCCAGCTGCACCTTTTACAGAATGCCACATCCAGCACTCTCAATGCAATGTGAAAACAAGGACAAAGGGAATAACATGGCACATATTACTCATTCGCTAGGCTGAATTGGCAGAAATAAAACCTGGGTGTGTGCACGAAAGGTAAATATTTATGTAAGGCAGAGGAAAACACAACATGTAAACTGACAATGCATCCCATAAACAGGAAAAAATAACACAACGAAGACTACTTTCAGCACTAGGCATGGGCGGATGACGTCGTCTTGAAAACAAACCGTCAAACTAAGAGGGAAAAACCCTAGGAACAACATTATTATTAGTTACTGATCCTCTACTTACACTTCAGTATTTTCTTTTCTTTCCACTTGCGCACTGAGCAGGAAATCAAAAGGGAACACTTGATTTGCCAGGTACCCATGGTATCCCATTGCTGATTGGCTGAGAAGGCAATCATTCCAACAGAAAACAATGCTTCTAACACAAATAAAGCTAAATATTCATGAACGAAAACATATTTTTGGGTTGTCCCACCATGCAAAGATTTTGACGGGTGCCAAATTGAATTCTAAATCAAAGAAAATTTGCTTTGACACTGAACCATTGGGTAGGCTAGTAATATCCTGGAGGTGTATGCCTATTGACAGAAAGCAGGTTTTCAGCCGTCTTACCTGATTCAATGGTACAATAATTAACAAAACAAAACAGTCAAAAACATACAAATCTACCACTTTTCTTCCCCTATGCTTCAGATATATTCAGGTTCAAAATTCAAGATCTTTTAGCCATAATCTGGTTCAATATCATTTTAAATGTTGCAGAAGAAACGTTCTTTAACTGAAATTTTTGTTAAAGAATTTATTCCCATTTTGGGAAACACTATGAATGACTCCTCATCAAATTCAAATTCTGTATGGCTGAGGTCAGCAAGATCAATAATGTTGCAAAATCACTTATCAGTATGTATGATAAATACTGACCTACGACCGAAGTGCCTCCAGGCGCACGAAGCTAGAAGGACGAGGATGGTCAGCAGAAGTCCCGTCACTGCCGCAGACAGCAGCAGAAACACGATTCCTGGCCTAAAAAAAGTTTCCATAACTCAGTTAAACATCAATTTTCTAAGAGTCTATTTTTGGAATGTATGACTTGAAATTCTAGTTTAGGTTTATAAAATAACCCCCATCTTCAGTATAACTATAAATGATGAAATCAATAGGAACTTCCAGCCAATATAATGCATATTTATTTCTATAAATCATGTGTAGCTTTGTTCTTCCATCTATAGAAAGTAAACATCAGACACAAGTACTTATAAAAATCAGTAATCTTAATAAAAATGGGATATGAACTAGAACCTTATGTATTAGGCATGTTGTACAGAAAACCAAGAAACTCTTCAAGCCATCAAGGTGTTTTTATCTAAATTCATAAGTGTCAAAATTTCTCTTAGGAAAGAAAGTACCTTTTCTATAGCTACTTACAAAGCTAGAGAGCAGATGCCTTCAACGGCTTGTTTGTAGTCTTTATGTAGGTTGGTGCATTCGACCAGGGCGGTCAGCTGTTGGAGATTCCTGACAGTCGCATCCAATGCCTTAGACACACCAGATATAAGGCGGTTCATCTGTAAAGACATAACATTGACTAACACATCAAACAAACTGCGATCTGCAATATCATAGAGTGCCTAACTTTGTATAGTATTTCCTTTCTTGATGATTTCTGATTTATGTGTGTTGTTCCATTTTGAAAACTGCCATATTATCATAAACTGATAATTTTAGAAAACATGTTATTTCAAGTCAGTGCAAATTTCTTTCACTCTGATATAGTTTTTCCCTTTTCATTAGTCAAGTTTGAAATAGTGAAGAGTAGTTGTTAATATTGTGTAAAAATCTGTGTATGTTTTGGTTTTAAAGCCTTCTTGTACAGTATCATGTTTGTATGATGTACTATTTTTTTTTTTTAGTGAATAACTTTAGAAGAGCAAACAATAGTGGGATTATGGCATGTAGACATAGATTAACTATGTTTGCTGGAGGAAATACCATAAATTCCCTTGTATAAGCAGCACCTTCGTAAAACCCGCACCCTGAGTTTGAGAGAAGGCTATAAGCCTCATCTCAGGCATGGACATTTTAGTACAGTTCAATGGTGTAAAAACCCTGCTATAAGCCACACCCCTTCTTTGGACTGATCCTATAAGCCTAACTTTCATTTGGACTTTGGTACACAGAAGTGTTGGTTGATTAAAATGGATGTGTTTTCTAAACTGGTTGGTGGGTTGAGCATTTGTGAGTAACCTAGCTATTGAAACGTAATTGGTGTGTCCAAAAACAAATATGGTGTTTACAACTGTATAATTTGTCTAATGTCTCTGTAATATGTTGTAATGTAATGTGAGTAAAGTTAATATTCATTCAAATAGAACACCACTACTAATAATAAGTCACAAATTAACTTTTTTATCTTTAATATGTGAGCTTCACTTCACTTAACTTAATTATACTACAGCTCCTAGAAATATTAACCAAAATCTAGGGGTTCCCAGGGAAAGCAATGCAAACTTTTTGGGGCAGCAGGGGGGCAAAATGTCAAAAGAAATATAGTTGGCCCATTCAGACAAAAAGGGGAGGAAAATGGCAAAAAGTTCATTCACTCTTATGGGTAAGAGAACATGCGGGAGGAACATGTTCAATATCAATCACTTAAATTTACTTCTTAAACATAATCCAATTTGTTTACATTTCATGATTGCATCCCTTAAAACTAGATAGAAAAGATTAAATTTCAATAGGAAACCCTTAATTGAACTCTTCCAGGACATGTCAGTCAGTACTTGAGAAAGGGGGTTGGGGAGGCAGGACACTTGAAGGGTTGCTGTGCCCGGGAACTCCCCAGACAGAAAATGAAGAAGCAAGCAGGGGGTTGACGACTCACGTGACTTACTTCCTCATTCTGAGGCTGGCGGAGGATGCGGGTTGCGACTTGACCCGCTTGGTTCAGTGTGTTATTGGCTGACGTCACGGCCTCCAGCGCTTTACGCAACGACTGAGGAATACATAAAGTTTAAGAGTTATTCAAAATTATAATCTACCTCGATATACAGGTAAAAGGATTTCAGGTGATGTATCAAGACTGAATTCTCAGTGGTATGACTTTTTTTTCATCAAAAATATCATCTTTTATGAATGTATTCTTCTATACACCAAATTCATCTTACCAGTCCAAATGGGTTGATCACATGTTTGTCGCACTTAACATAGTACCGCACAATCTCTGAAAAGAGGATGGCATATGCTGTATGTACCAGTTACTAATTTACATTTCTTCTTCATGTCTTATTCAAAGGTAAACCTTATGAAGCAGTGGTTTGAAAAAATTAATAGCATTAATGCATATGAATATAATGCAGCAATGTAAATTGCTGATAACTCGAAAAGTGAAAAGCCTGTGATTGGCTCCCATGAGTTGTGCACTCATCCTGCTGCATCAGCACTCCCTCACCCAGGTTATTCGCACCACCAAGCCACTATTCGCATAACTCCTGCCAAAACTGCACTATTCGCACCACATTGCCATAAAAGGCGGGAAAGTTGATACATGGATCAACACCATATACCTTCACCATTGGAGGCAAAAAGTGTCTTATGGCTGCCAAGCAACTGAGTCTGTACAATATTGACAATATCTCAAACTTTCCAAAACTTTGTAATGAAATACCTTTTCCTGCAAGACCCCTACATCTCCTCCTTTAATGGCACTACAAATTCATTAAGTAATTCTGCCTCTTCTACAGGGCTTTTGACAGGGCTGCGCAGTGCGTAATACACGCATTTAATGCTTAAATGTCGCCTTTAAATGGCTAGAATGGCCATTCATTTACAGAATGGCGCATTGTATTTGCTAAAAAGTGTGCAATTGGCGCATTGCAAAAAATCCTGTCAAAAGCCCTGCTTCTATACAAAATTTCCATCTTTTTTTAAACTTATTCGCACCACCAAAATGACTGAAAGTGCAGGTCCCCAGGGTGTCTCCTTATAACTCGCTTTTCGAGTTAATAAATTATATCAAAATTAGAAATATGAGTGTGAAAGGTTTGATGCAACTAATCACTCTAACATTATGTCTATAAGATGATAGAAAGTATCCTGAGATATGAAACACCAATCATACCTTTGTCCATGGTTTCGTAGCCAACCTTTTCCACGTACGTGTCAGGGGCGAAGCAAAAGTCTCCAAGACCCTAAAAGAACATAAGACAAATTTGACTTTGGATTAAAATTCGATCTATTCATTCATACAAATTCTCAAACTAGACAGCAATTAAGTGAAGGAGGAAAAGAATATGTAACATAGTAGTAATTGTATGGGGGACTGTAGTTAGAAATTGTGAAATCTGATGCAATGTCCACTATTGACACCACACTCTATCCAATAGACTATCACTAGGCAAATCACAAATCCTACATTTGATGCAATGTCATTCTCAATGTTGACAACTCATAACGACCAATTGTCTGGGTTTGATGGGTATGTCTAGACCAATCAATACTGACTGTGATTGGCTGTACAGTCCTAATTGAAATGTCTCAACTCTGACCACTGCCTGCCTTACTATCTTTTAGAACTATTCAGACTACAACTAGCAAAGATCTATGTTCTAACCAGAAGATTTTGCTCTTATTCTCGGTTTTTACTTCTCTATCAACTCCCTACTGCCACACAAACTTGCAGTAAAAAAGCTTCATCAGTTTTGGAGATAATTTACTATGGAAGTCTATGGGAAAAACACAAACTTCTACCTCCCCTCTCCACTACCCAACATTGAGCCACAGGATTTAACTCAAAAATACACAACATAATTACACAACACTTCTGTACACTCCATTTAATTTTAATAAACTTCTATCGACCAGTTTTGTCACAAATGCCATCCGAGTGATTATTCCTCTTTCTTACCAACCCCCTCTCATAAAATGGGGGATGACGTCATATGCTATTCATAGATGCAACGTTACACTGATGGTCCTCCATAACAAGATACAAGTGAGTGCACTGACATACAAATGATAAGGTTCTTGTTTCTGCTAGTAAAATATACTAATAGCTTACACTGGAAACTCCTCACTCCAAGGTGCTTTATCAAAAACCGACACTTATCCAAGGCCTGCACTTATGGTAGAAACTGCCAATCTCAAAGGGAAAGTATCATTATTACCGAATAAGGTATTTCTTACTTACCACACTAGCCCCTAGATGGAGTCCTGCTGCTACCCAACACAGGACTAGGGTGAAGATTCCAAAAGCACAAAACCTGGAAACAGACAAAAGCAAAATATCAAATATATATTAACATTGAACAATTTTAAGTAAAAAATATTCAAACTTTATCTGAAATGTTATAACCTGATTATAACACTCCTGTTGCAAATATATAGTTAGCAGAGAACCTTAAGTATATAAATAAGTAATTGTTGAGTGTTGTGATATCACCTTTGCATTTATCAAAAAAAGTTTACACCTTTTCTACAAGACCTACACAGAAAACTTACACTAGTAGTGTGCATTTGGATGACCGGCCAATTCCAAATAGTAGAAGGAGGCAGAGCAAGATCTCCCAGCACAGCAGGATGATCGTGCCGAACCATCTGAAGAAAAGAAATAAAAGCATAATTCATAAGTAACCATAACCATGTTGCTAACATCTGCAAAGTATATAATATTTAAAGGTATTTCTCTGTGTCTAACAAACCATAACGATCATGTTTGTTATCTTTAAACTTTTTTGTCCAATGTGAAAAGTACTGAAAATATTTTCAAAAAAACGGGATGGGAATTAGGCCCCCTGTTAAAGAAAAGAAGAAAAAAAAATGCCTAAAAAAGGCATAGTGCATAAAGTGCATTTAGTACTAACTGTAGTGCAGACGGTACCTTGTACCTGAGGTACCACGCCAATGGCATATCCAACTTTGGGTAATATCATCACTATTAAACTAATAAATAATTAAATTAATAAATAATTAAATTAAAATATAGTTGAAAACTTGATTGATTTGTTTTTCATCGACCTCACAGGGTTCATAAAATCCTAAAGGATGTACCTATGCCATGTTGGTAAGAAAGGCTTATTTCAGCAGCAAAATTAAAAGCCGATGCCTTAGTCATTAGTACTATTTCTTGGAATCATATTTACCAGTGACAGGTGAATAGTTTAACGCAGTACATTGTCATGTTTTAATAGACCGGAGTTTTTAATATGACTGAAAAACAAGTGATTTATGAGTTTGCCTGTATCAAATTTGTGGTTTTAATAAAAATGTGGTTGAAGTTAGTAACATGGAATTTTCACTGTTGTGAAAATATTAAGTTTCATGTATATAATTTGTTGAGAGAGTGGTTGTGAGTGAGTGAGTAATAGATGTTTAACGCCATTTTGACATCTAAGGTCATATTCATGGCGAGAACAACATTACACAATTTCAGAGGAATGTGTCAGTGCCCGCGCATATGTGCACCACACACATCCTGAGGGGACAGGAAAGAAGAGATATAGACCCTTTTAAGTGGGATAGGGAGGCCCGGAGAGAGAGGTTGTGAACACGTTTATTGATCGATTGATTTGTTTAACGTCCTAAGGTTCTTATACCTCATTGGACTGATTGTGAATACGTGAAGACATTGTTATGATTATGAAGCTTGGATGTGAAGCTTAAACTTTGGCATCAATAATCGAATTGGCCTATTTAGTATTACAATGATAACCCCCATGTCTTAAAGACACCTGCTGCATCTCTTAAAATCAGGTCGGGTATCATTATATAAAGGTAAAAAGAAAGTATTTCAAATCCCCCCCCGGTGCACTTTATAGGTTTATCTTTATCTCCAGGTGCACCTTATACGCAAGGTGCATGCGCCTTATATACGAGGTAGTTCATACAAAAGAGTACTTTTCCTACACCGCCGTATGGTAGCATTAATAATTATGTTATTCATATGACTTGATATATTCTGTACATTCATAAAGCCCCCTTTCCCCATGCCATAACCTATCCAAAAATCTTCTTGTGCATTTCATTAGCATCCTGGTTCATTTTATGTACACTATTATAAATGGGCTGTGAACTTAAAGTGTAACCTGTGAGTCCAGAGAAAACTGAATTAACTTCCCAAGCCCAAAATCAAATAAAAAGCAACATTTCAACATCAGTAAAATCTTAAAAATACCTTGCTGTCAGCCTTGTTTCAGGGGTGAATCTCTGAGGATCCCTTAGAAATATTTTCCAAACATGCTTAAACATCTAAGATTTCATACTTTTAACTCGTATCTATTGGGTAAGCCAAATGGTATGAGGTTTTTAATTACCTCTGTATCCAATCTGAATATTTTAAGAGTTTCCCTTGCTCTCTTCTACATGACATTGTGTTTTTTTCTGTCTTTTTAATCATGGGAATGTATAACACATCATTTATTGCTCTTATGATTCAAAACAGCCTGTTCATGATATTTTCATCAATTTGATGCAATTCGCATATATCCATTTTCCCTTTTCTTCCATTTATTTTATTCACTACTGTTTTATCACATCACAGTACTGAACAGATTCATCTATAAAGGCATCAATTTACTTCTCTTCAGAGTTCGGTATTGCATAATAACATCTTAATTTTGTTATAAAAACTAGGCTTCACATTACCTCCAGTGGCCCCAGATGCGGGTGTTGAGCACAGCATGCGATAAGTCCACCTTTTCCGCCTTGTTGTTGATGATGCGCACATGGTTCAGAATTTCGGTGGTGTGGGCGTGCGCTTGCTTCGCCCTGCGCGACAGCTCCTGTTGCATGGTGTGGTTCAACTGGTTATTGTTGCGGAAGAACGCCTTGAGCTCTTTGAGTCGTGTGCCAATTGTTTCATTGATGTTCTTCTGCAAATCATTCACCTGTTGAAAAGAGAGAAATAGAAAAAAAATCTGTGAGTATTTTTTTAAAAACTTAATGTAGGAAGTGTTTACAATGTATACATGCAAATGTATTTCACAAGGATTGTATCCAGAGGTGATACCATCGTTCTATCTCCTTCTTTCTGCTTGACCTTTTTTGTGGGTTGATCAAAAGTGGTGGGTTGGGGGAGGGGGGGTAACATCCCCTCCCCCCATTCCCCTGCTTCTCAAGCCCATGATTCGCACTCATCCATTGAACATGTATTTATTGGAGAGAACAGACGGACAGAGACTTCACTATGAATCACAAAGTCAATCACAGGTCACATGTCATTCATTCAAATACCGAAGTAGTTCAATCAAGAGATAGGCTAATACTGACTCCATTGGGGGAAAAAGGAGAGATCTGATTAGGGTCCACAAAATTGAATGTCTCAACTGATAGATGTTCTCAAGATGAGGCAGAGGCAGTTCTTGTGTTCACAGACTACACACTAGGTGGCATTGTTGTGCTGTTACCATGCAAGAAGCATTCAGTGGGAGGCGCCATTTGCAATGTCTCAGTTTGTCAACTGCAATGGTTATATGACTGTATTAGCACACAACTGTAATGATGACTTCTACAGATTGAAATCAATGCTGTGTATAGTTTATTGATAGACAATACATTACAAAGCCTTTCACATGTATAAAAATCAATGTTATTATGGTACTGAATCAGTCTTCATACTGAACATGGAGCAGCACCCAGACAGGCTTTCTCACCTAGCCACTATGAGTGCAGTTTGGGTGGGCGGGGTGTGTTACACTGTGATGAGTTGAGGGGGTGGAGGAGGAGAGAATGGGAGAGTGCAAGGAGGTGAGCCACAACAAAACCTTGACTACCTTTTTATTTAGCTTACAAAGCTTCCAGTGTCCCAATAGAATGCCCTATATGTGTAGGCTTAGCTTCTGTATGTCTAGTTGTAGGTCCAGGAAAATTGCACCTTTGGGACAGAATTTCAAAGGAGAACAGGTTATGATGGTATCTTTGTATCAGTAGGAAATTATCATTATGGCTTGTTGGTTTGTATCAGCTCTAACAGGCAGCCCCCTTGATAGACCTAAAACTTCTCACTCTAGGTATACACTTTGTAGGGAATTAGACATTATAGCTGCGTCTGTTTCTGGCCAGAAGAAGAATGGGGCCCTGGATCGGGGAGGAGGAGGGGGCAATGTCCCTGGCCGATTTTAAGAAATCCTGAATCCCCATGTGCCATCAGAGCATCAAGTACCCTCTATCTTCCACTCGTGTTTTGCCATTAATTTCAATTGTCTATAGGAATACAAAGTGCCACATGTGGGGATATTTGAAGTCAGTTGCTGGAGGATGGGGACTGGTGCTATCAGAATGCAGGGGGGAGGGAGTAGGAACAGGAGGGGGAGCTTAACGTGCCAGCAGTATATCATGGAGAGTGGGTCCCTCATCCTCCTGGGCTTGGTGTTCCTGGCCTGTGTCCAGACTAGGGATAAAGGGATGGTGGTTCGGGGGATGTGTGTCTGTGTGTGGAGAGCTGGAGGGTGGATCTAGACCTGTGTAGGCCTATTGTCTTGTTACAACTCATCCCTTTAGACATTGCCAACAAACTGGTGCCAATATGGAGGATGGGATCTTCTATTGTTGGTTTCTGTTCCTCCACTCAACGTCCCTTACCTCCCTGTTACCTAGTCTGGGGTACGTACAAGTACGTCTTTTTTACTGAGTGCACTACAGTTATAGAACCCAAGAACTAACAATATTCAAGGCATTTGACCTTTTATAGTTGATTTTTGTGGTTGTAGTCCTGCATCATGTATCTATCTAAAGTTAAGGAATGTCTTGAAAGGAGTCTATAAAAGCAGGGGGTGTGTATGTCATATCAGTTCCAATCATCATATCTTGTTCGCATGGGTGTCAGGTCATAGACTGTATATTCAATCCTGACTGTGAGTGAGTAATAGATGTTTAACGCCATTTTGACAGCTAAGGTCATATTCATGGCGAGAACTACATTACACAATTTCACAGAGGAATGTGTCAGTGCCCACGCATATGTGCACCACACACATCCTGAGGGGATAGGAAAGAGGAGAAATAGACCCTTTTAAGTGGGCTAGGGAAGCCCGAATCCTGACTGTACGACCACCTCAAATGTTATTAGTGTAGAAGGCTATTATGTGTAAGATATATTGTATAGAACACCTCTAACCACCATTGCTGTTATATATCTCACCTCTGCCCTGGGGTGTACTGTCAGCTGAACGCCACTTATCATATTGGGACAAGGGCATCTTTTGATATGTCAGTAAAGTGTGTCAAAAGCATTTCTATCACTACACATCAGCAGGGATAAGACAGTCTGAAAATCCAATAAAAGGGCTCCATCAGTTTCCTCCAGTGACTGAGATTTCTTACACACACCTCACATCCCCTTTTCTAGTCCCCAGCATCGGTCCTCAGACCCTTTCACTACATCTTTTATCATTTTCTACTTCACCCATCCCAGACTCCATCCTCCAATCAGACCCCAGATATGCTGGTTCGGTGCTGGTTCCCCAAAAGCCTTCTCTCTGATAACCCTCGTCCCTAATACCCAGCGTGAAAGTGACTCTTTCCTAAGGTAGGGATTTCTATTTGTCATCCTTTATGTTTTTTTTTTTACCAAGGAAGGCTGTTTCTGAATGGGGACATTAAGGTTAAGTGCCAGTGTGAGTGTTCCTAGACACCTTGTGTATAACTCATGTCTCATCCATCTTACTCAGTCTGAATGGTTAGGGTACGTATCGTAGTGGCCTGTTTTTAACGCGTGGTCTTTGAATAAGCACCGGTCTCGAATAAGCGCTGGGGGCATTTTATAATTTATAATTGAATTTCACACTATAAACTTTACCTAGAATAGCCGTCAGTCTTATATATATGCGCGGGGATAGAGTAGCAGTGAAATCTATGAGCGCTGGGGCGTCTAAACAACCCATTACCGTTTGTAAGAAGTAGCAATTGCTGGTGTTGGGGTTGATAAATTTGGGAGTAGATGGGATATCAATCCATCTTTAAACTTTCATTTCCATGGATAGCTTTACAGTGCTGTAAGAAAGGGTCCTGTAAGGCTGTCAATAGTTAAAGTGATCCAAGTTAAATGGCTCAGCAATTGAGGTTGTGTGTACGAGGCAATGGTGAACAAAGATTTAGTAATCATTAGCTCAAAAGGATCAATAATCAAATCAACACTGACTGCTGCAGAACAATAGTATCAGACTCCCACCTTGTCTATGTATAGGGACAATTGGGTCTGTATATGGACGAACAATATGATGAAGGACAATGAGCGCAGTTTGGGGCCTGTTATAGCTGTCAGCAGAGTATAAGGGTCTGGGTTCTGTAATCTGTGAAGTTGCCAGTCCCAGCTTCACACAGAGATGACATTTTCTGTCCACCTATGGCATTTAGAGTTAATTGGAAGAGTAAACAGATGTCCATTGTCTATGGTTCTACATTTAAGCCTAGATTTTCATCAGAAATAGAGGAATGTATCAGAAAGATGAATATTTTACGTGGGCTGAGCATTGTTATATTAAATGCTTTTTTAGTGGGAGGGTGGGTGTCGAACTATAATATTCATACCTAGCACTAGGAGAATGTGCAATTACAAGGCACCAGCTGATTAGACCACAATGATGGTGTTCTCACCAGGTGGCGTCTGGTGCAGCGTCTCAGCAGACGCCAGCGTCTAATGCCACTCTCCAAACACAGCCACAAGTCTCCTCACTCTCCAAGACCATTTCTCATAACTTCTCACCTTATCAAATATGAACCCTTTAATTTAAGCGCCAGGTATTTCTCATATGCAGTATGCCCCATCATCATGATGCATGAATCTCTGGCGAGTAACTCGCCACTGAAGCTCTGCATTCAAGCATCAAGCATCAAGATTTGATACAATTCTGAAGGGTGTTCACAGCGCCAATTGTGCTTGAGAGTTGTGTACCAAAGGGGAGGACAACATTCATTACCATGAAACACTAAGGCCTTTTGCTGTCTTTAAAGAGTTTACCCTCTTGTTGTCCATTAATAATAATACACGTGTAATCAAGGGCAAATACTTCCGTGCCGCCCCTATTGGCCACTAGATGGTCTGGAGCTGGTTCCCACCACACACACTGATAAGATGGGACCAGCATGTCCCTGGACAAGGTACCCAACAAGGTCTGAGAATGCTTATTTAGGCCTTGTTTTGGATTCAAAACATTCCATTTACACTCCAAATACACAGGAAGTGCCAGAAAATAGAACGTTTTTGAGAAAAACATCTTTTTTCTGTATAAAAAAAATTACATAATAACAATTTTTGGTCTATATTTCATGTTTTTAGCGTCTGTAGCTCCCCTAGTGGCCAAATCCAGTACTAAAATTCCCGCAGGGAGGGCCATTTCCCCTTCATATGCCCAAACTTATTGTATTACATGTACTATCATATATTCTGAAAGTCTGCACAGTGAATCTGGTGACTGTGGTTGCATGGCTGATTACACTTTTTTGTAGCACCCACGACATCCACCTACATATCTCACCTTAAGCTCATTCCTTTCATCCCTCCAATCTTTCTCCTCTTTTGATTTGAACAGTTCTCACCTATTTATTCTCTAAGTCCCAAAGTACACAACGACAACCTCCCTATCTGAATTTACTTGCTCTTTCCTTCTGTTTGCTCTTCTCAAAGAGTGAGTTCTTATTCCCCGTTCGACCTGTATGCATTCCTGTATTACAATCCCTTCCCTTCCTACAGTTATTACGGTTTTCCTGCCTCTAGTTGCTCTTCATTCTTTCCTACTAACACAGTCTTCATTCCTTCCTCTCCTTTCTTTATTTCATACCAGCTTTCTATTTTCCTTATTTCCACATTCTTGCAGGTACTTCTCCCCTTGTGCCTTTAATATTACACACATACGAAGTGCCTGGTATGCTTTATATCATAATCAAACCATGTCATAATCTTCTACAAGATGGCGGGGTTGTAGACCCTCAGTAGTTCCATCATCATTCCCTATGGGGGCATTGTATGGAACCCACAAAATGAGAATATATGGGCTTTGTACTGCAGTAATAAAGCATTCTGGATGGAGTAGGGAGGGGGCCACCCTAACACCGGACACAAACCACATTATCTTATTAAAGCACCTCACAGGCTACATGGGGATGGATAGGGAGTGCAGGAAGGATGGAGTGAGTGAGTAATAAATGTTTAACGCCATTTCAACAGCTAAGGTCATATTCATGGCGAGAACGAAATTACACAATTTCACAGGAGAATGTGTCAGTGCCCGCGCATATGTGCACCACACACATCCGAGGGGATAGGAAAGAGGAGATTTATACCCTTTTAAGTGGGTTAGGGAAGCCCTGCAGGGAGGATGGAGGGGTGAGGGAGAGTCTGGATGGATGGAGAGAGATACATGTTGGCTGTTGGGGAGGCAGGCAGGTGAGTGCGGAGAGAAGGAGGGGAAGGGAGGCAGGAAGGCGGGAGGTGGGGTGGGGGAGGCTGACAGGCATAAAACAGGCAGGTATGTTTGCACACTGAAGGCTTGCAGGCAGACAAGAGGCAAGAAGGGGTACAAGCAGCTTGCAGGCAGGCAATAGGCAGATGGGCTGCCACAGGCAGCTTGCAGTCAAAGAGGTGGCTGGGAGAGGTACAGCGATGTCAGTTGGGTGGTACTCCAACCTCTGAAAATTTTAGTGCTCATCAACATTTCACAAGTGGAAGGATGTCTTAACCTATAAAACTGCATGGAAGTCTAAATTTTAGGGGCCTCTGATCCTCTGAAAATAGATGAACCTCTGAGGGTCTGACATCTCTAGGGGTAGCAGACTGCGTGCAGGCGGACAGGAGGCAGGTAGGGGTGCAGGCAGCGTGCAGGCAGACAGACAGGAGGGAGGGGTGTATGCAGATAAGAGGGAATGGGAGGGGTGCACGCAGCTTGCAAGCAGACAGGAGGAAGGTAGGGGTGCAGGCAGCTTGCAGGCATACCGAAGAGAGGGAGGGGTGCATGCAGCTTGCAAGCCGACAGGAGACAGTTAGGGGTGCATGCAGCTTGCAGGCAGAAAGGAAGCTTGCAGGCAGATATGTGGCATGTAAGGGCATAAACATCTTGCAGGAGACAGGTAAGGGTGCAGGCAAGGTGCAGGAAATTTGCAGGCAGACAGGAGGGAGGGAGGGAGGGGACACTGGCAGCTTGCACGCAATGAGGGGAGGAATGAACTAAAGGCATCCCTGTTTTAACACTAGGTCATTTCATTGTGCCTCCCACCCTAATGCCTTTCTTTGATCCTCCATCACGCTTCACTGCGTCCTGACCTTTGACCTCCAAGTTCCTATTCCCGCCACAAGGTGGCAGTAAGCCTCCAGGCGTCCCAGGAGGCAGTGCGTGACCCAGCATCCGGTGAGCGATAATAGGGCGTGGGCTCCATACTTCACCACTGAGCCAATACTCAGTTCCTTATCCTACTGTTACCTTTTCGATATGGCTCCCATCGTCTGGCCCTCCTTTTCCTAGCACAAGATGACCCAAATGGTCCCAATGCCAATAGTTAACCATTATTTTCCCTGGGACTCGGCGATTTATGATGATTTATAGGACTAGTGTGATCACTATGGAGCTTTTTAGAGCTATCCAGGCCCACTGGGTCTATATAATATCACACTGCACATGCGGCCGACACCGCTGGTTATCAGTAAGTTTAGATTGATCTTTATGAATGATCCCCGCGTCGTGCCTCTTTTATAGATATCAATGTTTTATGGTAATCGCCATAGCGCCCCTATTCTAAAGGGTTCCTCTAGCCCTGCTGTAATTTTGTTGAATTATTGACTACCATAAAGGCTTTCCAATACATTTTCCTCACACAGGGTGTTGTGTATGCACACTGTAGGTGGAGGTCCTATGAAAAGTGCAGACAAAATAACATGGGTGAATGACTGTGGTAACAATGTATATCCAGGGCATCAAAGGTGGAGATGAGCGATTGCAGCGCCACTCCTGCAATTGCAGTAATAGGAGAAGGAACAAAATCAGTAATGGCGGTTTCAGGTTTTCATATTATAAAAATCCTCAAATAGCTCTACAAAATGAATCAAGCCACCTCTTCCCTTTCCCAAAGCCTGCATCTAATGGACCAACACAGTGGGGTCAAGTGTCTGCAATGCTGCATTCAGGATTGACATGTGTGAATGCAGCACTGGTAAGTTGCTGACCAGGTCTGCATTCATGCAGCATGGTGACTAGAGGGATGGTGCATTAATTAGAGAATAGACAACGATCTTCTTCACATCGAGACTGTCTGTTGTCCTATAATGCACGAATGCATCTGAGTGCATTATAGGACAACAGGCAGTCAAGATGTGAAGAAGGAGTTGTCTATTGTCTTTATAAAACGTTTTTCATTTCATTCCCATTAATCATGTTCCCAATCAAGGTATATCTAGAAGAATTAAGGGTACCTGACTGGTTTACAACTATGGCGACCTTGCTCAGCCATGCACTGTATTCCTATAATGCACTCAAGGTCACTTCTATCATGCAGCAGAGCACTACCAGCCGTTTTATAAAGCTTTATGTTGCCCTGAGTGGGTTAACCTGTCATAGCCCAGTACATCCATTACCTTGGTGAAATACCCCGGTGTGGTGCTGATAACATGAGCAACTCATCAACAGCTCACAGAAACAAAACAATGCCTGCTGAGGCCTGCTTTGTATGAGCAGCTCAATGCCCCTGGGGTTTACAAAGGGAAACCATACATATTGCTATAAGGCCTGCTATAATAACAAGACTGGCTGCCAATCAGCTTCTGGTTCTATTCAGTTACGGTTAAGTGAGTGAGTAATAGATGTTTAATGCCATTTCGACAGCTTAGGTCATATTCATTGTGAGAACTACATTACACAATTTCACATAGGAATGTGTCAGTGCCTGTGCATAAGTGCACCACACACATCCGAGGGGATAGGAAAGAGGAAAGATAGACCCTTTTAAGTGGACTAGGGAAGCCTGAGTTAAGGTTAAGACATAAGCCTCTATCCTGATGCACCAACTAGCGCTAGTGAGTTATTCTCTGATACCGAATTGACACATCATGTTACATCAACTTGTCAGAAATTAATCAAGGCAATAGGTTTGGCATTTATAACTTTAGGTATTGTATGAGATGGGCCAAAGTAAGAGAAAGAGAGAGAGAGAGAGAGAGAGAGAGAGAGAGAGAGAGAGAGACAGACAGACAGACAGACAGACATACAGACAGACAGACAGACAGAGGGAAAGGAAGGCAATGCACTGATAAGAGTGCTGGGTCCAACGGGAGCCGTCTTGTCCTGCCCTTACGCGTGGGCGTCCATTGGCTTCAGTGAGCACCTCAGCAATGCCCTGAATACAAGCAAGGCTTTTCTCACCCCCTCCTGCTCCACACACGCCCCTCTAAGGCCCATGGTCTGCTACACAAATTAGGTACAAGGGAGGAGGGTACAGTCATGGTATGAAGCTCTCTGAATGACTGTTTCTTGCCAGTATAAACCTTAAGAGCTTATAAGGTGTGCCTACATGTGCC
The DNA here is from genome assembly GCA_949317995.1 of Acholoe squamosa. Classification (NCBI taxonomy): domain Eukaryota; kingdom Metazoa; phylum Annelida; class Polychaeta; order Phyllodocida; family Polynoidae; genus Acholoe; species Acholoe squamosa. Next base: position 20,487,124 of record OX439040.1, read on the forward strand.
ACAACAGCATTGGATACTGTGACAGTGTCTGACTGTATTGTGATGTGCTCTGTGGTGTTGCTGCTGATGATGAGGATGAGGATGCTGCAACTGCTTGTATTGTGACAACTGCTGCTGCTGGCAGTGCTCCCTTACCCCCCCCCCCCCCCCGTATAAACACACAGATAGATGCATTACCCCTGTCACCAGGCCAGGCAGATTGTATACACCTACACGTACATCTATATAAAAGAACAAAAAAGAAGCCCTATACGTTTGTCATGTATAACTAAGGCTTCTGGCAGTGAGCCTGAACAGGGGGAAATACAAGGAAAGAGAAATTTAACAGTGGGGAATGTAGAATCTGAGTGTTGGCAGATAGGGAGAGAGGACGTAATACAAATTGGGATGTGGTACTGAAAATTAGATTAGGAGTATAAAGATTGTAGAGAAATGGCATTGCGTGGTGTATTTGTGTGTGAAAGGAATTTCAGGCTCCCAGTATTCTCTTTAAAACCTTATCACGTGGAGTTCCTTGAAACATCCCTAAAATCTTGCTGTTCTGGATAGTATTGACCTGTACCGTGTACTTGGACACAAGCCAAATATAAATTGGCTAATGGCATTGTATAACTAGCAGTAATGCTCAATTAAGGGATGCCATGCTATAGATGCCATGCTATAGAGGAAGGGTAGAGAGCCATTGCTGATGTCCGATTAACAAGGTACAGAGTGATGGCTAGCAATAGTGACCTGATGACCCTTGGGTGGAGGCAGGGGTGGGTTGGTTGACCAGGTAACTTGACTGTCAGGTAATACCCAATAGCAACTAAAATATGGACCAATCCAAGGTAGTGATGTGTGGCAGGGTTAGCGTCAGGGATGAATAGTCATGCAAATTAAATGAGCGATGGGGAGTTATGCGTATATGGATCAACCATTAATCTCATATAGAATGCAGTTTAGTGCAGCATGCCAGACAGTGACTTGATAGCGACCCCTCCCCCCCCCCATGACATCTAATCTGCACCCAAACTCTCCCACTCACACAGAGGCGGCCAGACACGCCCATTCTGTGTTTATCGTTTTATCGATTATTCAACCCGAATTTCTCCCAGACCTCGTCACCATGGAAACAGCTTTTACAATAGGCCAGAGTCAGCTGGGTCCAGATTGGAAAGGGGAGTGAGGCACTGAGGAGGTAGGGAGTGACTGGAGGAGGGAGTGAGGGAATGAAGAGAGGAGATGGGAAGCTTTAAGATTAAGGGGGGAGGGTAGACAGGCACGCAGGCAGGCAGGAAAGAAGCAAGGTGGGCAGGAAGGAAAAAGGGCAGGCAGGAGGGGAGGAAGGAAGGAAGGAAAGAAGGAAGGAAGGAAGGAAGGAAGGAAGGAAGGAAGGAAGGAAGGAAGGAAGGAAGGAAGGAAGGAAGGAAGGAAGGAAGGAAGGAAGAATGACAGAACTGGCAGGGAATTCTAGATATCAGCACGGTAGTTGGACTAACTGACTGACCAGTGGTCCAAATCCCTGCAGTACATTAAAGAGGGTGAACCTTAAACACGCACCTATATTGACTTTGCAGAATTCACCAGCGACCTTTCAGAGGGAAGAACGTCCCATGGGTCTCTTTTTTCCCTAAGACTGTCACTGCTCAGTACTGCTGATGCATTCTTATTGCCTAGGCCAATGCTTGATACTGCCATTAAGCTCTATATGCCTTTATTGGACCTCTGCTTTCTTTATAATAGAGCCTTTTTCTCAGCACTATGATCCATGCAGAAGGGCACCTTATCAAATTTCATACATTCTCCAGAGACTAATCCTCTCCCAGCCCCTCATAATTAACTATATCTTTTTTCCCTTCAGTGACTGTGTCTCCTGTATATCAAAAAGTAGGATTAGATATAAAGTTTCTTATGAATATGCATTATCAAACTTTAATATACCCCAAGAGAAAAATTACTGATGACTAAGAGACCTACATATTTCAAGCTTTTGTAAATTTAGCATGCACTGCACCGACTGGTGTATATATACTGCTACGGGACATATTAATGCCACGAAAGATTACACATAGGGGAGTGGGTTTGGACAGGAAATGTTGGTATACTGAACACGACATCCAAGCAATCCTATAAGGTGATAAATTCTAGGTTACAGTGTCATTAACTATGGAAGCGGCGGAAGGGAAGGGGGTATCTTTTTAGTATTTAGAGGGTCGAGGTAAAATAGTGTTTATCACAGCAAAGCCTAGTGGTTGCACTATTTTGGTTAACAAGTGGCTTTACTAATAAATGTTATTAATCTTTTTCAATATTGAAAAGTATTCATATTCAGATATTTCATGAGAGAGAATCAGTTATTAATCTTGTATTTTTTCCTCCTTTGTTCACCTTTAAATGCGGTGTTCAATTCAGAATACAGGTCACAGAGTAGGGCATGAATCATGACTTTAACATTATCAAGTCAACATAGTATTTATAATAGTGAGATTCTGTTCCTGTATTACAACCATAATGAAACCAGAAATCCCCATATATCTCTATAAAGCCATAACGAGGTAGTTTACACAGTTTAGACAGTAACAATATAGTGTAACACCCCGAAGCTAGTGTGATAAACGGGGGGCACAATATGCAGGTCAAGATATAACTAGGATAAATCATGCTTAAATCAATATAAATGCAGGTCGCCTAACCAGCCCAGCACCCACTTCCTCACCATGAGCAGAGTGAAAATTAACCCAAGACAGCCTGCCTTGAGGTGGCCTAGGGAAGGCTGGGAGGTGGCCTTCCATAGCTATAAATATAGACAAATTGTCAGTGCCTTCCTCTATTGAAAATGGGGAAAAAGGGGGAAAGGAGCGTCTGCCTTTTACGTGGCCTGTGCTGGCGGATTTCCTTAAATAACTGGGTACTGGTGTTGTGCAAGGTTGGAACAGGGGAGGTGAGGGTGATCTATGTGTGGGATAATGTCTCAGTGTAATGTGTTGTTAGCCATTTGAAGACTGATTATTGCTTTAAGGTAATATGACCCTTTTCTCTTCATAGTACATGAATGCAGCCCTGGCAAGCAATTCACCAGGGCTGCATTCATGCACCAGACAAAACCTACAGGTTTGATGCATCAAGGCTGCACTGGCGATTCACTCAATGGGGCTACTACAATGATGCATCTTGACCATAAATAATAGGTTAACATAGTTTGAGGCTTATGCGGTCCATAAAGGGTTAAGGCATCCGCAGTCCCCTGTAAGCCGACCTCTAAGCTATTTTACACTCGCCATCTTACTGTGAGTGAATTTAGCACCTCATGACAAGAAATGAACTGCCTTCCTTCTTTAGCTACTTCTCCTTTCTTCTTTCGTTCACCTTCCAGGTTTAAAGGTCTCCCTGACTAGTTAGTCACCTTCTTCTTGTGTCTAACATTTGTCTAGGCCTATTGTTTCCACCCGTATTTCTGGGACACTGTTTACAATCTGCTGAGAGGAATGCTGCATTTGCAGATTATTACTTAGTCACCCTGCAGATGCGGATACAAATGGTTAACTCCTCAAGGACAGCATTTAACAACCAAGGCTGACCAGTACAGGACTATGCTTCAGCAGACTATCAAACCTCATAGCGTTTGTACTATTCATGAAAGCATCCTCAGAAAGACCTGGATTCAGGAAAACAAATTTTTAACATGGTATTGCATTAATGCACTATACCATCATTAATGGGTGAAAACCCTAAGGTAGACTACACAGACTTTTGTACAGAGAGTGAGTATACACAAAGAGGAGGCTTTTGTGTTTAGCAATGCATACACTGGAAAATAGTCAATAGTCTTCAATGTGAGAAGCATAAGGGAAACAAGGCAAAATCCTGACACAGACTCATGTTGACAACTTCAACGCCTTTCACTCAAGGGTTGTCAGGAAGGAGGAGAACCTGGGCCATCTGGAGTTGTCAATATGAAGACTACCCTGGTTGACAAGATTTCTTTTGGTGTCTCGGGATACACTAGGTTAACCTTAATTCTGCTGATGCTGATACCTCAATGACCTGATCCACCCCCTCTGTGTTTTTCTACTTTGGATCTAGGTTTGTGGGCCTCCTGATGCCCCTGAAACCAAGCCAATCATAAGCTGTATTGGTACTGGATTGGGATGGGGGACGGGTGGGTGGATGGTAGGGGGTGGCTATAAATGTGGGATATCACAACAGGGCAAGGCAGGAAAGAAGAGGACAGACGAAGGCAGTGTAGGAAATTGTGTAAGAAGTTTACAAAGTAGGGGTGTGTGGGTATGGGTGGAGGGCTGAAAGAAAGAAGAGATGCCACTAAATAATTCAGAGAAATTTGGAAATATCAAGATTTTATTTTCTAATTTCAACAGGGAAATGATTAAGAATCACACCCAAAGAAATCAGGATTCCGAAAAGGTGAGGAGAGCAGTGCATGGTAGGGCGGGGCAGGGCAGGCTCTGGTCAAAACAGCTGAGGTCAAGGGAGGAAAGGGTACGCAGAATTACTAAGGACAAGGCAGGGCAGGGGTAGGTAAAGTAGCGAACATAGGAGGAGGGCAGTGTTGAGGGGGTAGAGGAGAGAAAGGAGGCAGAAGGCGGAAGGAGAGGGTGGAAGAACCTTCATGCACCACTGCACCTATTGTGATTCAGGGAGGTATTAAATTGCGATCTGTGCTGCCCCCTGTGTAGGTCTAATGGCCTGGTGGGGTGAGGGTGAATTTTGCCCATTAAGGACTACAAATGCATGATTGCCGCTCTGGCTAATAACTCACCAGGACTAAATTCATGCATCATGACAACCTTATGATTATGAGCTGGCATATGATGCAGCAAAATAATTCTGGCGAGTTATTTTGCCGTTGCTGCGTTAGCGCATCGCGACAGCAAATTGACATAAAGCAGCCCTTTATGGGTTACCCTGGAGATGGAAAGTGATCACCCACTAACCCAGACCGACACCTTATCCTAGACCTCTTCCCTAACACGCTCCACACACACTGCATCAGACCCTGGCACAAAAACAGGGTCAAAAATCGAAAGGTTGAAGAGGTAGGTGTGAATGTGGAACATGGGGTATCCAAATACACCAAAACACACAGCAATTACAACACAATGCCCTCTGGTGGGCTTTTATCTTTTTAAGGCTTTTTTTTTTTAAATCGATGAACAAGTGCATCTTATTCTGTGTCTTGACAACTCTTGATCTGATTTTAGTTTTTTTTTATAGCAAAGATATATGTTGCCCCTAAATAATGAAGATTGAAGGCTGAAATACTGAGTAGTCCCTAATCAAATTACAGGCTAATATTTGTTTTTAAATGCTGACAATGACCTACTTTTGAAATGAAAAGAGATTTACCATGACTTTTACACTATTTGGCCAGAAGAGGCTACCCACTAATTCAACAATTAAGGTCTAGATGGCACTTACTATATCCTCAAGTTACTTTTCGGTCCTAGTACTTAAACCTGGAAACATCTGCATCAGTGCCCAAACCCAATTTTCAGGAGTCTGAGTCGTGGTCATCTCTACCCCCTTGGGCGCAGCAATAAATATCCCATCCCATTAAAGGGCAGCCGTGGACAAATTGCACTCAGGCAATTAAGCGCTAAAACCCGGGCATTAGTAATCTAGCCCCCAGTGTTATTGCACTTCCCTTGCCTATCAAGCCAACACTCGCCTCAAAGCACAGATAACAGGTTATCTGATTATTTGGGATCCCTGAGGCTAAGTCCAGGACCAGCTGCACCCCAGTCTCCAGGGATCAGACAGGTTTAGTCTAAGAGAGAGGCAGTGGACCAGTTATATTGGCTGAGGTTTCCTCTTATTGGTTCCAACAAGCTAGGGGAGCTGAGGATACGACCAGACAGCCGACTAGAATGTATCTATAGGAACTTCTAGCTGTGAGTACTAGATGTACCGTAATGACCCATTTAAGCGCTGGGGTCTAAAATAAGCGATGGTCTAGAATAAGCGCCGGGGCATTGTGATCAATGAGCTCCCGAGCACGTATACAGGCCAATATGGTAGCTGAGAACTAGATATACTTGTATTGGATTAGTGGTCCACCTGAAGTTCTGTCTGGGTGAAGTGGTTGTATTGGATGAGGGGTCCATCTGAAGCTCTGTCTGGGTGAACTGGTTGTATTGGATGAGGGGTCCATGTGAACCTCTGTCTGGGTGAAGTGGTTGTATTGGATGAGGGGTCCATCTGAATCTCTGTCTGGGTGAACTGGTTGTATTGGATGAGAAGTCCATCTGAACCTCTGTCTTGGTGAACTGGTTGTATTGGATGAGGGGTCCATCTGAACCTCTGTCTGGGTGAAGTGGTTGTATTGGATGAGGGGTCCATCTGAACCTCTGTCTTGGTGAACTGGTTGTATTGGATGAGGGGTCCATCTGAACCTCTGTCTGGGTGAAGTGGTTGTATTGAATGAGGGGTCCATCTGAACCTCTGTCTTGGTGAACTGGTTGTATTGGATGAGGGGTCCATCTGAAGCTCTGTCTGGGTAAACTGGTTGTATTGGATGAGGGGTCCATCTGAACCTCTGTCTGGGTGAACTGGTTGTATTGGATGAGGGGTCCATCTGAACCTCTGTCTGGGTAAACTGGTTGTATTGGATGAGGGGTCCATCTGAACCTCTGTCTGGGTGAAGTGGTTGTATTGGATGAGGGGTCCATCTGAAGCTCTGTCTGGGTGAACTGGTTGTATTGGATGAGGGGTCCATCTGAAGCTCTGTCTGGGTAAACTGGTTGTATTGGATGAGGGGTCCATCTGAACCTGTCTTGGTGAACTGGTTGTATTGGATGAGGGGTCCATCTGAACCTCTGTCTGGGTGAACTGGTTGTATTGGATGAGGGGTCCATCTGAACCTGTCTGGGTGAACTGGTTGTATTGGATGAGGGGTCCATCTGAACCTGTCTGGGTGAACTGGTTGTATTGGATGAGGGGTCCATCTGAACCTCTGTCTGGGTGAACTGGTTGTATTGGATGAGGGGTCCATCTGAATCTGTCTCGGTGAACTGGTTGTATTGGGGTCCATCTGTACATCAGGTTGGGAGAAATTGTATTGGCCGTATTGGATGAGCCCAGATCAGGCCACAGCCAGAGTCAACATTGGAGAAAGCAGAGAAAACATGACCAGGTGCCAGATAATCAACCTGGCATGTTGGCTGATCAATGAGTGTGGACAGTGCACAATGGGGTCCTTTTTAACCTTTAAGGGCAGCATGAATTCAGGTTCAGCTCCATGGGCCGTCATGATGCACCAATGCAGTGCTGGCACATCATGCCAACCGTTTGAAGTCCAAAGGCCAGATACATTCATGCATCATGCCGACCAAAGGGTATGATGCATCAATGCATTATGCGGTCCTTAAAGGGTTAAACATTATGATGCAATAATGTACTATGCGGACTTTAAAGGGTTAAACAGAGGGTCCTGATCCACACATAAGGTCTTCAGGGATGTAAGTCAGGAATAGGCAAAAATCAGGAACCATAAGTTCACTTTATATAAAAGCCTTCTATTTTTCACAAACAGCCCTCCTTACCACTCATGTAAGGAAAATAAATGTCATTCAAAAATTTCAGAAATCAGGAAATCCTGATAAATCCTGAAGACTTACATCCCTGCGGTCTTTCCCCTGGTTCATGGCATCAATTAATGCTGTGTTTCTAGTACAATGCCTGTTGCAAATAATCTTCTTAATACAGAGCTGTCATTTCATGGTTAACAAAACGGAAGAAAACCTTACAATTTTAGTCACTGTTTTTTTTTTGCAGGAAAGAAACACACTTTACCACTAAGAACGTCCATAGAAAAGAAACAAATTTGTTTTACGATATATAGGAAGGTTAGAAGGACACATCCGTCCAACTACCATTCTAAACAACTAGGATTTAACCAACAACAGCACTGGATAATGAGGATTGGTTGGCATAATGCCCACAAGCCCCTACTATCTACTTATATCGCCAAATATGTATAGGATCTTCCTTATATGCAAGCTAAAATTAGCTCATAATCCTTTCCTCGGAGTGATAGAAATAGCCCATTGTATTAAAATCCGAGAGAGGCCGTGGGCAGAATTTATTGTGAATGCATAGCTTGATGTGTCTATTTTTACCAACTCATTTGAAGTTACAAAATTACAAACACTATTTACTGAAATTGAAAAACAGTGGGAAGACCTCTTCTCAAACCAGCCAGCCATTCTCACATCGCTTTTTGCTGGATGGTACACCGACAGCGCCTCCACTGACAACAAATCCTTAAAAACCTGCACACAGGCTTTCTCTTTAAGGGCTGAATAGCTTTTAATGCACTATGGCTTTTGCATGATTGCAGAGTGGTGCTCTATTTGCCAGGGCTGCATTCATGCATCTTGCTAACCCTACAGGGTTGCATCTTCCTAACCCTACAGGGTTGACAGACAGACTAGCATGCGGTGGTGGCAAAGGCGACTCGGCAGCTATGCACTGATTCATCATGAAGACCAAAAATGGAGACAGACCCGAAGGCATGAAATCCTGGCATGAAATGGCCCCTAAAGGGCTAAAAACCTCCACACACCGATTGAATGAAGCACCCGATGGGACGGCTCGTGTTTTTTGCTCATGCCTTCAAATCATGCTTGACAGCCATGAAAAGTTGGGTCTTGTTTTGGATCACCTCGATCATTGGCCAGATAATAGTGGGGAGCGTACAAGCAGCTGAGCACCATTGGATACAAACTGATTCAAACTGCAGCTGTGGGTAGAAAGTGGCCTATTCAAAGCCAACACGCAGACACGCCATTGCATCAGAATCTGACATTAAAAGTTAAACTTCATTCGGGAATCTGCACAACTGCATGGCTGCCATATAAGTGCCATGCCTCGACTGAATGCATTTCTCATTTGCATACCTGTGTCTGTCTCTCTCAGTTATAGCATCTCTTCATGACTAAAGGATATAATGCATAGGTATGCATGAACTTGATGATAATGAAGAACCATGTTGACACATGTTATGACTTATGACCACAAAACCTCAACCAGTATTGTCTACTTTAGTCCTTGATCAGGACTCACTAATTCTGGGAGGAGGACAATTATTTTCCAGTCATTATATCAACCCTTGACGGCCAGCATGATGCCTCCAGATCCATGAACCTCTGTTGTCAGGAGGCAGTACTGGCGAGCCCTGGCGGGTATGCTTGCCAGCACTGCATTGGTGCATGATGCTGAATCTTTGAGACTGTGTTATATATGGTAGAATAGGCATGATGCATGGATGCAGCACTGTGATTTCTCACCAGGCCTGCATTCATGCATCATAACATTCTAAGGCAATATTAAATTAAGATACTATGCACACCTTGAAGGGTTAATCAAACGTTGGCCCCTGTAGGTCCGTATGGATAACACACTAAGACTTGGGGATAATTAGGTCCTCCTACACTAATTATGAAATCAAACAATGAGTGCACAAGGCTCACACTGCTGCCAACCTTGGATAGCCTAGAGATAATGCATGGCTGGCATGCAAATATGAGATAGGGAGTGGTGCTATTGTTGTAGCTGCCGGTAGTGGTGGCAGGCTTGGAATTGTGGAGCTGGTTGGAACTGGGTATCAAGGTCTCTTAAGTACCGTCTCTTAAGGGCAGCAGGGTAATTAAATACACCATTCCCTTTGATCATGATGATGCATGCATGCATGTTTCCTTGGAAAATAATTCATCAGTGCTGTATTCATGCTTCATGCTGGCACTACAAGTTTGATAAACCCCCCAAAGATCAGCATAATTGCCCATTGCAGTGCTGGTGAGTATACTGGCACTACTGATTCTTTTGGCAACATGGGAGCATGGACCTTTGAGGCATTATATGGCACTTAAAGGGTTAATATTACATTTAATTGAAACCATACATACAAGTCAATAAATCACACTGAGTGCCCCTAGCCTACGACATGTGGAGTCTCCTCCATCAATCCTTGTCAGTAATATAGAGGCCATCCCTCATCCTGTTTTTATAAAACTGCTGCTGCTATGGACTAATGACTCACTTATTGATAATGTTGGGGCCAACAAAGTTACTTCAACTCCAGCATATCTATCAACCAATTATACAGGGTTTTATATTGAAATAACACCACAGGGCAATTATGGATATTAAAAGAAAAATTCAGCCACGTCTATAGCTAAAATGATAGAATATATAGAAGTATTCTAAATACCATTATTTGTTTGTCTTTAGACCTACTGCAGTCAAGAAATGTTAATCAAGCTCAATAAAGCTGAATAGTACTGATAGTAACCTGTGTATATGGCACTTTCAGTGTCTTTCAGTAGAAAGCATATGAATTCATACTCTTCAACATGATTTCACTTCACTAATACAGGTGATATATCATATATGACAATGTATATCATAGTACCCATTCTATACAAAATGGTACCATGATTATGCCCCCATGTGAGGGCCTGGTCATGACTCATTGTGTTATAATGCAGAACAGATGGTGGTAAAGTACAGTTGCACTATTGCCACTAAAACAACCATTTAGGAACTGAGAAATGGGTCATATTGCACCATATCCTTAGTGAACAAAATTAAACTAATACTAACAAGCTCATATCCTCTATTAGTTTTCTTAATGAAGCAACCAGCTGCCATCCTCTATTGATTTTCTTAAAACAGGGCACCACAATTCAACTTCACATGATAGTATCTCTAGTTGCAAAAATAACACAGCCCAGAATAATGGACCAGCATTTCTGCAAAATCCTTCAGCAACCAAGATTATGCAGCCTAATTCTAGTCAAACCAGAGCCGACTTCCCAAAGCTATCACACTCGACAATAGAGCTAATTCCTGTTACTTGAGCTAAATGTCAAGCCCTCAGTGTTGCCGACTTCAAATTCAATCCACGTCGCGACCCGTACTTTTAACAGTAAAGAGACAACTTCCCTGCTAAAAAGAGGAAAACTGTGCCAGGAGAGGTCATCTATTTACTACTTCAACTAATCTAATTTCTGAGGTGGATGTAAATTTGGCCAGTATTGAAAAGACGATCCTTGGGAATGGTTGCATTATTCAACTAATGAGATTACACTGCAAACTATAGGCCTGATCCACAGGGGTATGTGGCAAGATAGAATTGAAAACACCTATCCATATGCCCTGAAGCAACAATCTTTAATCTAGGTAAAATTTTCAGTGCTGCCTTAGCTAGAGTCTAGATGGCATTAACTGCCCCATCTCCCAAGCACAAACAGCAGATAGCTACTGCCCTCTGTCCACCTACGCAGCTGGTCCTAACCCTTCAATGTCTACATGATGCCACTTCTATTTCCCTACAGCTATAGGTCATGATTATGTACAGGCCTAGTGTAAAGTGTAAAAATTGATTCTACCCCTGGGGTCAAAATCACTCTCATAATTCTGAATTTGGCTTTTTACCCATGGGGCATTTGAATTGTAGGTAAATTAATGGAGGAGTGGTGGTTATGGGTTCCTGAAAGACACAATGAAGAAGTCCTTTAGTGAATACCATTGAATTATCCTCTTATTGCTTCATTTTACACATTTAAAGTGTTACACTCGGCCAATCACAATGAAAGGCAGCTAAAATGAGCCCTGCAGCTTATTAAAACCCAAACCGACTGTATACCTATCTAAACTCAGTCAAAAGGTTGGATTTAGGGCCCAGAACTCTTTTGCTCACTCATGTGGCTCTCTCTACGAGCAGCTCATTATCAGACAGATACTACCCTGCCCCCTCGTGGGATGCCCTCTCATTAAGTTTCAATTTAAAACTTACTGAGGTGTGCAGACACTAATATCCAACACGCATACAGAAAGCAGCCATGTCTCCAGGCTGATATTTTTGTCCTGCATGCAATACCAAAGCCTCTGCTGTGAGCGGAATTGCTCGGTATTGATCATAAAGGCATCAGAAGAAGATACCTGATAGAGACTGGAGGAGGAGGAGTAGGGGGCCAATCTCTAACCTTTTTCCTTATTCTTTTTCAGCTGTGGTTCTGTGTTTGTAGACATTGACTCTTTCTCTCTCTACTTTTTTTTTTAGATTTTATTTTCTGTTTTTTTTTTCTTTTTCAAACAGCCACATCCCTGGGAATCAAACGGCCGGAAATGACTAGCTAAATTACCTGTCTGGTCTTTAGTTTACTCCTCCCATGGCGGCCATATTCCAACCTAACCCAGCTCCAAAAAACAAACTCTCTCACAGAGAGAACCAATCTTCTCTCTTCTCTCTACTTCCCTTTGAAGCACCAGAAAGGAGCTGCTTATGACAACAATAATATCCATCTCACCTTCAGCATTGACACCCTATTGATTGGCACCTTAAACCTTGAGGGGTAACATTATGCTTATTACTACCGGGGTGATGATCCTTTGTTGTATTGACGTACCGATACAGAGCTGGTAAAGTGACTCAACAGAATTGTGTCAGATGCATCAGGAGTCTTGTCAACCCTGCAGGTCATCATGATGCATGAATGCAGCACTAGTATTAGACCCACCAGGACTGCATTCATGCATCAGGACAACCAATGGGGCATAGTTCACAATTCAGTCCTTGCAGGGTTTAAGATTGACACCTTCCTGTAACACCAGTCTCTTCAGGCTCCTTTCTCCCCCATCATGTCAAAGCTAACATTTTCTTTTTGGTCAAAATCACAATTGAATCTCATTATTCATCAGAGACATTAAATTTTCTTTCATCTCCAATCAGCCTTGCACTGCGGCTGTGGGGATTCAATGTGGGTGGAAGGGGATTAAGACGCAGCACCCAGGTGCGTTATCACCTCAGGGTTGGTTTCTGAAAAGGCAATTTAAAGCATTAATCCCGACTATTTTGGAAGTTTCCATTCTGGAGAAACATTCATTACTACAGGATTATGGGAATGAAATAATGAAACCTGAAAGCATTTTGAGAAAACTTAAATATGAAAGGTGCTGGAGAGGGTTCTTCTGGAATTTTGTAGGATGGCAATGGAGCAGTCTAAGGAAAATGAGGAATTTGAAAAGGGGGTCCATGCTGAGGTCTATTTAACACCCATCTTTTGAAATTAAACTGGACCTGGAGCCCCCCCCCCTCCTCAGGCTGCCAATATTTTTATTTCTTCCATAAACAGGCCACACCTCCAATAATTACTCCAATAATTAACCTACGAAGGGAAATACCTCCAAACCACTATAGCCACAATCATTGTTAATAATGGTGGCTCACAGCTGGACCGATCCATCTAGTTCTCCTAGTAAACAAGTTTCGCAAATTGTCATCTTGTTTCTTTGATGTTGACAATATATATGTGGTTTTCAGTCTGCGATGGTCACTTTTAGCGCAGGTAGCGCCACCTGTCAGTGAGCAGCAGCTCGGGACCTGCTCATTTAGCCATCTGAGGGCCGCATGTTGATTCAAAGGATTATTTTATGCCCATTTGTTGGCATGATGCATGAAGGCAGCACTGGTGAGTCTACTCAGCAGGGCTGCATTCATGCATCATGCCAAAACCAATGCATTGCTGACAGGCGAATTGCCAGTGATGCATCATGGAATTATGACAACAAAGCGACATTACCCTAACCCTGGAGGAATCAGCTGCCTCCCCATAGGTACTAGTGATCGTCACAATGCACGAGTGAAGACTTGAAAATTTCCATGCATAATGATGAGAAATGCTTTGATATGTAGGTTAGCCTCGAACAGCCAGTCCTATATGTGACACAACCATTCGGCCTCTGTTCATTAGACAACACTCTTGTTTTATTATTTTTGATTTTGGTAATAGTAAGCAGGACATTGCATCATTGTATGGGTACAACGGGGGAATCACTGTTCAACTCAGCCTTATTCATGGTTTTAAATTAAAAGAGCTCAAATGGGATTGCTACTGCCGTCTGGTTAGCCAATTCATAAGGGAAGGGCACTGAAGATCACTGTCACTGTCAAATAGTTAAAATGATGTCCCTCATCTAAACCTATGAAAAAGATATGTCCTTTGTGGATAGAGATATAATATATAGGGGCTAAGTTAAGAAGGTAATGTGGGCTTTCCTTCTCAGATAGAGATCTAGTAGAGGCAGATAGTCCTTTTTATAAGGTGCCTTCTGTTGGATCCTTCCAGACCTGCATGTCTAGGAGAGATAAAAAAAGAATGTATGGGGCTTGCAATTGCCAAGCAGAGTAACCTGATGGTTATCTCATGTTATGACGGTTACAAACAAACAGAAACCATGGTTGGAGAGCACTGGACAGGTGCACACACAATATGCATGCTGGATCAGGAACTGGGCCACTACAAAATAACTCAACCTCTCCTATCATAGTTTTAGTAGAGAGGGGTTAAGTATGGAATACTAAAACTGTGGTAGGGGAGTGGAAAGGGAGCAGCTTAGAGGCCAGAGGTTATCAGGGGAGTCATAACTCAGTGCGTTGAGCAGCTCCCAGACCCTTGTCAGACAGAAGAGGATCATGACCCACTGCTAGAGCACACTGTAAAAAAAAATCCATCAAAAACAGATGGCTTTCCAGCAACATTGGGACAAAGCTTTCACTGTTATTTCCGCTGAGATTTCTTGCAGCATAGTGCGGTGTCATACTGCTTTCTGGGGCTTCATTGTAGAAATTACGATGCTCCATTGAATCACAAATATTTGGTCCATTGTACTCTTATTACATGGCTTCCTCAACAGTCATTTTTAGAGTGTAGTCAACAAGGAACTGCTCTACTCAGGGAGCAACACATGTACGGTGACTGACCGTAAGGGAATGTAAGGTCTAATGACTCAGATAATGGGTAAAGCTCCAGCAGATAGTTTTAACTATTTGGGGGTGGCATGGTGCTTTGGTCTTCATTTTATTTCATGATGCTTATTCACTGTCATTGCTTTGGTTCATCTTGCTGACTTTTCATCTAGGAGTAAGTCCAGAGTTGGCAGTTCACAGAGAGGTAGTGTATAATTTTAAATGCAGTGCCCTCAAGATTTCTCAACCCTATCCTTGGGACAGTCTACACTATCAGACAGGAATATAGTGTTATTACATGTGTTGCACAGGAGCTCAGTGTCACACAGTGGCAAGGAGGGAAGGAGTGTTTTAGTAAAATGGCTAAACTGCAAGGGAAAGTGATAGGAGCTAGAGTGCCATGTGTGCCCTAGTATATATGTAACAGGGACACATGCCCCTACCCCCGTATACCCATACCATTACCCTCATGTACCCTCACAATGATAAATCC
The DNA here is from genome assembly GCA_949317995.1 of Acholoe squamosa. Lineage (NCBI taxonomy): Eukaryota > Metazoa > Annelida > Polychaeta > Phyllodocida > Polynoidae > Acholoe > Acholoe squamosa. The sequence continues at coordinate 20,502,366 of OX439040.1, forward strand.
CAGTCCTGTCTAACATGCACAGGGACAGTATTGATTACTAGGGGAAGCTGAGATGTGGAGGGGGTTGGGTTGACTTTGCATTCAAGAATCAACTCTAGCAGTGACCTACCCACAAAAGGCCAGGGGTGGTAAGGGTGTGGAACATGGGGTAGGGATTTAACTGTTCCCACGGGGGTGTGCGTGCAGGAGGAGGCTTGTGAAGGGTTGGGGTCGTCCCCACACATGACATGCCACACTCAAGGGGTAAATATTTGTCTTGGCCATAGTTGATTATAACCACAGCTTTTGTGTTGGAGGAGTCTGGGCTTGGGCTACTAGGCTAGGGGTGTTATTCATGTATTTTACTGCTCCCATGCCACCAGCATGTTCTATAAGTACTATGCAGAAGGCATGTACTGGAGATGCAGGGGAAGATGGTAGTAAGAGGAAAGGGAAGAAGCTGACAAAGCATCCATTACAGTGTGAGCCAGTCTCTAGGACAACCATGAGTAAAACCTGTCTCTTATTGATGTTTATTTCCATACATACTACCATCATAATAACTTGGGTCCATAAAAAAGTATTTAGATATATGCCATTGTATCAATGCATGTTAGTAATTCTATTTATCGCAAAGTGTTAATGAGATTAGCGCATAGAAATCCTGCTGGGTAGGCAATTTGCCAGACCTGTGGGGGATGGGTGAAAAACAATAGGATATACCACAGTAATGGGTCACTTGGGACTGGCCCGCCATCTTGTCCATAGATGTGCAGAGCTGGTTAGTTTGAGATGTCACCTCATGTGAGACAAACTGTAGGAGTCTTTTAAGTATGGACAATATTCTGTAGATTGATAAAGATTTGATACATAAATCCAAGAGAAAATGAAAATATCCCCATACAAAGCAGGAAAGCTACAATAGGGGCCTATTGTTTTTGTGCAATGATCTAAGAGACAGGATCAGCTAGTTTTGAAGCCACTGGCATGGTTGCTGCCACAATGGCATTGCAGTCACCCTTTTTAGGCCTTTAGCCACTATAGCATAATATGCTAAGCCTATTACTGCTAAAAGGGTTATGGCAAACCTCTTATAGATCCTATAGTGGGAGGACTGTAAATGTGAAGTGATGGGAATTTGTAATGATATTCTTGTCCCTGATGTGCCCCCAGGACCTACTGGAGGAGCCATGGACCATGTCATGGAGGAGAGCTAAGGGGATAATTTTGTGAGAGCTCCTGTAGATTATGCACTGTTATGATTATATCTAAAGCTTATAAATAGATAATATAATCTTAATATACTGAGGCAATGGTTATTGATTTTCTTACAAATCCTAATAAACTTTCCATCTGCACGAGGATTCTCTATGACCTGAGTCTGCTTTCAAATAAGAAACATGCAGATTCAGGACTTTGGGAACAAGAAGGGATATTCCATATCCATTCATATTCATAACCAAGGAAACACATTGAAAGAAATGGACTCCAATAAGAGGTTTTATGCTTGCATCCTTGCAACAGATTGCAGACAGAATATGAGGAAGGCTATTCACGTCGCCATGGCAACGACAGGATGAATAGAGCATTGTGGGAAGATGGCACGTGACCCGTAACATGGCAACCAAGGTGTTATGGTGGAGGGGAAGGTATTGGTTATGCATTCAGCCTGGTCAGCTTTGTGGTAGGATGGGATGTGTATTGGTAGGTAAGAGGCACTACACAGGAAGAGGGGAGGGATGGGAAGAGGAAGCAAGGGAGGGTGGAGGAAAACAGACAGCCATGGAGAGGGTGTAGGAGGGAGAGAGGGAATGGACAGAGCAGAGAGAGAGAGGGAGGGGAAGCATAGATGAGAGAGGGGGGCTGAGAGGGAGAATAAGACAGAGGGAGGGGGGGGGGCAAGAGGGAGGGAAAGCAGAAATGGGAGAGGAAGGCAAGGGAAGGAGAAATAAGATATGGGGAAAAGAGGTGGTGGGCAGAGATGGAGGCGGCGGCAGAGAGGCAGCATCTTCTACGAGATGAGAGGCAGGAAGGGAGAGGTAGAGAGGGAGGAGGGGCAGGCAAGGAGTACCACTGAGGGGCAGGGAGGAACTGCAAAAAGTGAAGGAGGAAGGAAGGGGTTTAGGATCTATGGACCAGGGGACTTCAGCAGGGGCGGAGGTAAACACATACGGTTGGGTGTAGAATTAGCTGGGGACAACCCAGGGTATCTAAGCTGGGTGTTGAATAGGCAAAGTGGATGTATGATTAATCACCCCCGGTGTATTTGTATGGAGACAACATTAGGTGTTAGGGTGGCACTGGTAGTGGGTGGGTAGGGGTAGTGAGCTGAACCTTTAAGGACAGGATGATGTCTCAACCTTCATATTCACTTTCAGCAGCTTTGCCATCATGGTGCACCAATGCAGTGCTGGTGAGTCTACTCACTAGAACTGCAAATCATCCTGACCCTTCCCAAAGGTATCGATCTTGCGGTATCAATACAAGAGGGCCGGCATGATGTATATCTGGCGAATTACTTACCATGGCTGCATTCATGCATCATGATGACTCTAAGGGCACTAAGCATTAAGGCACTGTGAGGCACTTTAAGAGCTAGTAGTCTCTGGGCATTGGGTGTGGTGCATTGTTAGTGGTGATAGACTGCCTGTAGTGATAACACACAGAATGAGATGCTTAGGGGAGGGATGGTGGGAATGGGTAGGCATATTGCAGTCTGCTTATAATGTCCTCTCCCCAACACCTCTCACAAAGCCTTAACTACTCTCCATACAACTTCCTATTGAATAGAGCCTCTTGAATAGCTACACAATCCCTTTTCTATATCTATTATTATTTTATGTTGCCTATGTTATTACACTGTCTAATGTGGCTGGAGACAGGGCCTAAAATGCCCATAGAAAACATCATTATCATGGGACATGCCCTCCTAATTAGGACCAGGATTTTGATAGATACAAGGCCTCCACCACTGAGACATATATGATGTTTTATTGAAGCCTGATTAGCCCTGCCCTGGGCAATATTTATGATCATGGGTACAGGTCTACCCACCCCCTACCTTTCCCAAGGGACCTTCCCTCACTAGTCCTCTTCATCACGTAGAGGGGTTATAAGAGCTTGGAGTACATAAATATGTATAAGCCCTCTACATTGTCTACCACTTGTAATATGATGGCTAGTGTTTTACTACAGAATCCCATGTAAAATAGGCACCCTACAGTAGATCCCTGTATACATGCATCCAACCTATCCCCCCCCCCATTTTTTATGATTCACTAATGCAGTGCTATCAAGTTAAGCACTAGGTGCTGCAATGTCGCATCATGACCACAAATGAATTAAAGTTTTGATGTAATCTGCGCCCCTTAAAGGGTAAGGATCTGTGAATAGAGACCCCTTGCAGTGATCAAAGAAACTTATACCTCCCTGGGGGAGAACCTTGCATGTGTGTAGGTATTGTGTGTATTGAGTGTACATGTACAATTTACCAATACAGATGTAATCACAGGGCGTTTTGATCATATTGACACCCAAGGGGTTGAGTGATTACACGGTAGGACCAGGTAACCCAATGTTAGGGTCTAGCCTTAAGGCTTAACTCTTTAAAGGCTGCAAAGTGCTTTCATTCAATTGCTGGTGAATAACTCGCCAGAGCTGCAGTTATGCATCATGCCAACTGTGACGATGACGATGAGTCAGCATGATGCACCGATACAATGCTGGTATGCTACTCCCCTTGCATTGCATTTTGTGCATCATGACCACAAATGAACATGAAGCCTTCTGGTATCATTTGGTTATCAAAGGGATAGCATGTTATACGCATACATGTGTGCACACACATACACAAACATGCATGCAGACACATGTACACATGTGCCTCTGTAACACCTGTACGCCCCCTGGTGGTGGGTGGGCGGCACTTGTAGGAACATAAGGTGTTCTCTGTATGTAGTATGGTACTCCTGCTGGGGGCCTATATAGGTACAGTGTGTACTAATGCATCATGCCCATTTGTTGTCATGATGCATCAATGCAGCCTTAGTGCATAACTCACCAGGGCTATATCTATGCATCACAGGGGCGTAGGAAGCAATTTTTTATGGGGGGGGGGCAGGGGTCTCGGTTGGGCCCCCCTTTTCCTACGCCCCTGCATCATACCAATCCTACTAGGTTAATACACTCCCTAAATGTCAGCATGATGGAGTAAATCCTAAGTTGCTGGTGGATAGGCCAATACTTACCAGCACTTTATTTATGAATCATAAATACAAAGGAACATGAACCTAGATGCCTCAGGCGGTCCTAAAAGGGCTAGAGAAGACATTTCATCCATGTTAACCATGGAGGACATACCCATACCTGTCTGCTACCTACCATAGCACCATTACTCACCTGTGCACATACCTCTCACCTACAGACCTGGTAGTACGTTCTTACACCTGGCCAAGGAACAAAAGTCATAGCTGCTGGAGTTTACAAGACCTACTTGGGCCTCAAGAGGTTTCTGTTCTTTGTGGAGAGGGATGTAGAATGGTTTCAGTTCAATGATCAAGGATCTTTAAGTGTAGGTATACGAGCGAACAGGTGTTCTGGGGCAGGTGTGAACTTACATATGTGAAGGTAGTCTTTTAAATGTAAAAGTGGCACAATGAATGACCTACCTTTTTTGTAATGCAAATGCCTAATTCAAACAAGCGTTTAAGGAAATTCGGTCATGCCATATCACCATTATTTTTTTACAGAATTATCATAATTCCTTTCAACTATAAACCACTGGTGAGAATTATGAATTCTCCCTCATAAGCATGCACCATTTTAACCTCCCGAATTCTAGTATTCCACATGGGACGAGGAAGAAATGGTCTGGGATAGTAGAAAGAAAATATTAATGTTCCCTGGAGAGTGGGAAGAGAGGAGCTAACCTGGGGTAGCATGTACAATTACCTACTTTGTAGTTAAGGATACCTCTCTCCCGCTATGTATGGTAACCTATGTGAGGACAGCACATGCTATACTAACCCTGCTTGACAGCGCACTGTATTTAACATGCCCCAATTGTGCCTTAAGGCTTCATGTCAGCAACCTTGAAACGTGATAGGGAGAAGCCTAAGTCCCTGTGACATGAGCCTTAAGGATGTCATACGTTGTTAAGGTTGTGACACTAAGCTTAATGGTTGGTGACAGGTCCAGAGACCTGGCTAAGGTGTCTTCTAGGCCCATTGACACTCAGCGAAAACATGGGTTTTATCCCAGTGACACTAGCTTGGAGACCTTGTGACATTGCCAGTAGTGATTAAACCCGTAAAAAACAGAATGGAATCCACATGCAATATATATATGCCACTAAACCCTGATCATGACCATCGAAGATGTACCAAAAAGGTTGGATTGCCAAATATTTACAGGTGTGCTAGTCCTATAGCACCCAACCAAAAGGCATTTTAAAGTAAGTTTCAGACCCAGTACAACTCGAATTCGAAACCACTGAAACATTTTATGCTCTTTTTACATATTTCTCTTTTTTCCATCAAGGAATTTGACACCATGTAATTACCCCATGCTAAATAACGACTCCCTGGACCGTGCGATCCAATATAGTTGATCGATGCCTTCAGTGAAGGTCATTAATCCCCATTCATCGCCATAAGCATTCCTGTATATTGACATATGTGTACTCAACTGTTTGTCTCAAGGTTAGAGAGTCGTTAAAAGTGTGGTTAAACTGAAATAGAATAGTAATAGCAGAGAGTGTTAGTCAATAAGAATATAGTATTGATGATATGTTAATAGGAAGAGAGAAGGCTGGAAGCACAGAATCAATGAACAGCAGAACCATTCAAAGTCCTAGAATCAAAATACTTGCAATGTTATGTCCTCTGGGGCCTGTTTCTGAATCATTATCCTGTAACAAAAATGGAGACACCCTGAATCAGATTTGAGGACACACAATTGATGAAATCTTTTACAGTGTTTCTTGATGTTTCCTAATGACTTCCGATGAAATTTAATCTTCCATTGGAGGGTCTCTGCTTTGATCCTGATTCAAAATCAGAAGATCCCGATTAATAAATAGCAGTAACAGGAGTTGAATTTGCGCTGGTGGAACACCGGCATAAGAGACAGTGTTTATTGTAGATGTCTGGTGAGTCGGCCAGGTGAGTCTGAAGGTACTGGGGTGAACAGAGGCATGAGGAATAGGGGAGGTCCCCATCTCTACAGTCCTCCAGCACCTGGTTACTCCTGTCTAATGGAACCCTGGGGCCAATTCCAGGGCGGCACCAGCAGCCGAGCGTGGCTAAAACCTTTATTGTGAATCTGGTTATCTGTGAATACTGTTGAGAACCAATATTACTGACAAGAGTAAATTTGTTGCTTATTGAAATATATATGTTTTTGTATTCAAGTGTATGGGTGTCATAAAAGTATCAGGATTGTACATTGTGTGGATCATTAAACATATTGAAGATGAGGTTTGACAATTAAGGTAACATTTTCAAACACTGCAGGAGTAAATTACTGACTCGGTAAAACTAGATGTATTCAAATCAAATATCCTGATTTTAGACCAACTGCTTATATCCTTAGGAAAATCATGTGTATTTGGCATGATTCAATGTAAAAACAGAAAGTCCAACCCAGAGCTGGCTATTTTGTCTGCATCCCTGTGTCTCGGTTCCTGGATATGCTTGTCTACCATATCTTATCTAACCCTATTTACTAGTCAATAACCTTACTAAGACCACCACTTGGGCCTTCCTTCTACCAAGCACAATACAGCCCATGGATCCATATTAGATAGGCTACCTCCTAATATGCTCCCATGGTATTCCCATCATCGATCCCTCCCTCCCCTAACCCTGCACCCACCCCTATGACCTGCACTAGGCTTCAACAGCGGTCAATTCAGCTTCTGGTCATTCTCCACAAATAGGATAGGGCCATAAGGGCATCAGAGTCATTCTGTAAGTGCTAAAGCCTTTAGCCCACTGAACCTTAATCGACCGATTCTATGCAGTGTTTGTACATCCAAATCTGCATAGAAAGTCCTGTGAACCTCTGTCTATTCACATCTGAAGATGGTGTTTAGCAAAGACAGTAGAGTAGCAAAGCATTATTGGATAAAATGACTAGGAGAATAATGTCACTTTAATATGAGAGTAATCTCCCAACAAAATGGCGTCACAACTCCCAGACCTTACAACAAGATAACAAGCCTTAAATGTGTAAGTGACTGACCTGTAGGCCACAACAAGGGTGACCTCGGCCCGCCTCCCAATACTGCAATGCCTTTGGAAGCTGGTTAACATGAGTATGATTCAGGAGACTGGCCTTGACCCCAGCCCATGCCAGGGTCTGTGGGGACTGGGTGGTCAGGAGAAAGGGAGATGGATGGGCTTAGGGCCAGGGTAATCAGGGTTGTATCAGGCGAGCTGTTTACAGGCCGGATACTGCAACCACCTGAGGCATTGGTTGTAGGGGGTAATGTTGGGGGTTTCTGTACTTGGCAGTTTTGGCACGTGCGACACTGTGTGTTTTGTATGGACTGACAAGTGTGGAGGTAACACAGGGGTGTGACACTGAGGGTAACACTGGGGGTTTCTGCAGGCAGTATTGGCACGTGCTGTTATGTGTTTTGTACATACTGACAGGTATAGAGGAAACACTGATGGTATAGTCAGTGATACTTTACATATATCCTTTATACATACCGATAGATGTGGGAACCGGACTTCTTACATACCAGTTGAGACATAATGTTGTGTGGTCTCAAAAACTTTATTTTTGTAGTTTTAATAATAATACAGCAAAAAAGCTTTCCTAACTTGGTTTTATCTTTTGACAATTTAGCAGAATATTTGAACCTAGTTTGGACTTTTCATTCCTCATCAGGGTTCATATCATACATGCTATGGTTCATATCATACATGCTATAGATGTTGTTGGGTGGAGGTGGGGGTGGGGGTGGGGAGGTTAGATCATTTGTCTCAAGTATCATATACATTTTAGTCTGTGGTCAGAAATGTGACTCAACATATCCTGTGCAGTGGTTTGTGTTGCCAGCAACCACTGGTCAGTTCTATGCCCAATCAATGCTATGTCCAATACTTTGTATGACCAATGGACCATGAGTTCAGTGGATGGGACTACAAGGAGAGTGGTTGGGGTAGAGTGGCCAATAGCTCACCCCATTTGTATCCATGGCAATATAGGTCTATATATAGAGAGCCTGCTTTAGTACACAAATACCACTATAACTACAAGCATTTTGTGGCCTCTGAGTTTGACCATTTCCAAAGAATCGTACTTTGTGTATAACACTGAGCCCTAACGGTATGGACTGAGAACGTCAGGGTAGGTATGTCTTAGAGTTGAAGGGTAAATGTACAATAAATTTGACTCAAACTGGTCAAAGCCAACACCAAGATGGTTCTTATAGATCTGGAATGAACTCAAGGTATGTCTCAAATGCTGGCTTTTCATTACATCTGGAGTACCGTAAATCCTCTCATATAAGCCGCATCCTCGTATTAGCCACACCCTGAGTAATTACAGAGGAAGCTACAGGCTGCACGTGAGGGCTGAAATTGATGATTTAGTACTTTTCTATAGGACTAAAAATACCCTCCTACCTGCCAACAATAAGTGCTCTGAATGAATGAGTAGCATTGCCCCTGGGCAGCCTGGAAGAGATACAGCAGTAAACATTTAGTGCCAAACAACAGTCCTGCTAAGGACAATGCCATACTTTTCCATATAATGCTACTGCAACTCAGAGCATCATTCCCTGATAGTTAGCCACAGTTTATAGCAGTACAAAAGCCTTTGCATGAAGAGGGGCTGTTCTGGCATATCAAAGGACTAGTTCATGGAAGCTTGTTGTAATATTTATACATGTACCTGGTCCATCAATCAGGTAGATAGGCAGGGGTGGGCCCATCCTGGCATGCCTTCACTCAGGGTCTTTGTGGGACAAAACCAGTCAGATTTATCTCACATATCATGGACCCTTTATGGGAAGCATAATGCTTTAATGCATTATGCACCTTTATCACAAGATGCATGAATGCTGCACTGGGAGTCTACTCATCACTGCTGCATTCATAAATCATGCCAATGCTTCAGCTGGTGTGCCTATGGAAGCCGTGGAGGGCCACATCACGAAAAAACATGCACTTCAAAATCAGCATGATTTTCTCACAACCAGCATGATGAAGTTTAAAAACATATTGCTGTCAAACATGATAATTTCCACTGTCAAGTGTCAACTTGAAAAAAAAAAAGAATTGCTGTCAACATAATATTTTCCCTTTCAACTGTCAAGTTTGAAAAATCTGCTTGACAGTTGACAGGGGAAAATATCTTATTAGCATCAGATTTTCTTTTCTACTTTGACAGTTGACAGGTAAACCTTTAGGTTTGACAGTAGGTTTGTATATTCCATTTTATGTTGGTTCCATATTGGAGATTGAAGAGTTAAAGTTGAATATTTTCAAGGTGTGGCCCTCCACAACTTCCTTTGTGCCAGTGTGATGCGTGAATACAGTCCTTGACTAGCCTTTAATGCCCTCTGTGGAGCTTGAAGGTACACTGGACCGGCATTTAAGTTGTGCGTCAACCCTGCAGGTTTAGAACTTACGGGTTACTTCCCAGTGGTCGTGAGTTACTCCCAGGGGCCCCATCCTTGCATCCCAAACACAAAAGGTCGTGAGAGCACTTATTCATTGGTAGCCCATTTCTATATTAGCAATCTTCCAAATTGCTCTTTAGGCAAATTCAATTGTGTAAATGCAGGAGGAGGATATGAGCATGATACCACAAATGGATTTTCTCCATACTTATTGCAGCCATCTGTAGATTGTCTAATGTCAGAGGCTGAGTGACTGGAGGAGTATAGTCGGTGGGCACACAATCATGGTTCCTGAGATATTCATGTGAGTGGAGGATAGCTTTCCTGTGTCTGTTTACATGTCCAGTCACGAGAACTGATCCACAAAACACTACATAAAACACTACAGACCTCCGAGGCAAAGAATGGGAACTTCTTTCTATCTTTATTGTATAAACACTTATACTTCCACTACATCCTATTCCACTACACACCCCTACACAAGGCAAAGAATAGAAACCTCTTTGTCATTTCTGTTTGTTTTCTATTTTTCTTTATCTTCTTACTTTCCAAACTGATTTACCCCTTGCTTTACTTTTAATCATATAATCAGATATAAAAGGCCACCCAAAAGTACCATTACTTCTCACAAGACTATCATCTAGCCTCCTCATACATGCCAGAATGTTTCTCACAGAAATGTGGTCTCCTTGACATCTTAATTCCGTGTGTCATGTCTACCTTTTCCCCCCAGGCGACAGTCATGTAGAAGTCTGGTCATTTATAGAATATATCTAATAATAACCACTCATTGTTTAACTGTTTACTGATCCCATTCTCCATGATGATTTACAATGATTATAGTGATTACTCAAATTTAACCACAGTGACACATGGTGCAATGCTCCAGGGAATAGCATGCATCTAAACACTGTGTCAATCCTCGTGGCAATACTGTGCCTTTTAGGGGATAATGATACTTTTATGAATTATGGCCATTTGTTACCATAAATATGCATTCATGGGAGTGAATTAGCATGTGTGAATGAAGCCCTGGCACATCTAAATAGATAATAAAGCCATTAATCATCAGTGTACCATGTCAATTAAACCAAATGAATGACAGCAAAGGTTTTGGAATGTTATCTATGGCTAGCTTAGCTTTTGGTCAACTATGCTATCAGGAAAATACCATGCCTCCCCTATCAGAATTAATCTATGTCAGGTGAGCCCCACCTGTCAGCACAACTAGACACACCACAATGAGACACCTACAGGTGGAGGCACTGGGATTGCTGTGTGTCTTGCTGAATCAGTGAATCCAGACTCTTCCCCATGGCCTGTCAGTGTAAATATGAGAGGCAATGGGGACTAGAGTTCCTGTCCAGGAAGTACTGTAATACCCCACATCTAAGGTGCGCCTCATATATGCAGGGAAAGACCCGTTAAGTGCACTGTCCTATGGTATCGGCTTGATTTTGGGTTGCGCCTCAGAGGTGAAGATATCATCTCCAGAAGCGTTTTATAGCTTTCTCTCGATTGAGTTGGGTCATAGAGTGCACCTTATATACCAGACATTACAGTATCACTTGGATATGTGCATATCACCTGACTGTAAATCCTTGACCATGGCTGATAGAGGGAGATACATGAGTGGTAAAAGCCAGGGCGGCCATGGTACTGAATTCAGATAACCACTGCCTCCATAAATGATACATGTCCCACATTATATTACGACCTCTTTGCTCTATGTACTGCGTAGATGCCATAGGAAATATCATCTAAATGATATGTTAACATAGTCCATAAGAAAATACCCATCACCATGGCATATTATCTTCTCCCCAACTAATTTCCCTTTCCTATTTTTGATGAATAGCGTTTCTGTTATTGTCGTCTTTTTCCCCCTCTCTCTCTTTTGTAAGCTTTTTTCCCCACTACACATTGAGTTTTTTTAGTCTCAATGTTTTTCTTTCACATCAGCGCTTAGATGGCTGAGTTGGCGGCAAAACGCAAGCATCAAAGATCCTTTGATCCCTTTCAGGCAATGGCTCAAAGCTCCCATTGTGCAATTGCACTATATGGCCCCAACAGTGGACAACAGAGCCCTTTGCTCCACAACAGAGCCCTTTGCTCCACCTTCCTTTCTGTCCAGTACCTCCTCCTTTTGTGGCCAGCCCTCGCACGGTTGAGCCTGACCTCAACCAATCAGGTCAAGTGATGCAGCGGCCATCGGGAAGATTGCATGGTGATGGCAACAAGGACGTCTCGGATTGGCTGATCAAAGAATCTGTAGATGGAAGTGGGTGAGACAGCTGATAAGAGGGCCTGAGGAGGACATCTGGCGGTTGGAGATAACACCTGGTACAGGGGGACATGCACACAATCCTGACATGTCCATGCTGTTATCTCCATACCTTGTCCCCTCCTCCTTCCCTACTGGCTGATACTAGCCACTCCCTCCCCATGGCTATAGGTACTGCAGGCTGGCAGTGTGCCTTAAGGATTGTAGCCATTTATGATATTTCATATCTCTGAAAAACAACCTTGGGGTTGGCACCACAGTAGAAAGGCATGTGGATTGATTTTTTGAATTTAAAGTAGCACATTGTAGAGACACAGCTTTTAAAAGATACCTTTCGGTGTGGGAGGGCAGGGGTATTATGGGATTTTCATATCACAAGATCGTACTGGATCTCAACATTGAGATGTGATAAGATGTTGGCATAACACACAAGTGAATATTTCAGACATAATATTATGCTCATGAAAAATCTGACATATTCCTATTAACTGATTCAGTAGCAAATTCCTACCATCCCCCCAGCTCCTAGACCACTGAAGGCAAAATCAGTACAGGGGTTCACCCATACCTTATCCACTACATGTACTAGGTGCTAGATACGAGTATAAGGGCATCATGAGCCAAGGGAAGAGGAGGGATGTCAGTTGCTTTCTGTAACTGACAGGTCCGTTTCCTCCCGGTCAGTAAGCTGAGCGGACTGACCACCTCAGTCCGATTGGTTTCCCAGCTCCTGGGCTTAACCCCGCTTAAGGCCGTATGATGCCTCCACGTTCATGTTCCCTTGTCATCATGATGCGCCAATGCAGTGCCGTTGAGTTGACTCGTGATTCTTTAGGAGTGCATCAACCTGGTCAGATCTGCATACAGCATTAATGCAGTGCTGGTGAGACCAATCAGGACTGCATTTATGCATCCTGAAATCCTAGGAGCATAATCTAATAAATGGAACATGCAGACCTTCAAGAGTCGAGCCCAGCGACTCAGGGCTTTTGGCCTTTGAGGTGAGCAGCTCTGTGTCCGTACAGGAATGTCTACGAGCAGCTCTGAGTGGCTGCGTCCTGCCGAGCAGCCCATTTATTGTGAATATACTGGCGCTTGGCAAATGGAAGAAATGCCTCCTGGACAACAGAAATAAATGGCTTCCAGCGGATGGGGATTTCTGAAAGCTATCAAAGCCAAGTTGTCCAAGACATAAACAGAATTACCGTGCCACTCTCTTTAAAAATCTACTAAAATGCGAAAGCACTGCTTGCTCAAAGGTTGTACGTTTAGTTTGCAGCGCATATAGCAGAGAGAATTTCTAGACATACTCTCTTCATTCTCTAATAAAGAAGTCCACAGTTTCTTTCAAACTATTTTCATAGTCTGAAATGCGAATTATTCAATTGTATTTTCTTCATATCTACATCATTTGGCATTTTAAAATTTATTTTCTAACTGAAGACAGTACAGCAACAGCAAGCGATTGCGACTCCAAACTCCCTCAGGCAGACCATAAAATTCAACCAATTTTGTTAGCCTATCAATTTCAAGATAAAAATACAAACAATTTACCACCGATGGTGTCCTTTCCTTTTGAAATTTGAACACCAGCTCCCTTCTAAAACATTATCCTTGTCTGTTCAGAAAGGACGGCCAGGGATTTACGTCAAAGTGAAGCAACTCCTTTAATGGTCCCAACAATAATGAAGAAACAATGTCCCTGATTGGCTGACCAGGATGAAGAGAAAGATTACCTGATTGGCTGAGCACTGCATAGGAAAGGTCATAGGGCCTATCACCCCCGGCTATCACTTCAGTGAAAGTGATTAATGTGGTGGCCATAGTATAAGCACTGTCTGACTGTTTGACTGGGCAGTTTTGTTGGCATAGAGTGGACTGCCTTTACACAACAAGAACAGGACGAGAGCAGGATATTTCATAAAAATCTTTGTAAAATACCGTAGTACAGTATACACAACATTGGGTTAGCTATATTTCATTCTGTAGCTGCCTTAAGGTGAGAAGCCACGGTTTCCTCCTGTTTTGTACACTGTTTCTGCATCTGACCCATACATGTATGTCTAGATATTTCAGCCAAAAGGTAGGAATCTGTGGAAAGGCTGAGGTGCCCCAAGGTTCATGTCCCATGGTTGTCATGATAATGGCCAGCACTGATTTGGTGCATCATGCCACACTGTAAGGCTCCTATCAATCTCATAATGTAGGCACGATGCATTGTTGTTCTATGCCACGTTCAAAGGGCTAAGGGAGCTTCAGCTAAACAGTGAACTGCATCATTTATGTCAGCTGAAAGTGTCTGGTGGATGGGGATGTGAGGCTGGGGGGGGGGGAGTGGAGGAAGGGGTGGGGAGTGGTCAGCAGTGGTCAGAGCTAGTCAATACCAGGGTGGCAGCTCCTCCATATTAAATGACCTGGGGAGTAGCACTAATGTGGGCCTGACCTTTTCCTCCAGTCAGTGTGACTACAGAAGGCCACAAAGATGAAGCCTTTATTGGCCATCCTGATGCTTGACGCTTCTCAGCTATTGCTTAATAATGAAAATGGTGTGCCATTCTGTATGCACGAAGTCACACTGAACACTGAAATTACATATCGCGTCATATTTAGAAATTGCTATAAAAAGCTTGACAGAATGTCTATATACATTCTATTAAACCTGTGAGAATGAAAGTGACTGAACACAGAAATCACTAAATGCTCAAATTGAATCCTTAAAGGTTCTACGTAGGAATGTATAGGTCTTAAGCACTTGAAAATCACTGGAATCAGGGTGCAAACACCCTGAAAACCTCCGTCCTGTTCGAGCTAAACACAGCGCTATAGGTAAAGGGGGTGATTAAGAAAAGGGGTGAGTAGCGTTTCATTTTGTAACAGATTCTGCTTAAGTTACAAATTGGAGTGATTGAATCAGCTGAGTTGCAGGTGAGACATAAAAACACACCTGGGGATCTATCTCCACCTGCCTATCCATCCCCCCCATCCCCCCTAGCTATCTCCCTCCTTATCTCCCAGTAGATTCCCATGTTTACTAACTAGATGGCTCCCATGTTGCCATGGTGATGAACAAGGCATGCTGGGAGGAATGGCCCTCATCTTTCCCTGTCATGCATACGTTTTGTTTCTAGGCCCCTGAGTGACAGCCCTCCCCTTGGCTGTCACCCCATGTCCTCCTAGTCTTACACACTGCCCATCCCTAGTGACCAGCCTGTAGCACTGCTATCATTTAACCATTTGAGTGTGAAATGAAGTCTCAGGGTTCTTGTCATTGTGCTCCAATGCAGTGCTGGTGGGTAATTAACAGCACTGCATAGGTGCATCACGTTGACCCTTTCAGGGCTATCAGCCATATTTATGGTTAAAATGTGTTCCAACAACGGCTGCATTTATGCAAACTCCTATTATAGGAGCAACACATACCCAGTGCTCTAAAAGGGTTAAGGAAGACGAAAGGGGGGGGTGGCATTTAGCTACTTATACAATAAATAACCATGTACATTGACAGAATAGGATAACTTAGCCGTGGGATGGAAGACTGTCCAAGCACCAGATGACAAGGCACAGGCATGCAACCTCTAAATAGTGACTTAGTATTTCAGGCCCAACCAAGCTACCTGTTCAGCCCTAGACTTGCATAAGCCTCTGATTCTTAACAATGATTTAACTTGCTAATTTATCAGTCTATAACCCTAGACATGAATTGTATCAGTTTCCCGACCCTCTACATAGGAGCAGAGACAGGGACCTTCGCCAGTCTAAAGTGAAGCCTGGCATTTATCCCTCTTATACTCCACTACATGGTAGGTCAAGCCCCTGTCCATCAGCTTAATGCAATATTTACAACCATCTACACGTCCCTATCACTACAGGTCATCAGAAGCTCAGACCACATGAAGCTTTAAGATAAATTCTGATTAGTCCAATTTGTAAGCTTTGTGCATATCGCTTAAAGGCTTGCCTGTACCGCAGAGCATTTAACAACCTTTCTGCTTGCACCATTTCAGTTTCTGCTGCACAGCTGCATACATTTTACACATAAGGCCAGATTTCATATAGGGGCCTATATTTATTCAATCTTACATTACAGGAAGTTCACATAATTTTACACATTAGGTGAGGACTTTGCTGATGTTTCTGCAAAAGCAGGAGTAAATGAAAGTTCCTTTTCAATTTTGAATGCTACATTGGGCACCTATGGATCAAATTAAACAAGTCCAGAAATATCTGTGAGCCATGCATGCCATTCAGACAAGGTCTGGATGTCAGCTCTGTTCAGGAGCCCTATAAGCCCTTGTCCATGTATCATTCTATTCATCAAAATGTGTCAGTATCAAGTGGCTGAAAATCCCCCTCTCTGTACCAACTTTCATCCAGGTGGTATATCAGGGCTTGGGGATTTAAGCATAAAGCCTGTGAAGGATAATACCCTCCACTCCCACATCCCTCTGAACGTTGTGAGGGGAAAAGAAAAATTGGGGCCCCTATGTAAGTATTATATACTGTGCCTTAACCTTACTGCTCAGGACAGCGCTTCTTTTGGAATCCCCTGATTTCATATGTGAGGGAATGAAGCTCTGGCATGTACCTCACCAGTAACTCACTTATTCATTATACTGACCCTATAGAACTGACGCACTACCAAAGGCTCAGAGGGATGAAATAATACTATGCACTTCACCTGACTATAAGCTGCAGCTTACACTGCCTCCCATTTAGAGGCTCTGAGGTCTGAGAGCGTAGTCCAAACATGACATTGTACAGCCCCTGTAGGTCTACTGTACCATAGGGGTATTTTCTGTAAAGTGGTAGTGTGGGGCTGTGCATATAGGGGGCAGTGCAATGAATGAGTGACTTATTTGGTGTATCATGATTTTTTAATGAAAAGATAATTAACCTGGGTGCACCATTCGGCCTTTAGAGAGTTCAACATAACATAAACTTTAGGTTTGACACAGTGGATGCCAAGCGGCCTGTGAGTGGCGTCCTTCATTATTACAAACATCTCAGGGTGATTTATTGGAAAAGCCGCACACAAATGACATACGGACTCAGGGGCACTTCCTCTCCTCCCATTCAAGGGCTCTGAGGTCTGAGAGCGTAGTCCAAACATGTACAGTCCCTGTAGGTCTACTGTACCATAGGGGCATTTCCTGTTAAGGGGTAGTGTGGGGCTGTGCATATAGGGGGCAGTGCTTGTGATGTCTATGCTGGGGTGAGATGGAGGTAAAAAGGCAGTTCTTTAAGGGTTGGATACTGTTTTAAAGCACTTTGCACTTATAGCAACTAACTCACATTATTTGCATGCTACACTCCCACATCATGCAAAATCTATCATAAACCCTGCATACAAGCTGTGGCTTATAGACGGGTGTGGCTTATACACGGGGTTTTACTGTATTGCAGCTATGGCTATTACACCCTATTAAAAAGGTTGAAGTGGCACATTTATGCAGCACCTGAGATCAACTTTACTTAACACCATTACTTTGCTGCAATAGGCCAACATAATGAATCTGAATCATTTATCTTAAACATGAGGCTGTCGTTAAAGGGTTGCCGATATAGCCTGTTCCTGTGTATACACTGGAGACCTGCAAATGGCCTGCTGGTGAAAGGCTTCGTGGACTACAAGATGAAAAGCCCTTGCATCACACAAGGCCCTGTGCCAGCTACCCCTGCGTCGTTGATATGCTGGACTAAGAGAGGGAGTCCTTGTGTTGGGGGGGGGGATGAGTGGGATAGAGGTGGTTCTGATGATTGAATTGGAAGCTACACGCTATCGTCACATCTACGTAATGTTGCTAGGAGTGAAGATACTAAAAAGTTTGGGATTAATTCCTGAAAAGGGAAGTATAGTGAAGAGAAAAGAGGCAGGGCCACAGAGGATGGCTGACAGTTACACATTTGGGCAGGGAGGGGCTGTCGGTTCCTAAACATTTAAAAACTTTCACCTTCCCTCCTTCTGATCGCATTGCCTCTGGCCCGCCTGCTCTACAAAATGCATGTTTGTATTTGTGGGAAGTCAACATGATGCCATGATAAATAGGAAATTCCTATAAAGATGCAGATTACGGCGAAGGCAAGAAAATCAGACTTTTCCAGGCATGAAATTGTGAATAGCCCTAACCATAATTTTCTGGCAGCCCCAGAAGCAATGTGATTGGCACTAAATGATGTATGCTTAGCTGCTGTATACTGACTCTGTGCTATGATCCTGTAAAACCAACGTGCCCCATAGACACACAGGGCAACATGTAGGGCAGGCAGACACTGGGCTCCTGTGCCAGTTGTCAACATCCCTCCCCACCCCAGGGCGGACATCTCTCCACTGACACAGACTCTGTGCAAATATTAGCAATGTCAGGCACTCGTATAACGATGCCATCCTAAGCCAATACCCCCCCCCCCCATCATCACCACCATTCCTCTCCTCTACCACCAACTCAAGCCATGAACCAAAGCTACCAAGCTGGTAAAGGCTGAATGATGTCTGCGGGTATAATTGCCAGTACCGTAATCTCCCGCGTATAAGGCGCGTCTTATACGGGGGGTTTTAGTTCTCATTGGATCCACAAGAGGGACACCAAGACCTTTCTTTTGATATCTTACATGCCCCCTTGGTCAAAATAGGACAAAATGGGGCCCGGGAGGGCCCAAGGTGGCCCAAGCTAACCCATAGGTTTTTGAATTTTGAAAATTCATTCAGTAGAACCAAAGTTATGAATTTTTCATTTTTTTTGAGAATTTTCCAAAACTCTAGGTGCGCCTTATACGCGGGCTGCGCCTTATACGCGGGAGATTACGGTACTGCTTTAATGCCTCAAGCCCAGTCTTTGGGAGTGTATATCAACCCTGTAGGATCCGCATGATGCATGAATGGCGAGGTACTGCATTCAAGCATCATGCTTACTTAAGGGCAAGGAACATTAATGCCCTATGTGAAACTTCAGGAGTTTAAGATGGGAATCCTTCTTTCAGGATTCACAATTTGATATTACAATGGGTGTAGGCTATGTTGACGAGGTCACAATACAAGTCTACTAATAGAGGATGGGGCTTGGAGAATATGGTACAATCTAACAATGCCCCGATGGAGAATGGCCTTCTCTATAGACTATAGATTCTCTCAATCTGAACTTGAAATAAAGTCTTCAAGAAATAAGCATGTTATTAGTACTACTCAAAGTGGCCGATGCACTGTTGGCCTGGCTCCCACACCTCTGCTTTCATTCAACTGATGGTGCTACTTTGTTCAATACACAAAGGTCAGTACAAGACAGCAACCATTTTTTTCTATTTTCTATTTCTGACTTTGGTGGATTTGCCTACGCATACTATGATATAACTATGTGGTTGATCCAATAGTATTTTTGCCAAATAATGGAAGAGTCATCATAACTGTGCATGATTCATGCAAAGTATTAGCCCATGTGCCTGTTAGAAGTCAGGTGCTTGGAATGGCTGATGCTGGCACACAAATCCTATCTAGGGATGGGCTGCACTATAAGTGGCAATCTTCTATGCAATAATAGAACTCTTCTCTCCTAGCAGCCATATTGTTCTGTATGGGTGATATCATTGGCGAATAGCATGGTCATAAGTGGTATAAGAACAGTATTTCTCCACACTAGCGTCATCAAATCTGATTTTACCCCAGTTATATAATTTGCTTTTGTATTTCTAAAATATATTCCCTTTATGCCCTTAAATTGAGTCCACTTTGTATGCTAGTTGGTAATACACTTCATCTTTAGACTCTTCTCTCTCCCTCTGTCCGTGCTTCTACTGCAGTGCCCACACCATAATTATTCCACCCTTTAGTCCCCTGTAGGAGGGAGGAGGGCTGTCAGACTGAGGGTCCAGAAGAGCAGCTCCCACGAGCAGTTCAAATTGCTCGGCCAGTAGCCCTGGTCACGTTCTGAGTTGCTCACCCACTCCCACACCAACAGCTTGTTGGGTCTTTAGATGGTGGGTAGTGTATTATGTCCATGGTCATCTCGATGCATAAGTGCAGCCTTGGCGAGTAACTCACCACGGCTGCATTCACGTATCAGGACGACCCTGCTGGCTCGATACAGTTAATATCACTCAGCATGATGCACCAATATTGTGCTGATGCATAGTCGCCAGCTGCATCATTATGACAATGGTCCATGAACCTATAGAGGCATCATGCCGATTTTAAAGGGTTAAGTGCCGACTCAATACTGACATTTATTCCGCGTGTGCACCAAAGGCACAAAAACACGTACCATTAGTTGAATTTATATCCTGTTTTTCTTTTGTCCTATTCATTTTCCTTTTACATTCTGGTCCCAGAGCCTCCTATGCTCACAATGTACGCCAGCATCCCTGGTAGTGTGGGCTTACACACCGTGAGCATTTGCCACTTCAGCAGCAGGGACAGCAGTGTAGGAAAAAAAACAGGATGCAATGAAAGAAGTGCACCACTATGGTTTACAGCCTACTAGTATTGCTTTGTAAAAGCTATGGTAAATTGCATAGTATGTATATTCTCTTCAGTTCTAAAGAATATACATATAATTAATTTTTGAAACAAATGTGAGGCATCTATACTCTGCCACTGTACATGATTCATCTTTCCTGTGTATGCTATGTTAGATATCTAATAATTTCCACTGGAAAGAGACTTTAGATTTATAAATTACCACTACTAAAAACAGATACTTATTCACACTATATTCTACATTTAGAGTACATTCTAGATAGGAGAACATATACCCTCCCTTCTAAAGAAGCCTGTGATTTAAATCAGCAGCTACCCCTAAGCCCCTTACACAAAGGAGACTGTATTTAAATGATACACCTTACTGGCACTTCTCAGAAAAGGGGTAGGGAAGCAGTGTTTATGCCATGGCGATGATGTGCAGCGCCTTTGAGATGCTGTACCTTAATTAAATCTCTCGGCATTGTTTGAATAAAGACTGTCCCCCATGCTGGGAGAACTAATTAGTCCTGTGATGATTTACTTTGTACTGAAATTACCATAGAGACAGAGATATATAATAAATTCTATTTCCGAGCATCACATAGGGAATAGCAGCTTCTTTTGCACTAATTCCTCATAATCTCATTACCTTATCTATCTTTCCCTAATAGCATACTGCCTTACTTGAGGAATCACCTTTCTTGGGAGTAACAACTAAAACCATAGTCCTATCTTGCTATTCATTTATAGCAATGTCAGGAAAACAGATGATAAGGGGGGGGATTTCTAATCTACTTCTGATACTAGATTTGCTGCCTATTGTCAGTAATAGCCCATTGCTTTTCCTATTCACCTCATAGATGCATTGATGCAGTCTTGGCGAGTAACTCACCAGCATCGGCCTATTGCATCAACCCCATAGGGTCGTTATGCATGGATATTTCCCTGGTGAGTTGTTCATAAGGGATATTATATTTTTTTATCTTGCTGACCTGGAGGGTGGGGGGTGATACCGTTCTGCGGGGTCGCCATGATTCACCAATCCAGTAAAGATGAGCAGTGTCTTACCAGCACAGCACTGGAACTTCATGGCGACAAGGGAAGCACACACCAACTTAATGCATTATCCTGCGCCCCTAAAAGCTTAAATCACCATGCGTTCATTAGGCAAAAAAAAGAAAAAGATTTCATGTGTTTCCAGTTGCATGACTCAAAGAGCTAGGGTCGGTAGGTCGGATATTAATTTTTTATTTTTTTTTATTTTGTATAGAAATGTATGGGCAGATATGGTTCTTTGATTTCAAGGTAAGAACATGGACAACAAATGAGAATAATGAAGAGATATTCTGAGTAAAGCTATTAACTGTACACCCAAAGATTATATTCATGACATAAAAATACAAAATAAAAATCTCAAAATTTCTCAAAATAAAAAAGAATTGTCTAGGGTCGACCCTGTTTTGCTAGGGTCGGTCGGGTAACTGGAAACAAACCTTTTTTTTTTTATTTGGCCTTAGACTGACGAGGAGACAGTAAACTGTATCCTCCAGGGATTCCCACCTGGACGGCCCATCCATCTGGCAGCACCAGGAGGAGGAGCAGGAGGAGTCACTGCTGAGGTGTATCAATATGATCACAAGCTGCTGACTCGGCACTTCTCACATTAGCCCTTCCAAAACCACATAATGCTTTGACACATTATAATTACAGGGATGAAAGTAACTCGGGACAAATCTCTGAATTGCTCTAACATAATTCCTTAAATATATATGTTGGTAAAAGAGCGTACAGGTCTTTGAAATTTGATATTTGGAAAAACCATGACGATTCCATTCCCTACAATTACCATGACATTGTTATCAGGAGGCAGCTCTAGGATATAGCTTTGCAGTGCTGCATCTATGCTAATGTTGTGCATTTGAGAAAGTCCCAAAGGGCCAAGACAGTGCAACGATGCAATACTTAGTTAAATAAAGGTGACGATATATCATTTTATACAAATGAAGGTATACAGAGGTAGCGGATTGTCCCAGGGCCGCGGCCATTGCTGAAGCTGGTTCCCAGCTCTTATCACTGGTTAAGACGCCAAGCGAGAACCGACGGGCAACAGTCTACTCAATGAGGTGAGCAGCTCCTTGGTAGAAGGGCGTCTTGAGGTGGGTCACCTGTCTCCTTGTATTCCCCACCAGAGGGAGCCACTCACAGCCCCTCAGACATGCAATGAGCAGCTCACCTTCACTCTCCAAGCAGATATCTTACTGATGAGCTGCTCATTGTCTATAGGGCTTAGTATTGAGGCCCAGTGAGTCCGCCATTGCTTTATCTTAGATCTGGCGAGACAAGCACTGATAATAGCCTGCATGATGGGTACCAGGTGTTATATTATGTAGCCAAAGAATTCTGCAGTGAATGTAGGGAGTCATCTCATTGGTTGATAATGTATCCGGGGTCAGCCCTATAAAACTGACAGTGGCTCATGTCTCATCAGGTTTTAAAGTCATGCTTTCTTTCTGGAATGCAGAGATACCAACCCCCTGGTTCAATACAAGTAGGGGGCCTTTACTAGGATTTTGAGCAATCCTCTATAAGAAAGTACAAAATGCAGAACTTCAAAGGGCCAACGTTCCCCGTCTTCTCAGCACTTATGCTTTTTGTTTTGAAAGAAAAACAGTACTCTATTTTAATGTTAGCGTAATTTGATGGCCTTTATGTCAAATAAAAAGATTCTGGTAGGGTTATTGAGATATGTGTTACTACAGAGGAGAGCAGCAGGTTTATGTGATGCATCTGATGACGTCACGATTGCCAAAATGCACCAGATAATGCATTATATACATATGACAGACATTGCAATGTGTGTTGTATTTAGAAAAGTGAACCGTACAGGGTTCTGATATTGCTAAGGCACCTTCTGGTGGGTTATCTATTGAAATTTCTTGAGGGATATAACAAATGATGTGAGAGGAAAAGCTACAAACATCACCTGGTTGCACCTTTACAATGCTGTGCAAGCATAACTGTGATGCATTTTGGCAATCGTGACATCATCAGATGCATCAAATAAACCTGCTGCTCTCCTCTATGATAGCACATATTCCAATAACTATGCACACATCTTTTTATGTGACAAAAGGGCTATCAAATTACGCTAACATGATAATAGAGTACTGTTTTTTCTGTGCTTCTGGTTTTGATTGTATTGCAAGCAGCTTAATGGATGTATCATTGTCCCTTTAACTATATTTGAATATAAGTTCAATGTAGTGAATAGTATCTCATTATGAATATCAGTATGTAATATGGACTTATTATTAGGTCCCTCTCACTGAAAAAAACAACAAAAACAAACAACAGTTCATTGAATATGAAAAGCATTTGTCATACATACTCACAAATGCATGAGGGTTAGGAAATACACAATCTTCATTCCATCACCACTGTTCTACATGTCCTGTGCTATGATATAATGTCTAATCTAAAGTCGAGGGTGTTGTATTGGCGTGGGTGGTGGAGGAGTGAGGGAGGGGTAGAACCATTATCCACTTAGTGGAGCGGAAAACACTCCACCATCACACACCTCAGCGGTCTATGGCTCCAGGGTCAAGACAAGTTTCATGCCTGAGTCTTATCAGGCCCAGGGTGTCTATGGAGGTTAGTATTAACTGTATCTAACATGCAACCCAGACCAAACCACTCTCACCAGGCTTGGGAAATCCTGTAAATTCCCCAGTACCAGGTAAAATCTGAGCACTGGATTCTGTGGCAGTGCTGCATCTTTACCCAGCCATGGGAAAAAAGTCAGCACTGGCAAAAATGCCGGTGCTCCCCCACATCTGCAGTAATCTCTTATCAGTGATCACTATGGCAACCAGGAGATAAGGCCATACAATCAGGGTTCTAGCCTGTGTGTTTCAGAGTGGGGGAGGACACTCCCTATACATCCTACAGTAACCATATACATAAATATAGTAAGAGAAATTAATAACACAATGGTTGAGGAGAAGGAGGAGGCTTTTCTTCTTTTTTTGCCTCTTGAAACCTCATAGATGTGGAATTTTCTTCATATCTTTTTATTTTAACTTGTTACAAATATAAGATATTTAGGATGCATAGCATATCTACCAATTAGAGGGTGCCCCCCAGGTATGTTTCAACCCTTTAAATCATTTCTCTCCCAGTTTTGCATGGATGGATTTGCTTGAAAAATTGCAAGATTCTAGAACGGACATCCATCTTCAGTTTAGATATAAGAATTAGGTGCACAAATTGGTAGTTAGTTGCACAAATTGATTATAAGTTGCACAAATTATTATATAGATTTAAATGGTATTGATGTTTGATATGACCACCAGCTAAAAAGCCAGTGCAGGCTTATCACCCAGGGCAATCACTGGCAAAAATGCCGGTGGAGCTGTCTCTACCAGTGATGTCTTATCACCAGCATTTCCCAAACCTGCTCACTGCGTGCTACCACGACTTCTGAAACCATTGGTTCTATACTACATACAATCATTCAGAGGCGTAGGAAGCAAATCTTCATTGGGGGGGCCCGGCGAGGGCACCGTCGCGACCACCTTGAATTGTCGGCTGATGCGTGATGGCATCTATATAATGCGTATATAGAATTCATATAGAAAAGTAACTTTTGGTAAATTTTGGATCTGACTTTAGGCTCAGAACCCCATTTTCCCTATGACATTACCATAATAATCTAATTTGAGATGTAAAGTTTTAGCTTCTTTTCCATTGTGTTTATGAGTTCTTGGAAAATATTGGGGGGGCCCAGACATACTCAGGCCCCACCTCCTTCATGATTGGGGGGGCCCAGGCCCCCCTGGCCCCCCCTTTTCCTACGCCCCTGATCATATAGATCTACCTTTAATAAGTAATTTCTCTTGTCTGTTTTCCCCTTTTTAAAACATTCTCTTTTACATCCACAGAGATTGAAGGAACCTCAAAGCTTAATCCTATACTTCTACTATACTTTCTCAATGGGCAGTTTAACCCTTGTGATGCATTCATGAGTCCGTGGTGATTAACTCGCCAGTTTTTCATTCCTGCATCATGCTGACCCTACCCTACCGGCTTTCCAAAGGTTTAGCACAAATTACGTCACAAAACACTGCTGCTGACTTCCTTGCCACAGTTGCACCAGTGTATATTGACCAAATATGAGCATGAACCTTTAGATATCATGTGGTCATTTAAGGGTTAATTCTTAATAATTCTTATGAAAATACTCCAGTTGGGCAACATGTAAACATAGTTCTATGCTATCCCTCCTGCCAATTTAAGGACACAGGCAGGTGAAGTGTTCAGATCAGTTACACAAGTGTAGAACCAGAATAATCTCAAAACAATTTTACTTTGATTGATAAAGATATCGGATGATGCACCCTGGAATAATAATCATTGAGCATTACCTAATTTCAAAATCAGGTAGAAGTTTGTCATTATCTGCTTTTCACTATAATATATAGAGTAAGAAGCAATAACTTTCACATGTAAAATCGTCGACTCCACAAAGTCTTCTCCTTACACAGAAAAGATCGAACAATGTGATGAAATGACAACATTGGACCTAAGAATGGAAAATAGAGTACGTTGAACTGAAGGTTTCAGGTGGATTCTTCTCCAATCACAAGTACAACAACACCTCATACACAGAGAGAAAATATGTATCTGTTTTTAAAATTGAACCACTGACAGCATTGAGATTTCACACACAGAATTACATTCAGAATTCATAAAAAGTTACACCATGGATACTCTAAAGCTGTAATAAAACTGCTGGAATTAATTCTGTGGAGCATATAGTTTGTTCTTTGGTCTTGATGTTGTTTGGTGAAGCACAATGCACTGCCTCCAAAAAGTGGAAACACTGGAACCTCAGCAAAGTTAAATTAAATCAAAAGCTACAGAAGCATAAGAAATGTGCATAAGTCAACGAAATAGAAAGAAAATGGTTGAACCAGCGCTAAAATAACATTGTAAAAAAATGAATCAGCGCTAAAATAACATTGTAAAAAAAATGTCTATGTGATATGTAACACGCATGCTGGTCATTTCATATTAATACAACACTGAGGACTACATGACACACCATGACAATGTAACGTCATAAAATGACGTGAATTACGTCATGAATGGCGGAGTGACGTCATAGCATCTGCCTACCTTAGATCTTTGACCATGTCTCGGAAGCTGTGGGGGCCATAAGAAAAGAAGAAGCCTTAATATTAAAACTCAGACACTATTTTTAGCCCAATAAATGATTATAAATCCATGAAAACAAAAAGGAAACTCTTGGACAACTTTCGTTACCTCAAACAAAGTCTGATTGAAATAAGAAATGAGTCAAAATGCTATATTCATGTACATATTAACAATGGGATAACTAAATTTTTATCAAAATACATTTAACAGTGCAGACACAGAAAGAAAATCATCTCATAAGCTACAACGTATCTATTCTAGCCACATTTTCTTCCTTTACATGTGGCACATAACAATTTTCACTTCTCAAGAATGATTATATAAGGCCTTAACCTTTGAATGTGAATCCCATGAATGTTGACACACAGACTAGCATGGAGTGGGTGTATAGTAAACACTCATTTAATAGTGATATAAAGGATAGCTTAGAATTGCTAGAATAGGCTTTAGGGCCATTTCCAACTCAAACTAGAATGGCTGCTGCCTGGTCTTGAAAGTTTACAATGGTGTGTGCCAGTTTAAACATCCGCATTGTTGTAAGGCAAATAAACCTTTATTGACACACATAGGCGTTTAACCAAATAGGACAGGAGGGAACCATATCCACATTCATGTATGTTACTTCTTACTGAAACAAGGGGGTATCATTTATCAGTAATTGGTGATAGGGGAAAAACTTGACAGTAATATGATTGTCATGTAGGATTGGGTCATGTGTAGACATTTAAAGGGGAACGCTCCTCTCACTCAGGGTCTACAATTCCCTGATTTATTCAACTTAGTCTTAAGAGGATTTTTATTTTTAGTGATAGCACAACTTTAATGGGTTAGAGATGTATAAAACTTATAGGGGTCTTATAGGACTGCCAATAATGGCTGACATGATATATCACTCACTCTCCTAGTTCCCACAGGTCACTTGTGAAACATGAAACCTGATGGATATTATTAAAGCCAGCTGGTATAAAACATATCCCATTTCGTTTCTACCACGTGGGTATACAACATGGGGCCTAGTGAGGCCTGTATGATATAGTACATTCAGTGTGTGGACGATTACAATAGAATTGGGTCTTGTTAATAAATAAAAAAAAAATGAAAACAATGCAAAAAAGGTGAGTGGCGTGACAGAAAGGTGGCTGGACATTAAGTTCAATATGGAGGCACTGTGTACACGGTGTCTATTGTGTTCATGTATCTGTATGACGGTTATTAACCCTATAAGAGTAGCATCATATCTTTAAACTTTGCCACGAGGTGCTTTAATACATTATGCATTATAACTGTAACCATAGTTTAAGGCAGCCCTGATGAGTGTATTATGATCTCAAGGAAACAGCAAGGAATTCCATTTGTGCATTATGCCAACCCTTACAGAGTGCACCAAACTTATCCCAAAGGGGTTAACATGAGCCAGGCTTGCATTACACCATGATGTTAAAAGGAATAGTGCATTAAGAATGTGCGGTCCTTAAAGGGTTTTGCTGTAGGGTTTATAATAGGGGGCAAAGCATAATACATGTAGTTTGTGTTAGAAGTGTCAATGTCATAGTTGGAGTCAAGTGTGTGCTGTAGTGGGTCTGGACTGGTGCCATAAAATCAACCTAGAACCAAGCCAAGAGAATATCATCTAATCTATCGGAATATAGGTGGTCAATATATTGAGCTGATATAAATGAAATAGTTTCCCGTGCATCCTCCTTTGTTATGGTATCGATTACAGGACTGGTTATTCTTCAGGAGGGAATTATTTTTCTAACCATGATATCATCTCTCTTTTCATGGCACTACCGGTTTAAATAGCGCAGTTAAAATGGCCAATGATGAACAATGTGGTCGCTAAAACCATGAATATAGAGGTATATCCTCCCTGCTACAATTATACAGTGAAGCAACACCCATGAGTGGTGTGATTTCCCACACAAAAAGAAAGAGAAAAAGAAGATTTCTTTTGGTAAATTGAGAACAAACAGCGAATATTTTCCACTGGTTACCCCTGTCATTATGCCAGGTCCGACACGCTGGTTTGGCCATGTATATATGTCGAGACCTGCCGCTTGCTACCAACCATATCAGGTTTCCTGTATAGAGGATCTCATGTAAAACAGCTATCTTTGGAAGGAACCACTGTCGGTATCAACTATGATTTATTTAGAAACTGACCTTATAGACATTATCTGTGTGAAATAAGCACTATATATGCCAAGAATTCCTGAAATGCCTAATTAGGTTTTGTATAGAAAGAGATGGGTCTTTGGAAACTGAAGACCCTGAAATAAGGCACAACCCTAAAAACGTTCATCCTTGGCTAACAACATATTAAGGGGCTCTGCTGTCTTCCCTTAAAGTCATAATTTTAATTTCTCTGAATCACAGACAGCTGTTTGGATGGAAAGTCTCTATAGGTCCAACGAATAGCGGATTTTACACAGATAGTGGTTGTACAACCCCTTGTCCAACCATGCAGAGGTATATGTCTGCTATCTAACCCTACCTAATCTAAGCCATCACTTACAACCCCAGACATCTACTGTTACCTGTACTGCCTCAGGCAATCACATACATAAAACACCTCACCTGGCTGGAAGTCCTAACCTCAACACCTGTCATTACGATAACCGCCTCCTTTAATTTTGTTACTTCTAGCAGTAACAACAATTAAATGCAAAATTGCTGTTTGTGTAAATTTCCTTCTTAATCTTATTCTTTTTTTTGTGATGAATAATTGAGTTTTTCCTGCCCAGCTCGAATTTCAAATTTAAGACTAATTAGCCTCGCCACAGGTGATGCATTCCCGCCTCTCAATCCGCCAATAATTTTGCCGGCCGGGGTAATTTATTCGCCAATTAATGTGTGGCTTTCTGAAACCCTGGCTGAGAGAGTTATGGCTAGCAAGCTTCACTTCCTCCCCCACTCAAAATTCTGGAGTTGAGGGATGCGCTGAAGGCCATGGCCCTTTAAAGAAACATAGAGGCCAGGATCTAATTCCTCAAGCCTTTATTACACAATAGTAATTGATCACCATGTGATGTATGAAATTAGTACTGGGTGCAATTCACCACTGCTGCATTGGTGCATCATGGTCATCAATTATGCATCATGCGGAGACTTTGTCCGAAGGATTCACTGATGCAGCACTGGAGAGCACCAGTGCTGCATTGGTGCATCATGACAAGAAATGAATATAAAATGCCTTGAGGCATCATGTCCTCTTAAAAGTCTTAAAGGGCTAACCCTGTGCTAGACACTCATACTAAGACCCCATTATATTGCTGGGCGGCTAGATCAGAGATAAGACAGGTTTCTGAGTGCCCACATATACCATCAATCAAAGCACACATTTTAATCTAATCTGACATTGAGTATACGTGTTCTAGTAGTAAAGCATCTTGTGTACCCTTGAATAGAAATACTCACAAAGTGTACCATTTCACATTCACAGCCTCAAAGCTAAAGAGCTAGATCTCATAACATTGCATACTCAGATGCTTCTATGTTGCCAACTGACATTACAATCAAATCACCGAACATGCTATAAAGATGTATCAAAGATATATCAAGGCTGGACGTACTTTGAAAACTTAGTTTCAGCCCTGAATTTACAAGGATCTGCAGCGTCACCAGCACAGAGTCATTGAGGCATGCTTTAATTCGACAATTAGCTCAAAATATCTCAAGCAGTCACCCACACTGCTATTAGTTACTACAAACTAATTAGGACCATGTCCTAATTAGGTGCTGGTGGTACTGGTTATGAGATATGGGTGAATTGATCATGTCCTACTGGGTATACATAGTCTGTGAGAAGGGCCCTAAGTCTGTACACTGCATGAACCTTCCGATTTAAGCAAAGATTAAAGTTGAGTAATGGCCTTATTTCCCAGGCTTTAATCAGCTTTACTTGTTCTCCTGCTTAAAGTTAATCAACGCCTTGGAAATAAGGCCAGTACTCAACTTTAAGTTTTGCTTAAAGTGGCTTAAGGTGGCTGGCGGGGATAGAGTAAAAGTAATTAGATCTTCGCCATATTCTCACCAAAGTCTCAAAATGATGTGTACTTTTCATATGTGCAAAAATAATAGTGGGGTCCCATGCATTCTTTTGAGATACAGAAGATTCAACCCTATATAGAATCATATAGCGATTTGTCACATAATACCTTAGATTAATATCCTAAAGTAATTGGATTTTGTTATAACTTCTTCAGCACTTAAATATTAAGCATATCTTTACAATAGATGCAATATTGACATATGGTCCCAGGCATATTTCTAATATTTTTGATGATTGAAATGATAAATGTTAGGATGTGGTTAGAATAGTGACATCTAGAATATATAGTCTTTTTCTAGGTGTCCAAGTAATGAATTAACAATACCCGCCAGCCACCTCAAATTGGAAAGTTCATACTGTGGTAGTTGGAGCCAACTTGAAACTTGATTTGTTATTCATAGCACTGTAAGTCAGACAATGCTAGAATGATATGAGTAAATTTACATCTTTGGGGGGGGGGGAATAAAATTGCTATTTATAATAGTTGATAGTTGGGTAAACTTTTTGGGGGCTAACATTAGGATGGTCAACCAATCTCTTTGTGCAGTCAATTTTGCTTTGATCTCGTCAAGTCAATATTGGAGGCAGTCAGGTTTTGTTGCGACCACATAATATTAATATAATATTGCCAGTCAATATCTGCAGACCTGGTGAAATTGTGCTGTGAATATCTGTTAGCAGCGTAAAATTGTGGACTTGGATCACAAAAGGTCCTAGTTCTACCATTATCAATCGTCTTGATAGGCTTCTCCAGTAGGTACTGAACATTGTATGATGACATTATATATATTGAGACTGACCCTAAGTATTCAGCTTTCACTCCGCACACTGACACAAAAGATCTTGCCCATTAATACCCAGTCAGGGGTGATAGTTGATGTATATGGAAGCAGCAGGTAGCTGCTGAAGCACCTGGGTGACAGTAGTACATCACTAGGGGTCTACCTAAGATGGCGACCTCCACAGGTTGACCCTCTACAGCAGTATATGATCTGTGACACAGGTGTTTGGTGGTGACCTGTCAGTAAGGTATGGACTAACAATGTATGGGACGTCCAGCTGGCTACCTTCCTATGTCCCACCATGGACATCTACATCCCAGCTGTAAACCCATTCTACCTACTGACACTGGACTATGTTCTGTATTGGTTCTATGCAATGTGGGAATGTGGATGCTATGGCAATTTAGAAGATTGGGCTATAGAGATGCTTATTGACATGACACTGCTGTGTCCTTATCTCTTTACTACTCTCTCCTACAGAGAGCCCTTCCCAAAATAAAGGAGATACTTTTGATGAATTTCCTCTCCCAGACGAAGTTGACTTTATATTAGATATTTAAGACGTAGGCAGATGGGAAGTAGGAATAGCAGAGGTGGTCCGCATTGATAATCCTTTAAGGGGCACATGGTGCCTCCAGGTTCATTGTCATCAGGAAGTAATAGTGCAGTGCTAGAGATTCTTCTTCCTAGCTCATTACATTGGAGTTGAGCCTTTTGGATTGTAACAACTCTATGGGGTTGGCAAAATGTGTAATACAGCCCTCCTTGTTGAGAACTCACCAGGGCTGCAATAAGGCACAATGCAGACCATCATATCTTAGACCAGTACGAACCTTAAAGGGTTAATGCCACTGGTCGCACAGAGCTCTCCTACACTATTACCATTAAGCACTGCTTAGAAGTAGCTACTCTTTGCGCACTGAGCCGAGCCATCCCTGGCACCTACTTCAGGAGGCTGAGCCTAGCTCTTCTGGGATCCATCTCTGACTCAAATGTTGTGTTTTGATCTTTAAGGACAGCATCCTACACCAAGACTGCCTATTAACCTGTGAGGAAGTAACTAGCTGGCACAGCCTGATAAAGGCTACTCACCACAGCTGCGCCGATACATCAAGCCCACAGAAGAACAATCACACTGCAATCTGCAATGTGTAAAGGGTTAATGGCAGCTAGGGGGACCACTCCCAGACTGTTTCTAGGAGGTAGAGGAAGGATGCGTTCCAGCATTAACAGATTATTGATGCACTGATGCCCTGGCTTCACTTACATGTATATGACTTAAGCATTGCAGAGTGGGTGCTACTTTGTTAATATACCCGAACAGAATTTACATTGTGAGACCAAAGAAAAGCTGCCAACTCCATCATCAGCCTTTGATATGACTCTTAATCTGGGGGCATGAGGGCATGAGCCCCTGCCTCACTTCACAAAACTTTTGACCAGCCATTTATAAAGTTAACCTCCTAATGCTCATGGGTCTATTTTCCAGGCCCTCTAATGCGCCCATTTGAATCTTTTTTTTTCTTCTTTTTTTCTGCTGTTGCTGTTGGTGTAGTTGTTCTTGAGGGAGGGGAATTCTGCCACACAGAATGACAGATGCGGGCGGGTCGATTCTAACTTTCTCTTTATCAGATGCCCCCTACCGAGCCAGTGATGTCATTTCTCAGCTTTTTTCTAATACTCAGTCACTAATGTGGTGAGAGATTTTTTCTCTGTGCTATTCAAAGCCCACATTGTAAGGTGACTAATAAGGGGAATATGAGAGGTATAACCTCATGGATACCTTCGCAGAAACCACTATTTGGTCACTAGTATATTCACATACGATGAATACATACAAGTAAGAGAATCTACTCTGCAATTTTTAGCATGTTCTGACTTCACTTTCAGAAAAGGATACAATATTTATAGACTATGGTGCCCCAATATATTGGTCTCGTGCAGACCCATAGTCTATATTTATGAAATGGACATAGGATATATCATCCTTTCATCTATAAACGTGGAGGCAAATGGTGGCCCCAGTTGGGTGGAAATGGATAGGGCCTAGGTCTATTTGTTATATTGCCAGATAAAGGGATATAACATACATAATAATCCATTTGCATAATAATCTACACACTCTATACTACAGTAATGTGCATTTCTTTATCCTCAGAGCACAGTCTAGCATAGCTCACAGCTAGGATAACCAGACTCGGAAACCATTTAGCCCCCAGGGGTGGGGGCAGCCTGCTTCCGCTTGAATAAGGGGTCTGTTTCTTTCCGGTCGGCGCTTAGCAGCGTCCCCGCCATCGTGACAAGGCTGCCCAAAAACCTGCACTAGCCATAAGTCACAC
Source organism: Acholoe squamosa (assembly GCA_949317995.1). Taxonomy (NCBI): domain Eukaryota; kingdom Metazoa; phylum Annelida; class Polychaeta; order Phyllodocida; family Polynoidae; genus Acholoe; species Acholoe squamosa. Next base: position 20,536,100 of record OX439040.1, read on the forward strand.
GTCCTAACTTGTAATCAAAATGGAATCCCCTCCTCCCCTCCCCCCCCCCTGCCCTCCCGACTCCTACATTTCCCAGCAGAAGCAGCAGCCCGTCATGTTACATTCCTGACAAACTGACGCCACCACCGCCCATTACCCATATGAAAGAGTGAGAGGATGGTGTTGATTGGTGGATGGCATCCTGGCGCTGATTGGCTATAATTGTCCCTCTGAGGTGGGATCTTCTTCGGCAGGTCTGAGAGCCACATTTATTCTTAGTAACCCATGTCAATCCTTTTCTCTTACAAAATCGGGCAGAATCCGTCAAAACTAAATCATGCCTTATAGTCATATTTGATTAGAAGGCAGGAGATGTTTCTTTGTAAATCATGAAGACCCCATAGGGTCAGCATGATGCAAGCATGCAGTTCTGGCATTGTAATTGGCCCATAAGAAACACCTATCTGTGCTGCCTCCCTCTGTGTACCATTGCTTATCAGTTATTGTCCTCAGGTTGAGGTTTGCAGCAGTCAATAGTCTTGACATGGCACAGATAGGAGTGCTGAGGCAGTGTGTGCAGTCCCGTGGACAATCATGTAGATTAGGCAATCAGTCACGGCCGAGTGTCAACAGTTGGGCTGTATCCATATCTATAGTGCTGCTTATTTACACCAGCATATAAACCTTTAACCCATCAAGGGCCACTAACCCTTTTATGCATCGTGCCCATTGGTCGTTATGATGCATGGAAGCTGCCCTGGCCAGAAACTCACCAGGGCTACATTCATGCATCATGCCGACCCTATGGGGTTGGTACAACACAACAGCATGATGATGAACTTTTGAAGCCGGTACGAGACCGACAGGCCCTATATGTTCTAGTGGAACGTGGCCGGAGACAACAGTATGATGCTCAAATGATGGCCTGGCGAGCAGACTCACCAGCACTGCATTGGTGCGTCATGGCAACCAGTGGGTATTATGCACTCCTGCATCACATGCCCCTTGTCCTCCCCCCCCCCTTGATTCGCCCCTGTTAATGCAATTCGAACGGCCATAACCAACTGAATATTGAAACTCATCATGAGAGATTATTTCATGGACGCACATGGAGAGGTGACATGAAGTCTCTCAGCCTGTATGGTGGTGTTATCAGCTATTATCTGGAGGTAGTTACAATTTATTATCAATCACAGGCAGACATGGGTGATGCCCATACACCACCAGTATCACCATGCCCACGGAATGCCTGATAAGATTTTATCTTATATCTTTGTATTTTGTTCTCTTTCATTGGCAGATTAATACTACTAAGCCACTTTAAAGGCAACATCCTACTTCAAATGTCCTTTTCAGTTTAGCTGCCGAGTCAACTCGACAGCAAATTGACACTGCTGTATCATGACGCTTCCTGGGAGTGCATCAAGCCTACTCTTCAGCTCCAGAAGGTATCAGCCCATTTGGTTTGCAGGATACATGAATGCACCCTTTTAAAGCAGGACACAATAGCATAAAGCAACCCTGTGACTCTTGAAGGGTTAATCCCCTATTCGATATCGATATTCACGCAGTTGCAAGCCTCCCTAGATGCTTCTTATGATATAAGCAGGACCCATGAGATATGGCCAAGGATAATATAGCTTGAAGCCACCAGAAGTGTTAGGGATGTAATTATACAGATTGCTATTCCTTCTTGAGGCTGTTCAGGCACATTCTTATTCCAGGAATGGATGTTAGGCAAATCAGTTCACACTTACAATACAGTGAGAAAGTAGATATGTGACCAAAAACACCAAGGACCTCTTCTCTGTCTGCTATTGGTCTGGAGAAAAATGGACTCGATGTTGGGCAAAATCGTATGGTGTGGACATCAGAAAAATGGATATGAACAGCAAAATGTCACTTTACATTTCCATCTTTCAATATCCTGCTCAGAGCTCAGAATTATCTATGTCAGAGCTATATCTATACTTATAATGATGTATGTGGGTACTGTGGGTAGAACTAATGTGTCACGACTGTGTCTGTGTGTGGTTATCCTGTCTATACCCCATTAGATCGTGTCACGGGTATTTTGACAAGGATACACTGTAATTGCTGTACCGCATGATGTCAGACTCGTGTTTTATGACCTTTTAGATATTGGGCCCGGGATATTGAGCTGCACAAATGGAGAGATAGGCATAGTTAGGGGATGCAGAGGAGGAAGGAGGGGGAAGGTGATGAGAGGAGGGAGGGAGAGGAGAGACTGACTGCATGGGGAAGAGCGGGGGTTGGAGGGAAAGGGGAAGTGAAATTGAGAGGCAGAAGAGCGAGAGAGCGAGAGAGAGAGAGAGCGAGAGAGAGAGAGAGAGAGAGAGAGAGAGAGGGGGGGGGAGATCATCCATATAGTAAGAGGAAAGGCAGGAAGACACATGGGAAAAGGAAGGAGAAAGTAGGGGAGAGAAAAAAGATAGGACATGATGTATAGTATCACACTACCCTATCTTACATCCACTGTGGCTATATACGAAGGGCTGTACATACATTCACTCACAAAAAAAAGACCTTATCAAATTTGTCATTATGGGATTGGATTACTTTTCCCTGAGGAATATAACATTAAGTCCTGACTTGATAATGGAGTAGACGTCACAGTCTTAAGGAAAACTCCTTACAATAGGATATTGTATAGGGATTAATTTTGTTAGTCTTACTGTTAAGTGAAATAGTACAGTGGTACACATCTTTACAATCTCCCTATTGAATTGTAGCAGGATGATTCAGTATTCTTTTAAAACAGTATAGCTTTGTCATAGAGAACGCAATGCAGTAAATAAAATTGGCTAAATAGAATTGGCTTAATATCAAGGGGACCAATAACTATCATAAAGATTTATATGTTTCCTTAATAAAGTAAAGTGACATTAGTTATTGGCATGGGGCAAGTAAAAATAAAAACAAGAGCTATCATATAGTGACTGATGGAAAATCATTACTGGGCGCCTCTAGGTAACGCATGCATAGCTATTAATCACATTTAACAAATGGCAATTTACATTTGTATAGCAGAATGGATTGAGCTACTGGCTTTGTCTGGTCTAACATGTCTGTATGGTAACATGCTCAAAACATCAGATTTAATTAAGTCACTGTTTTCCTAACATGTTCGCCAGGGTTTGGTCCAGCCCCATGGCGTCCCTTGTCATTCGGTGTGAGTATTAACCCACTAGGGGCTGTATCTTGCTTTAATGCATTATGTATATTGCTTGTCATGATGCATGAATGCAGTGCTGGTGAGTGACTCCCCTGGGCATCTTTCATGCATCATGTCGACCATCAGTGGTTGATGCACATCCAAAGGGTTGACATGATGTAGTGCTGGCAAGTAGACTCACCAGCACTGCATTGGTACACCAATGGTTAAATCAGACAGGCATGTGGATACACGCTCCACCTACTGGAGAACAGGAAAGGGGCAATTAAGGCAAAAGCACAAAGTCAATAGGACTTATTTGCCTGGGCCGAGACCTGTAACTTTCAAGTATGCCTACTAGACTGACTCCCTGCAGAAAAGTAGAAAAGTAGGCCGAGACCACCTGGTAACATCAGGTCTTCAAACTTACCGTTAGGAAATTAGGGAGTGGTCATTATTTAGCGACGGGGGGGGGGGGGTTCTGTGAACTTTCACGTGAGGTGGTGGATACTTTCTAGACTCCATCTTTAAGATTAACCACATTTTACCAAAACCCTCCTCATATAAATGCCTTGATACTTTTGCCTCTCCAGCTCCCCTCTCCCATCGACCCCCCATCTAAATGTCATTTCCTTACTGTCAAATAATGACCACTCCCTTAGTGTATGACTATACTTATTAAGAGAGTGTGTATGATGGAGGGGTGGTAGTAGTGGGAGGCTGCATAAGGCCTATGTTTACTGGTAAGATTTATGACCAGTGTTTGACTGTCTACCCCTGTCCCACCATGCACTGGGCGTCCCTACCACGAGGTCCGATGGGAAAAGTAAACGACACGACACCTGGTGGCAGAAACCCGCATAATGATCTGCTACAAGGTGGTGACAAGGAGGGACCAGCGTCTGTACTGTCCGCCACATTGTCAATGTGACAATGGCCACGATTTTTGTTTCATTCTTGAGACTTCATACAAGATACAGGAGATATAGGAAAGTGATAGGGAGAGACGAGTGGAGGCACTGGCTGTTATATTCTCAATGTGGGAAAGATACAGGGAGGTACCTGGTTGCTATATTGTCAAAGTAGGAAAATCGCAGGGAGGTACCTGGTTGCCATATTGTCAATGATGGGAGATGGCAGGGAGATACCTGATTGCTATTTTGTCAATGATGGAAGGTGACAGAGAAGTACCTGGCTGCTAACTTGTCAGTATGCTCCCTTTGTTGGAAAGTGACTGGGAGGTATATGGTTTCTATATTGCCAATATGGGATGATGACAGGAAGGTAGCAGAGGCTACCAAATTGTCATTATACAATTAGTTGACAAATATTTGTTGACAACTACATGATAGATACCCACATACCCAGTGCAGTCAGCGTCCGTGAGAAGTATGTGTCCCACACTGGCAGACATACCCAAGAAGGTGTGAGAAAGTACACAACTGTATATATGGTCCATTTCAGAGATAGTAGTAAAAATAAATCGTGAGTTTATCTTGTTCAAAAAGAATTTAAGGACAAAGTTCTTATATTTCAGATGAAGATTTATACCTACATCTGGTGTAAAACCCTGCATGGATATGCATTTTTTCTAAGTCTTGCTCTGGGTTAAAGGATCTGATAAAACTCAAGCTGCGTCTTAAGGAAGGGTCTTACAGGTGTCCTGCTTTATCTACTTACAGCTTTTCACACCCCAGGGAGCTTATAGCTTAATCTAAATCCCAGGTTGCAGCTTATACATGGATGCTGCTTATATACTAAGTTTTATTCTATACATAGTATAGCAGGAGAGGTGGGTTTGTCTACAACTCCCCTAGTATGCCTACACTGTAAGAAATAAAATGGTAAAGGTGAACGATGAGCAGTTTGAGATGACCGTTTCTTCACGAGCGTGTCCTGCCCATTCTGCATGAGGCCGATAGGCCGAGTGCGGAGCGGGCAGGACACGCGAGTGAAAAAAAGAGGAAGCTCAAACTGATCAGAGTTCATCTTTACATTTATGTCAAGGTGTTTGAGTGGAAAATCAATCGATATTTCATCAATATCCTTCAAAATTAACTGTTATTTACCCATCGTCATCGCGAAATGCTGACCGCCGCCATCTTTGATGTTTATGTTCAAAAGGGCTGTGCATGCGCGGTGGGCGTATGACATCATCGTGCGGATCTGGCGCTGGTTATTTAACACAGGGATGCAATATGCGGTCTCAGTGATTTCTCTATGGAGCTTCGATATTCACCTTGACATAACTGTTGAATCTACAAGGGGTCCTTGTAAAACTGAACAATGAACCACCGTAATTACACAACAGGAAGCCAGTGTATAATCTCCAGTTGGCAGTGTGGTGGTACAAGGAATCTCTGTGAAAATGATGTGAAAATAACAAAGGATCTCTGGCAACTTTGGGACGAGAGATCCTTCATTATTCCGACATTTTTTTACAGTGTAGCAGAGGTTGGGCTGTTACGTTCCCTGATGTTTTACGGCCTCATATCGGTAATGATCATATTAAAGACGGTGGAAATGATCAATTCTATTAGAGGAATCAGGAAAGTACCCTGATGTTTTATGTAGTGGCGATACATCAACCGGTTATCGGCCAAGTCTAATATCTGGGAACTAATCATTACAGCACATGGGCGTGGAAAGCAGGGGGGACATGCCCCCCCCCCCACCTTTGGCCAACTCCTCAAAAGGACAAAACTAAAAGGTCAAGCAAAGGGAGGTCAAAAATTGCAGAACCCCCCCCTGGTCCCACCCACTCTGAAACTGCTTCCCACGCCCCTGCTGCACGTCGTTAAACCCTTCAAGGGCTGATAATGCAGTAATGTATCATGCCATTTGATATTTGATGCATGATTGCAGCCCTGGTGAGTTACTCGTGAGCGCTAGATTCATGCATAATGCCGACCCTACTGGGCTGATACACTCCCAGAGAGCTAAATGCATTTATGCATCATGGCGACTAAAGGATCCAGGTTGCCTCACGGACAGAATCAGGTATAGTCCTTTATTTGGCAGCATTGTGCTTGATGTACATTAGATCACAATGCAGCATTTAAAACATCAATCTAGTCTCCTCAGGTCCCCATCAGAAGTATTTTTATGTAAGTCTACTAAGGGTCTAGCCATTTCCTACACTTCTACTTCTCAGCCTTTGCTTGCTCTTAAGGAGAAAGAGCTTAACAACTTTCTTTCTCCTCGTTAAAGTTCCTGAAAATTCGCCAGATCTATTATGTCGTTTCAATACGTGCCTTTCTCTATTAGAGCGGAGACTGTTAAAAAGTCCCTTCTGCTTGCCGGGAAGTGGCAGCCATATTTTGGAAGGCTAAGTAGAAGCACTGACAGTGTCGAGTTAAAGTCGATTTACTAATGACATTCTCTAGGCAGTATTTTGTACATTGACAGGGAATTGACTATACTTGCCAATAGCAGGGATCATGCTGCTAAAAGTGGGGATATGATGGCAAGGTACCTAAGGTAGGTACGTAGTACACTTCAGACTGTCAGTTTACAGTGTACTTCCATATATCTAGACCTATAGGCCACTTTTATGGATCATTTCAAGTCAATTAAACATTTAACGGCCGCATATATCAATCAGTGCATCAAGGGTCATGTCAATAGCTTCAACCTCCTTTGATGCATCACGTCCAGCCTTCCTGGGTGCATCGACCCCAAAGGGTTCATATGATACAATTAAGGATGCAGCAATGGCGGGCCTAACACCTGAGGTGCATCCTTGTACTATCATGGCGACCAAGGGCCACCACTGGCCACAGTGTATCAAAACAGTTTTCTAGCCTGTCCTTAAAGAGTTAATTGTGTGATTGACAATTCTGTTCCAGCCGCCATATTGGTCTGGAGCCTCAACACATTATATGCCCAATGTTTTAGAGTATCATCCTCTAACAGCAAAGTTGGTAGCTCTATCAAATCCCCTGCCAAAACTAACCCCGGCATGGCGCTGAAGTCGACCCGTTACATTCATCCTTTTACTTCCGCACGGCATGTGACAGATGATACGTATGGTGTGACGTCACGACTACGTCTACTGTGGCCCTATTCTTCCTTCGGCAGTTCCACCTTCATCTCCCAGCGTCCCCGCCTCACTCTCACAGCAGTTATAGCATGGTTATCGAGTTACGGCACTGATTTGAGTTCTTAAAGTTGATAAATAGACAAAGGTGCACGAGAATTGGTCAGCAATGAGGGTTATCACACGGGTTATCACACGAGGCTTCGCCTCGTGTGATAACCCTCATTGCTGACCAATTCAAGTGCTCCTTTGTATTTATCTCAAGTTAATTTAGTCAAATATGTTCAAAATTCCATTCATTTGGCATTAGAAATTATTTTATCATCAATCATTTGAACATTTTGGATGTTTTCCCTTGCAGTGTGATACGGGGAAGGGTTATCACACTGGGGGGTGTGATACGGAGGTTCTTGGTTAAACCTATGGGGCTCTCGTATTCAACTTGAGATAAAACGAGTTCCCATAGATCGGGATACTAAAATCCAAAATGACAGCAGACCAGACATACCTTGACAGCGATTTTCAGTGAATATATTTCCTCCATTTGTGAAGCATATATACCAACTATGACAAAATGATTTGGAGGGGACATCATATACATGCTATTCTAACTCTCGGACATGTAGATTCCTTGATATCATTGCTGAATTTAATATAAATAAATAGTAAACTTTCTATGCGAGCAACTCTGTCAATACTACAGGTGGCTCCATCTGGTGAGAATGTACTAGCTTTTAGACTGGTACAGGCCTGTCCCATCGTATCCTTAGTAGTAGGCCGACGACAACGGGAGTTGAAGCAGGTCGCCAGCTTAGCTATACATCAACATGAAACCAATATGGCAGAGGACCCTCTCGTCGACTCGCAACAGGAATCAATGGATTCTATCAATTCTAAAGGTAAATAAATATAATTAATGGTGGAATCCATGCTATAAACGCAATGTGTAATGAATAGACTTGAACTCATGCCTTTCAGGGGCTTTATGTAGACACTCCGCTTCACGTTGTGCCTATATCATCCCCTGAAAGAGATTCATTCAAGTCTATTCATTATATATTACATTCATAATCTGTTCTGCTTAGAGGACCTTCTGAGTGACCTAGGTCCTGCTTGGGGAGTGATGAGACGCCCTCCATCTCCTTCGATGGCCGCTAGATGGAGCATCGAGCGTCGCTAATCAATCACGTGACGGGAAAGCTGGCGGATCTCTGATCACGTGTGATCATCTAGACGCCGGTCCTGCGTGCTACCCTATCTGTCATGCAATCCACCTTCCTGCGCCTATCTTATCAGGAGTTATTACGATTAATAGCTTATCATATTAACAGGGGGTGGCTACCGCTGAATATGCACTTCGATATAGGTCTACTTATCAGAGCATAATGTGCACAAATGCAGTAAAAATGAGTTAAATTTGGAAATCTGGAAACCCTTAAACGCCCCTCCCTCCCTGACTGAGCAAAATATCTACTACAGAAAATCTGCATATTTTATTGAAAATTCAATGGGAAATTGATATGTAGATCTATTTGATTACAGAGAAAAACTGAAGGAAAGAAAGAATTTCTACAAAAGCAGGAAATATAGCCTTTTTTGTGGCCTCTCGATCTGCGTGTCTGGCAGCTAAGCCTATACATTTACACCCCCTTCTGTTCACCCATCATTATAAGAGACAGCTTGTGTGCTGCTACCCTCTATTTTGTCTGGCAGGAGACTTGGTTAAAAGAAGCACGGTCTTTATATGCCATCTGTCATATCTTACGTCTGTACTGGAGACCTGGGGACAGTGGGGCAATGTCTGTGGGCTGATCAAAGATGGCGGCCGGGCTGGAAGAGCTGGGGAAGATGTTGGGTGGGACTAAAGGCCTGGTAGCTGCTATCTTGAACACGTAGTAGCATATGGGAAAGGGGGTCTGCCCCAGAGGTTGTGGGGTGGGGGAGCAGTGAGAAAACCATCCTTGTGTCTATCCATATATATTTCCATCTGACCGTTTATAATGTGCGACCCAGTCTATGCATCATCATGGTGACTCTCCAGGGCTGACGCCCCAAGGGTCGGTATGATGCAATTCTGACCAAGGCTGCATTCTGCATTTATCTATTCAATATGATGATCGAGTGCTAAGACCTATTTAATATGACGACAGAGGGCTAGGGCCTACTGCGTTAGAACAGTATACATATACGGTCCTTAAATGGCCATCTCCATTTAGATTTATTTCCCGCTCGATCAATATATCTAATAACAAAACGGTTGCTACACTGATTTCCCTATCTGCTGTTTGTTCTCATCAAGAAAAAGTGTAAAGGGGAAAAGGCCATTGTTTTTATCATCTCCCCGTCCCCTTGGCGATCTTCGATAATAATGAAATAAGAGAAGGAAATCTATATATTGCAGTGCTGGTGACTGTGTAGTCTGTGTATATGTAGCGTGTGTGGCTTATCAGTTTAGGGTGTGAGTGTTATCAGCACATCTAAGGTGTGTTAAGTGAAGATAAGAGGAATATTGTTATCAGACCAGTCTAAGTTTGATATCTGCTTTGATGCACCAAAGCAGTGCTACTGGGTCGACTCTCCAGCACTGCTTTGGTGCATCATATTGACCCTACAGGAGTGAATCAACCCTGTAGGGTCAGGATGATTCATGGATGAAACCCTGGCGAGCAGATTCAAGGATGGAAGTGGCAGAGCCCAAAAATCCTAAAATGCCCACTTAGAATTCCATTCCCTAGATATAGATTTAGTATAGGAATCTATAGGGCTTTGGATCCTGAAAATCCCTGAAATCAGGGAAATCTCTGCGAACTTCCACCCCTGTAGATTTTCTATGCAACCAGTTTTGTCATCCCATTTATTTTCTTTCTTATGAGCCAGGTGATACCAGGTAATGAAACTGCTAGATAAATATTAAAAAATCATGACAAGTGGGGCATCAATTCCATCTTCTTCAAATCAATATTTTGAAATTTAAAAAAAGAAAAAGTCATTTTAATGCTCACCTGTCGCTGCATGTTGTGGATGGTCTGGTCGGCCTCCTCTGTGGACGAAGCGAACTGCAACACCCCCTTGTGTGCATCCTCGTTGCCATAGAAACCCACACCAATCGCCCCGCTGCAAAGAGAGCAGAAATCATCCATTAGACTCCAGTTAGCCTCAGTGGCATTCCGTTTCAGTTGGTTTTGCCTGTCATTTCTATTTTGCGCTCCTTGTCCCAGTTGGTAGTGCAATGCGTAGAGCCTGTGTTTAGTACTTAACAAGGGAAGTTATTAACGCCATTTTGTTCAAACATAGAAAATGTATCCAAAAATGCAGTTCCTGAACTTAAACTTGAAGAACTGTACAACTCACGTTATACCTTAAGCAGTGCTTGCTGTTTTGCAAGACAATTTAACCAGTAACATCTTTTATTCCATGTGAGAAAAGTATAAAAGCCTTTGTCGTAATGAAGGATTTTCTAAGATAAAATTAATCTGGTATAGCCGTGTTGACTACCCGGTAAGCATTTTCCCTATATGGCGAGCTTAATAACCAGCGTCTTGGTATGTCCAATTTGGACATGTTCGAGATTACCCAGAGAAGGCCCCCTCCCCCTCCCAACCCAGCGTCCTCTTTCCAGACGACGCCCACACATGACGAGCAGACGACAACTAGACCGCGATGAGCTCATTTTCCCGCGCTAACTCACAATATCACACACGGGCCGTTAATCCCAAAGACAAGTCGTGTCCGCCACACACCACCACACACACACAATCACATAGCCAGTAATCCGAAAAGTACTTAAACCTAATTACCCCCATCCCCTCACCCAATTCCAATATGGCGCGTGCTGGTCATTTTGCTATCTCTCTTCCCTTCATGAATTCCATCCATCTCTTCTCCTTTTAAACTCTCAAACTTTCCTCAATCCATTCCTGTAGGTCTTCCTCAATCACCCCCCCCCCCTCCGAAATCCCTTCAATAGGGCCTTAAGGTGGATGGCGCCCATGTGATAAAAGTAGCTAAATGTTCACCAAACTTTTGTTACAAGATCAAAATTACATATACTTTCCAATGGTGATAAGAAAATATAGGGGTCCCAGGCAACTTTCAAGGATATTCATCCATGAAGATACTGTCAATATACAATAGGTTTAAACAGCAGTTCATGATGATATGTATAGAATGACATTAAAGAGTAGCTAAATGTCCGTATAACTTTCCCAGGATATCCTCATCAACCTGCATCCAGAAAAAAAATAGTGATCATATGGTCCCGGACACTTTTTAATTCTTTTTTCACTTTTGAAATAAAAAACTTATGAAATTCAAAGACATTTAGAATGCATGGTGAGTACTATGTGTACACCCTACACAAGGAGCTGACTCTGTGGCCTAACTAGTAGCAGCGCCGGGTGTACAACCTGAGGGTTAGGGGTTCGACCCTGACACAAAACTACTATAATTTTCTAAAGCTTCTCCATAAGAACAGAGAAGCATACCTGCGAAGAAATATGTGCAGAGGACGAGTCTGGCATAGTAGCGATCCACCTTAATATACCCCTGACTTTCCATATTTCACCCTTTAAATCGCCTGTGCTCATTTCCATTTTACACAATCCCTTCAACCTAGATCTTTCCCTCTTCCCTTTCTCCCATCTCATCCCCTCTCCCTTACCCTCGGGAGTTCAATCCAAGGACCCTCCTCCCCACGACACCCCTAACCCCAACCCCGGCCTCAATCACTCCCAGCGTCCGGAGGCCAATCCATCGTTCCATCACCCTGCCCCCCAGCCCATCCCTCCGGCCGACTTCTGTCTCCAATACCGGAATCCCTCCCCATGGAAAAAGATGAGCTTCAGCCCACTCAGGAAGAGCAAGGTCAAAGGTCAAAGGTCATTGTGCTGCTGACGTTGATGCTGGTTGTCGGCGAACACGCAGTGCAACGACGTCAGGACACGCCGGGTACCGACTCACGGGTTACCATAGCAACAGGTGCAGGTCACGTGACCTGCCTGATGGCGGCAGTGGCGCCTCCTAGCGGAGATGGGGGTGATGAGGGAGTGCGGAAGGGACTTAGGAAGACACCAACACCTTAGACGCCATGTCCTCCTGAGTGGTTGATGGGTTTGGAGACTTAAAAGGAGAATGTTGAGGTGATAGTGTGAAATTGGTTCATAGGCAGAGGAAACTATGACTGAACTAGGCCTAATGGGCTCTCACAGAGCCAGAGTGCAGTTGTGTCACTCTATTGGTCTAAGATTGATCAGTATCTTCACAACCATTAGCCCCCATAGAGCTACGATGGATATTATCAGAATAGTCCTATTCCAGATAAGGTTCCCTAATCTATTAGCCGCTCTTACCAGTATGCATGCCAACCTGATAAAGGCTTACTTTGCACCGTCTGGGTAGTCCACAGATATCCTACTAGATGCATTGAAACAGAATTTGGAGTAGCACCTATGCTACTTCCCTGGGCATGGACTGGACGCGCCTTCCCCATACCCTTCTTTCCCTATACTACTTAGGCTCCATCAGAGGAGGATAATCCACGTCTTAGTACAATGCAGTCAAAGTCTCGCTTGGTAAGTATCTAGATCACGTTGTATCACCATGAGCAGTGGCGGTGAACCCCATGCTATACTAAATGGTGACATGATGCCCCCTTCCCCGGCCGTCTGACCCTTTGAACGTTAATGGTTGCATCCTTGCCATTTATTGTAATGATGCATGGATGGAGCCCGAGCAGGTAGGCATATACCCATAGCTTTTATGCATCATGCTAACCACACAGGGTCGATACACTCCCATCGATTCAGCATGATACCTAAGAGTCGCCGCCAATAGAGTGTGGTATCATGACGACAAAGTGTGAGGCATTCTGTGAATCACAAAGGGCCAAAGACAACATGTCAACGTGCCAACCCTGGAGGCCTGACTAACCGCCAGGGATGGGCCTGGAGGAAGCTGTAAGCGCAGGCTGACATTTCAACGAGGCTGTGGAGGTTGAGGGATTCCACCAGGTGTTGATCCCCTGAGGATGGTGGTGGCAGGGAGAGTGGTCAGGACAAGAGCTTGTTTTCAAATGCACCTTTATGAATTAAGCTTCAACAAACAAGAACAGACATAAGGGTGCAACCACGCAGGGACAACTGCTGCTCCTATGGATCCCACAAAGGGGCATGACGTGCTCAATATATATATATATATATATATATATATATATATATATATATATATATATATATATATATATGTGCTGCTCTCTTAGAGCAACTCCACATGACCTGCTCAGTATGTGCTGCTCTGTGTGAGCTACTCTACATGACCTGCTCAGTATGTGCTGCTCTGTGTGAGCTACTCTACATGACCTGCTCAGTATGTGCTGCTCTGTGTGAGCTACTCTACATGACCTGCTCAGTATGTGCTGCTCTGTGTGAGCTACTCTACATGACCTGTTCAGTATGTGCTGCTCTGCATGAGCTACTCTACATGACCTGCTCAGTATGTGCTGCTCTGTGTGAGCTACTCTTCATGACCTGCTCAGTATGTGCTGCTCTGTGTGAGCTACTCTACATGACCTGCTCAATATGTGCTGCTCTGTGTGAGCTACTCTATATGACCTGCTCAGTATGTGCTGCTCTGCATGAGCTACTCTACATGACCTGCTCAGTATGTGCTGCTCTGTGTGAGCTACTCTTCATGACCTGCTCAGTATGTGCTGCTCTGTGTGAGCTACTCTACATGACCTGCTCAATATGTGCTGCTCTGTGTGAGCTACTCTATATGACCTGCTCAGTATGTGCTGCTCTGCATGAGCTACTCTACCTGACCTGCTCATTATGTGCTGCTCTGTGTGAGCTACTCTACATGACCTGCTCAGTATGTGCTGCTCTCTGTAAGCCATTCAACATGACCTGCTCAGTATGTGCTGCTTTCTGTTAGCCATTCAACATGAACTGCTCAGTGAGTGCTGCTATCTGTTAGCCATTCAACATGACCTGCTCAGTGTGTGCTGCTCTGTGTGAGCTACTCTACATGACCTGCTCAGTATGTGCTGCTCTGTGTGAGCTTCTCTACATGACCTGCTCAGTATGTGCTGCTCTCTGTAAGCCATTCAACATGACCTGCTCAGTATGTGCTGCTCTGTGTGAGCTACTCTACATGGCCTGCTCAGTATGTGCTGCTCTGTCTGAGCTACTCTACATGACCTGCTCAGTATGTGCTGCTCTCTGTAAGCCATTCAACATGACCTGTTCAGTATGTGCTGCTCTCTGTAAGCCATTCAACATGACCTGCTCGGTATGTGCTGCTCTGTGTGAGCTACTCTACATGGCCTGCTCAGTATGTGGTGCTCTGCCTGAGCTACTCTACATGACCTGCTCAGTATGTGCTGCTCTCTGTAAGCCATTCAACATGACCTGTTCAGTATGTGCTGCTCTCTGTAAGCCATTCAACATGACCTGCTCGGTATGTGCTGCTCTGTGTGAGCTACTCAGCATGACCTGCTCAGTATGTGCTGCTCTGTGTGAGCTACTCTACATGGCCTGCTCAGTATGTGCTGCTCTCTGTAAGCCATTCAACATGACCTGTTCAGTATGTGCTGCTCTCTGTAAGCCATTCAACATGACCTGCTCGGTATGTGGTGCTCTGCCTGAGCTACTCTACATGACCTGCTCAGTATGTGCTGCTCTCTGTAAGCCATTCAACATGACCTGTTCAGTATGTGCTGCTCTCTGTAAGCCATTCAACATGACCCTCTGTGTGAGCTACTCTACATGACCTGCTCAATATGTGCTGCTCTGTGTGAGCTACTCTATATGACCTGCTCAGTATGTGCTGATTTGTTTGGACTGCTCTACAAGAACTGCTCAGAAGGTGCTGCTTTGTGTGAATTACTCTACAAGAGCTACTCAGAAATGTGCTACTCTGTATGTGCTACCTTACATGACCATCTCAGTATGAGCTGGTCTCTCTCTCTATCTGTCTCTCTCTGTCTCTCTCTCCGAAAGAAGCAGTGGGTGGTGGATGGGTGGGTGGCAAGGGCAGCAGAAACCTAATCCATGCTAATGTGGGGAAGGGAAACCAACATTGTGCTACCTTCTCCATGTTGGCGACATGTTAACCCTTTAAGGGGCTTCATGATAACTCTATAAGTATGTATTTTGATCATCATGATGCAGTGCTGGCAGTTATACTTGCGGGCGCTGCTTTGATGCATCATGCTGACCCTTCAGTAAAGCATTGCCCCAAAGGGTCGACATAAGGCGTGAATGCAGGCCTGGAAAGCGAAGTCAACAGGCCTGCATCCCTTCTAAGAACTCACAAGGCCTGGAATAATACATCATGACG